>LR738712.1:658121608-658132887 GCA_902687465.1 Secale cereale
GGGTGAATAGGCAACTAACAATTTTTAGCTTTTCTTAAGCAATTTAAACTTAGCAACAAAGTAAGTTGTCTAGATATGCAACTAGGTGGACAACTTATAGGAAGCAACAATAACAACCACACAAGCAAGCAAGCTAAGGTATAGAAAGAAAGCTTGCACAAGTAAAGGAAAGAAATAACCACAAGTGGAGCCGGTGAAGACGAGGATGTGTTACCGAAGTTCCTTCCCTTTGAGAGGAAGTACGTCTCCGTTGGAGCGGTGTGGAGGCACAATGCTCCCCAAGAAGCAACTAGGGCACAATGCGAGGTGCCGTGATTCCACTAGTGGTGCCCTTGAAGGCGGCGACCGAACCTTTACAAACAAGGTTGGGGCAATCTCCACAACCGAATTGGAGGCTCCAAACGACACCACGAAGCTTCACCACAATAGAATATGGCTCCGAGGTGACCTCAACCGTCTAGGGTGCTCAAACACCCAAGAGTAAGAAGATCCGCAAGGGATTAGTGCGGGGAATCAAATATCTCCTAGGGGAAGTGTAGATCGATGCCTTCTCAAGCAATCCCGAGGAAATCAACAAGTTTGATTGGCTAGGGAAAGAGATCGGGCGAAAATGGAGCTTTGAGCAACAATGGAGCTTGGGGAGGAAGAGGTGAGTCTTCTTGGGGAAGAAGACTCCCATTATATAGTGGGAGGGAAAATCCAACCGTTATCCCGCAAATCTGCCCGCAGAGCGCGGTACTACCGCACGGCCCAGCGGTACTACCGCGCAGGACGCGGTACTACCGCTGGCGCGCTATGAGCCAGAACTAGCCCCAGTTGCGTTAAAACACCCGGTGGTAGTACTGCCAGAGCGGTACTACCGCACGTCCTTGCGGTACTACCGCAAGGCAGGGTCAGACTGGCCGAGGAGGAGTGCGGACTAAATAAAATACATCCGCAGCTACTTCCATAGATTTACGGTCGTTGCAAAAACCCGACACGGTACTACCGCTAGCACGAAGCGGTACTACCGCATAGGACGCGGAAGTAAAAAATTACTTCGGCGCCTACTACCATAGTAGTTACGACGCTGGGCCGGTCACACGGTACTACCGTGTCCATAGTACAGTACTACCGCATGGTGCGGTACTACCGTAACCCTGGAGCGGTACTACCATGGGGCCGTGCAGTACTACCGCGTTCTGTGAGCAGTACTACCGCATGCCTAGCAGTGGTAATAGTAGGACGCCACTGTTTTTGTACCGACAAGGAAAACAGCCGGAGCTCCAGAGAAGCGAAGGAAAGGTGGTGCGAATGAATAGACGTGTACGTGTTGATTCCACCCAAACCTTTCCGAAGCGGACCCCCTATTAATAGTACAGCTTTCCTATGACTCAATTCCATCGAAAAGAAGCAAAAGGAAACACCGTCTTCCATAGGTTCGGAGGGGCACTTAATCTTCTTGTGCCTAGGTGAGATATATCTCAAAAAGCTCAGTGCACACAATTAGTCCGCAAAAGCATTGTCATCAATCACCAAAACTACTTAGGGAGAAATATGCCCTTACACCACCGATCCTCAGACGCATTGTTCGGGAACCCATACCTGAGATCCGCCGGTTTTGACACCGACAACGGGCATGCCAACAACAGGTCTGTGTTTATCCTTTTTATCAGGCTTGGCAATTCTAGCAGCTTCTTCATTAAAGCAAATAACATGCCTGTCTAAATTTTCTTCCAAGAGATATTTGACCATAGCAATATTAGGTTCTACTTTAATTTGTTCATCTGGTTTAGGTGTTCTGATATAACTTTTGTTAACCATAGTTGAAACTTTAGCATGTTCCTTTATCCTAATAGAAGGGGGGGGGGTTCAATATAAGCAGTAGGAACAACTGGAACAACATTATAAAGTACAGTTTCTTCTTTAACTAGTACCGGTTCTTCAATTTCTTATTTAATAGGTGGGTGATATTTGAACCACTTCTCTTTAGGGAGATAAACATGAGTAGCAAAAGATTCACAAAAGGAGGCTAATATCTCAGAGTCAAGTCCATATTTAGTGCTAAACTTTGAAAAAGCATCGGTATTCATAAACGATTTAACACAATCATACTTAAGCTTAATACCTGACTCTTTAGCTTTGTCGAGTTCCCAATCTTCAGAGTTGCATTTAACTCTTTCCAAAAGATCCCAACGGAATTCAATAGTCTTCTTCATAAAAGAACCAGCACAGGAAGTATCAAGCATGGATTGATCATTACGAGAAAGCTGAGCATAAAAAAATTGAATTATAATTTCTCTTGAGAGCTCATGATTGGGGCATGAATATAACATAGACTTATGCCTCCCCCAAGCTTGAGCGATACTTGCTCCTTCATGAGGCCAAAAATTATATATGTAATTCCAATCATGATGAACTAGATCCATAGGATATTTTTTTTGGTGAAACTCCATTTTCAATCGGTTCCAGTTCCAAGATCCAATATCATCGCATAGCCTATACCATGCTAATGCTTTTTCCTTCAAAGATAAAGGAAAAAACCTTCTTCATAATTTGATCTCCGAGTAAACCTGCAAGCTTAAACAATCCACAAATTTGTTCCACATATATCAAGTGCATATCAGGATGTTCGGTTCCATCTCCTGCATAAGGATTACCTAGTAGTTGTTCTATCATACCCGAATGGATTGCATATTTAATATTTTCAGTAGGTGCAACGGGTTGAGGGGTAGCAAGTTGTGGTTCTGGTCGAGGCGAAGATACTCCGAACAAACCCCTCAAAAGAATTTTTTTGACTATGTACTGCAAGGCAACAGCCTCACAATGTTTTATTAATAAAACAACCCAACCAGGGTGAGGTTACAAAGAAACAAATAAATACAAGGAAGAAGAAGAGAGATAACTTACAACAAAGCTACTTGAGGGAGGCTATCCAAGAGAGTAGCTTATCTCTATATTTACATTTGATTCTATGAGCAAGTAAAGAAATATCCTGGAAACGAAATTTTGTATATGATATTTCTTTACCAACCCCTCAAAGGATTGTTCTCCATAGTAACAAGTGACAATAAATTTTAGCACACTATATGTCAGGGATATGACTATCGGGTATAAACCGGCCAGGAGGGTCCGGATTACGCTGGTAAGGTTATATTACCAGAAGCCCAGTAGAGTATGTAACAGGAGGTTATAGCCCACAGAGGTTTAGGGCCCATGTATAAGGCCCATGGTTTGTAAACCGTCGTACCATGTAACTTGGGATGTAAGATAGAAAGAGTAGAGACCGAGGCGGACACGTTTATGAGCCGGCCTCGGGACTCTGTAAACCGGACCGGGCGTCGCCTCCTATATAAAGGGACGACCCGGCGACGGTTCATGACAAGAAACAACAGCTCAAGACACAGGCAAAGCGGATTCGCTCCCTGGTCATCGAAGCCCAAGTAATACCACACCAAACTAGACGTAGGCTTTTACCTTCATCGAAGGGGCCGAACTAGTATAAAACCCCCTGTGTCCTTCGTCCGCTTTAACCCCTTTAAGCTAACCCGGGCGATGGCCTCACGACTAAGTCCTTTCACTAGGACATCTGCCGTGCTAAATCCACGACAGTTGGCGCCCACCGTAGGGCTATCGTATGATGGTTTCGAGTTCTTGATGGGCATCTTTGAAGGGATCAAGGGTTACGCGGTGGGCCGGATGACCAAGAGTCGTCTCGGCCGGATCTACATCGACGATGCAGGCTGGGGCCCCGAGGCCGATTCAATTGAATACGGGTACCGGGTCCCCTTCGACGGCATCCACGTCTTCATCGGCAAGAGCGGCGAACCGGGCCCTGAGTTGGACATCTTCCCCAACATCGTCGAGCCGACTCAGCGTTCTAGATCAGCCCAGATTCAGCCGGCCGTGAAGCGCATCTTCGTCGGAGCAGTGCATGGAGTACAAGCCGAGGATGGATCGGATTCTGGTGGCGAGACAGTTGTCTATTCCGGCGATGAATCTTCATCCGGAGAGACCGAATCTTTGTATCTGTTGCAGGACGGCCGGTCTGAGGGTGTGTCCGATGGCGATAGTATTCCGGACCCCTTTGATCCGCCGAACAGGGTTGCTGTTTTCATGGCTGGATCACAACCCATGTAGCAGCCCTCAACGACCGGGGCTTTAACCTCTGAGGCAATGGGGGGCAGAGCTGGAGACCTTCCCCCGTCCTATCCACCCTAGTCAATACCTTGACAGCACTCGCAACAACAGAAGTAGCCCAGGCCGACAAGGCGCAGCATGATGCGGAGATCGCTAAGGTGAAGAGCCGGATTGAGCAAGCTAAGTTGGATCTGGATGCGGAGAAAGCCAGGATGGCTACGAGATAGGCAGAGCTGGATTCCCAAGCTTTCCGGCTCAGGTTAGATCAAAACGCTTCGCAGTAGGTAATGTACAGAAGACAACGATCTCGTTTGCCGCCGGTTTATGAGGCAAGGAATCTCTTTAGCACACCAGGAGAAGGAACCAGTAACTATCCAGAGGTAAACCGGGGAGGAGCCCCGGGGACGGGCGTGTCGGTTCAGCCACCAGCCGCGGAGCCAAACCGCCAAGTTGTGCCGACACAGCACGTGCCCACCCCTCCTGGTCATTATTCTAACCCGTTGGACAACATCGTAGCAGCCGCTTCACGGCTGGCCGCCCTTCCCATTGAGGGGACGTCCCCCATAGCAGTGGAGGCACGACGAGCCAAGGAGTTGCTGGACATAGCGCTAACTCAGCTGCAAGCTTATTCCTATAGCCGGGAGAGGATTCATTCAACCCCCCGCCCGAGCCGGAGTTACACGAGGCACCTGGATGAACCGGCTGTATCCAACAGCGCGCGGAGACGGCACCGACAGAGGCAGGATAATCCGGCAGGAGCAGGAGCACATGCCCAAGAGGCGGCGGATCAGGCCAGGCATACGGCCCATAACGACGCTCGTCAGGCGACGCCGGTTTACCCCACCAACACAGTTGAGACAGGAATCATGTCCAGTTCCCTGGGAGTGCAATGTCTCATACCCGCTTTACGAAACGTGAAACTACCCAAGGACTTCAAAGGTCCACGTAAGGTACCCAATTACACGGTGGATCTGGCTCCGGAGGCGTGGGTTGAAAGTTATGAGATGGCTATGGAGATGCTTGATGTGGATGAAGCCGCGTGCGCCAAATACTTCACAATGATGCTTGAGGGCACGGCCCGGACATGGCTAAAGGGTTTGCCACCTAACTCCATCAGATCATGGGGTGAGTTGCGTCGCCGGTTTATCAATAATTTCAAAGACACATGCAAGCAGCCGATGTCTGTTGTTGACTTAGCGGCATGTGTTCAAGGAGAGCAAGAGACCACCAGCAATTGGGTGCGGCGAGTGTCTAAAATCCTGCACTCCTCCAATAGTATCAACCCAAGTACAGCGATAGTAACCTTGGAAGGCAATTGCCGGTTTGAGCCTTTGAGGTTGAAGCTGGGACGGCTCAAACGTGATTGCAACGACATGGGAACGCTCATGGGCACTTTGGTAAAATATGGAGACTCTGATAACACCAAGTATCCAGACGCAGACGGAGACAAGTCCGGGAAGGCGAGCAAAAACGGTAAACCGGCGCAGGCCAATCCAACAGGTACAGGGTACAATGGCAAGCGTAAAGCGGAGGGCAGCTCAGACTTGGTGGCCAATACCAATGTTCAAGACAACGGGCAACGCCGCAAGGGTAGACCGCCCCCACGCAACGGGAGGCCACCTATCAATCTAGATCGCCAGTTGAACGTGCCTTTCCCAAAGCACGGTACAGAAGAAAACCCGGCAACGCATCTCTGGAAAGACTGTTTTATTATGCAAGAGCTTATGAAACAGGCCAAGTATAACCACGGGCCCCCCGGCGGGTCAGGTCCCGGTTTTCAAGGTCCGGGTTATGAGGGTGGTGGATCCGGATCAGGATACCACGGCGGTAACAATAACCACAATGGCGACAATCAGCATCAACATAACCAGCAACATGGTCAGGGTGGATACAATAACCAAGGCAATCAACAGCGTCAGCAGCAGCAACAATCCGGATATCAGAATAATCCGAAGGAGCTAAGCAGTGGGCAATATCATGTTTTCACCACAAGTCTGTGCAAACGGGATCAAAAAGTTCTGAAGAGAGTTGTACACTCTGTTGAACCGGCGGTACCACGTTTTTTGCGTTGGTCTAAGCAACCCATTGTATGGAGCAGAGAGGATCACCCGCCACGGGTTGATAATCCGGGTTAGTTGGCCTTGGTGGTGGCACCATAGGTGGGTGGTTATAAGTTCACAAAGGTGCGTATGGATGGAGGCAGCAGCATCAATATCCTATACTATGAGACTTTTCGACGTACGGGGTTGACAGATAAGAAGCTCCGACAGTCCAACACAGTGTTCAATGGGGTGGTGCCCGGTAAATCGGCTTACCCAGTTGGAAAAATCGATCTGGAAGTTACCTTTGGGGATGAGCATGACTCTAGATCGGAGACGGTGACCTTTGAGGTTGTAAAGAACAGGAGCCCATATCATGCTTTGTTTGGGAGACCGGTTTACGCCAAGTTCATGGCTAGACCGTGTTATGTTTATCTACAGCTCAAGATGCCGGGTCACAAGGGAACCATCACGGTTCACGGGAGCCGTAAGATTGCGTTGGAATGCGAGGAAGGAGACGCGGCATATGCTGAGGCAGTTTGTGCTACGGAAGAGTGAAGTTTTATAAGGACAATGTTGATCCGGCAGATATGTCCCCGTTGAAAAAGCCAACTACAGAGGATGATCCGGCGTTGAAGTTCAAATCGGCCGAGGAAACCAAGCAAGTTGACTTTGTTCCAGGCGATTCATCCAAGCAGTTTACTATCAGCGCTAACCTAGACCCCAAATAGGAAAGCGCGCTCATCGAGTTCATCCGTGAGAACCGGGATATCTTTGCATGGAAGCCTTCTGACATGCCAGGTATACCAAGGGAACTCGCTGAGCATAGTCTTAATATTGATCCGAAGTTTAAACCGGTCAAGCAGTATTTGCGCCGCTTCAATGAGGAGAGGCGTAAGGCTATAGGTGAAGAAGTGGCTAGGCTCTTGGCCGCAGGCTTCATAGTTGAGGTGTTTCATCCAGAGTGGTTGGCTAATCCGGTACTGGTGCTCAAGAAAAACGGAACCTGGAGGATGTGTGTTGACTACACAGACTTGAACAAAGCTTGCCCAACCGATCCTTTTGCTCTTCCCCGTATTGATCAAATCGTCGATGCTACAGCGGGATGTGAGCGGCTAAGTTTTCTGGATGCATATTCAGGTTATCATCAGATCAAGATGGCAGTTAAGGACCAGGAGAAAACAGCTTTCATAACTCCCTTTGGAGCCTTCTGCTATATATCCATGCCTTTTGGGCTCAAGAGTGCTCAAGCAACCTATCAGCGTTGTGTGCAGAACTGCCTACAAGGGCAGATTGGAAGAAATGTCCATGCATATGTTGATGACATTGTGGTGAAATCCAGGAAGGAGGAGACGCTGATAGAGGACTTAAAAGAAACCTTTGACAACCTCCGAGTTTACAAGATGATGCTCAATCCGGAGAAGTGTGTTTTTGTTGTTCCAGCAGGCAAGCTCCTTGGATTCTTAGTGTCAAACAGAGGGATTGAAGCTAATCTGGGGAAGATCAAGGCCATCACATCCTTGGCTAAACCGGCGTGTATCAATGATGTCCAGCACGTAGCCGGCCGGATTGCAGCGCTGAGTCGGTTCATCAGCCGTTTAGGAGAGAAGGCAATCCTGCTTTATCACATGATGAAAAAGACAGACCGGTTTGTCTGGAGCGATGCTGCAAACGCTGCGTTCGAGGATCTGAAGCGGCAATTGGCAGAACCACTAGTCCTTGCTGCCCCGGTTGACAAGGAGCTGATGTTGTTATACGTGGCCGCCAATGCCCGTGCAGTCATCATGGCCATTGTGGTGGAGTGCAAAGAGGCAGGCAAAGAATATCCGGTTCAACGGCCGGTTAACTACATCAGTGAGGTGCTCATTGAGTCGAAACTGTAACACTCCAAATTTTTGGTTTGGGTTTTCTTCCAAACTTTTGGTCTTTTGGAAGGGGGATGTTTGATCTTCTCTTGAAAACCTTCTAAAATCTCTTCTAGCCAAAGTTTGTGTCTTATTCTCAAGCTTGATTTTTGGTCTTGAAGGTTTCTTCTTGTGTTAGCTCAACACAAGTTGTTTTTCTTAGGGGTTTGTTTTGATTCTTTTCCCTTCTTGTTTTAACCATCATAGGTTTAACCTTGGGCTTATCTTCCTCTCCAACTTTCATCTTGCCATAACACCCAACAGAAATATTTCTCTCCAAGACCTCCTCTTCACCTTAGGACAAGTCTCACATTAATTCCAGTGAGTTTCAACCTTATTGGAATTTTTCCTCTATCTATTTTACTCCAAAAACAATTTCTATCCATTAAAGTGAACCTTGGTGATTTACAAAGGAACCACCATGTCCACCTTGTTATTTGATTCCAAATTAACTTCCCTGGATAGTCCTTAGTACCTACAACCTAGATCCATCTTGTTTCACTGGTCCACAGTTCAAAATTTTCAAATTTCACCTGCTGCAAGTTTGGACCAGATTTGCAAATTTTGGTGAAATTTATACTTTTCTTCTTCCATAAATTCTGTGAAAATTCAGGCAGCCTCTAGATGCATCAAGAGGCCACTCCACCAAATATCATCCCCAGAAACATTTTCCACATGCCAGAATCATTCCATCATACACCTGGCGTGCACTGTTTCTGTCAGTTTCAGAAAATGCTAACTGAACCTTGCAGGCGACAGTGCAGTTCGTCAGTTTCGTCAGTCAGCATCGTCAATCTCGCCAGTGCTCGTCTTGGATCGATGCTCACTGCACCTCCTTCTTATCCAGAGCGCCGGATGCTTGCTTGGCTACTTCTTGGCATCGGTGGCGCCCTGGCCCGCCCACGCCGGCGTCTTCCGCGGCGGCAGAACCCCCCGTGGCGTCCGACAGGAGGCATCCTGCGACACAACGCCGTTTGGCACCGCCCAAGCCACCCGAGAGCTCCGCGTGGCCTTCTCCACTGCCAGCGCACGTCTACAGCACCGTCGCCGTGGCCTGGCGCGTACAAGGCATGCTCTCTGCCGCCGACGTGCCGCACGGCCGTTCCGTCGAGGGCAGACCGTAATCGCCCCTCCCCTGCTGAGTTAGGCACTGGAATGGAACCAGTACATCTCCTAGTTGATGCTCAAGCCCCTAAACCCACCGTCCAGCCACTGCGCCGCCGTAATCGCTCGCCGGACTTATCCCGTTCACGGCAACCGCCTCGGGCCGACTATTTATAGTGCCCCCGAGCTCACTCTCGAGCCCGCACACCTCCACCATCTCCCTAGACCACGCCTAGCCTTTGGAAGAGCCTCGAGGGGCCCTTCTTCCTCAACTCCGGCCAACTCCGTCCGCCTCGGGCTCCAGCAACGATCGCTCGGGTGAGAACTCCTCCGCCGCCCTGGGCTCGAGCGTAACCTCCTGGCACCTACCTAAGCCTAACCCCCACTCCAATTTGACCCCAGGAGCTCTCTCCGATGAGGCCCACGACCACCCAAGCCGCCGTCCGCTGGAGATAGGGTCGCTGTCGACGTGGGGCTCGCCGACGTTCAACTCCACCACCCACCGATGCGGAAGAACACTAGGAAGTTGTACGTACCACTCCCTTCCCCCACCTCGCCGTGGATCGGCGCCGGCGACCACCGCAGCTTCTGGCGCCGGCGCGGCTCTGTTTCAACGTTTAAACCCGACGAGTGGGACCCCCTCGTCAGCCTCTCGTTTCCCTCCGAAACGTTTATCTGGAAAGCGCCTTCGAGCAAAGTACGTCTATATATTCAGTTGACGTACTGCGTACCGATTCGCTTTTCTGTTTTCCATTCTAGCCCTTGGAAACTTTCTGTTTCATTGCAGATGAGTCCCTAGACGGAGACTCTAATATCTTTTTAAATAAAGATGATTTTTAGTTGATTCTTTTTCTGTCCTCTTTAGTTTTCTGTCTAGTTTTTTGTCATATTTATGTGAAAAATATTTGGAGCAACTTTCTTCACACACACTGTATTTATGTTAGTGCCCGTTTTGTTTGAATACACAGATACCGAAGGACGTGACGGATCCGCGAACCTCACTGAGTTAGACTCCGACTACTCCGAACCAGGCAAGCATGTCTGAACCTTTGATATGATGAGTGTGTTGCATGTTTGCTTGAGTAGTTCTTTTCATAAGCATGGTCATATAAGCATTTGTGGATGATTATATTTCATGCAAGGAAGCTTCGGGTGAGCCCCGAATGATAATGGTTGAACCACCTCGATCATGTGGTGACATGATGGGTGGTGTACTGGCGTTGTTGGAACATGCCAGTATATGGTTAACTTAGTATCAATGTGGATCAAGTCATGATCCCGTTCATCTCCTTTATGGTACGGTCATATGCCATCTGTTAAGATTACGGTCTAGTCAGTTGCAAACCACTTTCCGTGTACACACCAAGTAGAGGGGCCGGGATGAGGGTTCCATGGCCCTGGATTAAAGCCCGTCATCCGGTCAGGGGGCATGGGTGTTTCCGGTTGGGACCGAGAGGGGGGCACCCCTTAGAGCGCGCATATATAAATTTGATCCCATGCTATTCGAAGTTGTAGCCTCCCTATCTTAAAGTTTTTCGTGAATGTTGTCACGGGTGATTCCGGACAGCACGATGTGAAATGGGTGTGTACTGGTCAGTTGGGTTTCTGCTAAAACACCATAGACGGAACTAGTCCCCGTGGCTAGTAGAATCCGTTGGCTATGATTTATTAGTACAAGCTCTGCAGAGTCAAATCTTTTGAGTAGCCATGTTTATGGCCTAGAGTCAATCTTCGTGTCAACCCCCGGTGACCGTCTATAGTAAATTCTTGGTAGTAACTAGAATGGTGATTTTTGTCAAGTTCATTTGATAGATGAACTAACCAATTTACCCCGGTACTGATTTACTTCCTAAAGTATTCCACCGTTATACTATTGTTCATTATAAGCCCTTTATGTGATGTCGCTCAGACGTCCGACTGTGGCATTCCTGTTATTTATTTTCTTTATAAGCCCTTTATGTGATATCGCTCAGACGTTCGACTGTGGCATTCCGGTTATTTATTTTCTTTATAAGCCCTTTACGTGATGTTGCTCAGACGTCCGACTGTGGCATTCCGATTATTTATTTTCTTTATAAGCCCTTTACGTGATGTCGCTCAGACGTCCGACTGT
>LR738712.1:658133007-658182066 GCA_902687465.1 Secale cereale
ACGTCCGACTGTGGCATTCCGGTTATTTATTTTCTTTATAAGCCCTTTATGTGATGTCGCTCAGACGTCCGACTGTGGCATTCCTGTTATTTATTTTCTTTATAAGCCCTTTATGTGATGTCGCTCAGACGTCCGGCTGCTGCATTCCTGTTATTTATTTTCTTTATAAGCCCTTTATGTGATGTCGCTCAGACGTCCGACTGTGGCATGTTTTTATTCAGTTTGTCTCACGAGGTGTCTCCCAGACACTCGTTCGGTTTTCTTTTATTTACCTTATGGGTTTTTGGGAGGATTACCGCCCGACTTCTATTCTTGCTTGCAGTACAGAAATTATATTATCCCGTTGCATTTTGCTAGAATGCTCATATGCACCATGTTTGCATTTATTATATCTCATGTCCGAACTGTCTTGTGAGTACATTCAAAGTACTCACCTGGCTTGTTGATTTGGCCAGATGTGGACCAAGGCGATCTCATGGATGAAGAGTTCGATAGCGAGTTCGACGTCTAGTGGAGTCCCAGTCAGTCTCTTGCGATCCTGGAGTTGATCACTGTTATATAACCGCTTCCGCCAACCACCAAATAAATTCATCGGGTCTCACTCCGACACTCGATGAACTGTATGATAATGGAGTCACGCCACCCGCTACACTGTGACATATCCACCACCTTTTTATTACGAGTTAGTAGTATGCCACCCTACCATTGTGTCATATCCGCCTTTATGAACTATATTGGCGCACTTGTAATAAATTATTGAGCAGCCTCAGCTCAACCTTTTATAATATTCAGTATTCTGGAATTATGTATCAAGGAATTGTCTATCAGCAAGAAGTATTCTTCCTTGCTGGTTCAATAAAAAGGTCGGTCTTTTGGTAATATTTTTTTACTGAAAAACTGGTCCTGACAACCTTGGTATCAGAGCCAGGCTGACTGTAGGAAGCCACTAGGTGCGATCACTAATCGGTTATTAGCATAATAATTGCTATTCAGCATTTTTGCATTTGTAGCAATTTTCTGTTAGTCATCATAAATTTATGACTTGAATATTCGGAAGTTTTGTCTACTTTTGTAGATGGCTAGCGGCGACTGCGATGCACAAGTGTTCGCCAACATTCCTGAGGGGTTTGTCAAGCTCCTCTTCGCCATCACCAAGATCGCGATCGGGCCATCAACCCGTCCAGAGTTTACACTCTACCGTCACAAGCTCAACGACAGCGTGTCAATGCACCAGGCGGTGGTGCACTTCAAGGGGGGGCGTTCTGAAGCGCGCCGCCTCCGATTTGTGGGCAGGGCCATGCCCACGGAGAGGCATGCAATGCAAATGGCTGCCCATGAGGCGATAGCTCATCTCCGGGACATTCTTCCTTCAAGGAAGACTCGTCGCTACCGTTACCTCCCATGCCACGTGCCCTACATGTGCCACTATGCGTTTGCTTGCGCAAATGGGGAACGTGATGAAGCCATCGAATCGATGGTTGAGTACCTCAAGGCACTTGAGGCAGCCTTTGATAATCTTGTGGACGACTTGGTGGCTGCTCGTATGGACTTGGTCCAGAGTGGCTCCGCCAACAGGAGGGAGCTACTCCATACTGCGCCACCACTGACTTTTGTCTCGTCCTCCGCATCTTATGCACCTTCCATCTTAGCCACCACTCGCCGTCTGCCTACCACTAAGGAGTTTGACCAGGTCATTGCTCCTACCCCAGTCAGAGCTGCACCACCTGCCGCACCCGCATCAACGCCTCGTACCCATACTCCAGGCCTGGAGCCTATTAGTGAGGAGGAAGTTGAGTCTCCATCACCACTGGGCCTTACCCTCGGCAGGCTGAGGGAAATCTTCAACATCTTCGACTAGTGCGTCTATCCGCGACGTGTTATGGTCGATTGTATGATATGTGTGATATGTAAAATAGGTTGATGGGAAGTAGTCTGTTTGCGCATCATGTAGGAACTTGGAGAAGTGCACTAGCATAAATAACATGTCAGGAGTGTGTACGCGCATCCTGAGTGGCGTATGTATAATTACGACTCGCGTGTAAGATATGTACTAAGCGGTCCTTCTCCGTGAGCAATCAAGCTTTTATTTTAAATTTCTTTGGAGCTCGTGTTTTTGCTGCTTTTGCAATCTTGGTGTATTTTTGCTGCCCAGTTCTTCTCATGTTTTCTGCAATACTACCCCAGAGTAAGAAATGACTCGTCCCTGGACGTGTTCCATGCCAAGTCCGCCAGAGGAAAATTATGGCCCGCAGTCAGGTAACAATTTCACACAGGGGCAGTCAAGTCAGCAGGGCAGCGAAACAGCATTTTCTCCAGAATGCCGTCTTTACGAGCAAAGTCAGCAACAACATCAGGAAATGATGAACCATGTCATTAACATGGGAAATCACCATGAGCCATACCAGCAGCATTCGAAATTATCTGAATTTCAGAAGACACGTCCGCCAACATTTTCTCACACAGACAGACCTCTTAAGGCTGATGATTGGCTTCGAGACATTGAAAGAAAATTAATTGTGGCAGAATGCTCAGACCGTGAAAAGGTACTTTACGCACCATATTATCTTACTGGAGCAGCCGCGTCATGGTGGGAGAATTTTCTGCATATACACCCCAACATAAATGATATCACCCGGGAAGAGTTCAAAGAAGGCTTTCGTGGGGCGCACATCCCTAAGAGCATTATGAAGATCAAGAAAAGAGAGTTTGATGACCTCAAGCAAAGAGGCATGACAGTAACTGAGTACAACAGCCAGTTTACTCAATTATCCCGTTATGCCAACGAAGAGCGTATGACTGAAAATAAGAAGATGGAAAAATTCCTGGACGGTCTGGCACCAGCACTTAAATGCCAGTTAGTCGTACACACTTTTCCAGATTTCAAGACACTGGTGGACAAGGCTATTACGTTGGAAAATGAACGTCGCAGTCTGGAAGACATTCGCAAGAGAAAAAGGGATCAGACCAACCACCCTCGCAACAACAGGAATAAGGTAAATTTCCAGAAAAATGGGGCGAACAAATCCATGACAAATGACACACGTCCAAGCAAGAATTTTCATGCAAGGGACAAGGATTTCACCTATCGCCCAGGTGTTACTTGCTACGCTTGTGGAGAAGAAGGACACTATGCTTAACAGTGCCCAAAGCCAAGAAACTCAGCACCAAAGCCAAACAGCAACGGAAACAATTCCGCGCCCAAGCGTAACAAATTCAACCCCAATAACAACCACAAGAAAGGCCACCTGAACCATGTGACCAAGGAGCAAGAACATGATGCCCTGGATATCGTACTCGGTACGTTCCCTGTCAACACAATACCTGCCACGGTTTTGTTTGAGTCTGGAGCTTCTCATTCGTTCATTTCGAAGAGTTTTGATTTACAACATGGTTTTTCGATGCTTCCCTTGGGAAAGTCAATGACCATCAAGTCCCCCGGAAGTAAGCAGATCACTCAGAATTACTGCCCAGGTTTAACCATTGAAATTGAAGGGTTAAAGTTTCACGCAAACCTCATCGTGTTGGAAAACAAGGGACTGGATGTTATCCTGGGTATGGACTGGCTAACCACCAGCAAAGGATTTATCGACTGCTTTAACCGGACTATGAATCTTACTCATCATCACGGAAAGACAATAAGAATCGCAGCTCAAGAAAGACCAGTGTTGCGGCAACCAAAATTAAACAAGGTAGACACTTCTGAGTTAAGCAAAGTTCCAGTAGTATGTGAATTTCCGGACGTATTTCCCGAAGAACTACCAAGCATGCTACCAGACAGAGAAATAGAATTTATTATTGAACTAGCGCCTGGAACCACCCCCATATACAAGAAACCATACAGAATGGCGCCATCCGAGTTGGTTGAACTAAAGAAACAAATAAAGGAATTGCTGGACAAATGATTTATACGGGCCAGCTCCTCACCTTGGGGTTCGCCGGTATTATTTGCCAAAAATAAGGATGGGACTATGAGATTGTGTATAGACTACCGAGCGCTCAACATGGTCACTATCAAGAACAAATATCCGATGCCACGGATAAATGATTTATTTGACCAGCTCGCGCAAGCCAAGGTTTTCTCAGAAGTTGATTTAAGGTCAGGTTATCATCAATTAAAAGTACGGACAGAAGATATCCCGAAAACAGCATTCACCTCCAGATACGGACTATATGAATTTACAGTAATGCCGTTTGGACTGACCAACGCCCCCGCATATTTCGTCCACCTCATGAACAAAGTGTTTATGAAATTCATGGACAAATTTGTGGTAGTATTTATTGATGATATCTTGGTATATTCGAAGACACCAGAAGAGCATGCTGAACACCTCCATATTGTACTGGGAGAATTAAGGAAACATCAACTCTACGCTAAATTCAGCAAATGTGAATTTTGGTTAAGGCAAGTTGGTTTTCTAGGACACGTATTGACACAAGAGGGAGTTGTTGTGGACCCGGAAAAAGTCAAGGCTGTACTTGGTTGGAAGTCACCGGCCAATGTAACGGATATACGAAGTTTCCTCGGAATGGCTGGATATTACCGGAGGTTTATTGAAGGATTTTCCACCATAGCCAAACCAATGACACAGTTACTCAAGAAGGATAAGAAATTCGTATGGACCGAAGCATGTGTGAAAAGCTTCCAGGAACTCAAAAAGAAATTAACAACAGCCCCAGTATTGGTTTTACCAGACATACACAAGAGTTTTGAAGTATATTGTGACGCATCCCGGAAAGGCCTCGGATGCGTACTAATGCAAGAAGGCAAAGTAGTCGCCTACGCTTCCCGGCAACTACGGAAACATGAAGAAAATTATCCTACTCACGATTTGGAATTGGCAGCAGTCATTCAAGCACTCAAGGAGTGGAGGCACTTTTTGCTTGGGAATCATTGTGAAATATATACGGACCATAAGAGCCTCAAATATATTTTCACGCAACCAGAACTCAATTTACGACAACAACGCTGGTTGGAGCTGGTAAAAGATTATGACGTTGGCATCCACTATCACCTAGGAAAGGCAAACGTGGTAGCAGATGCTCTCAGCCGTAACCCCAGCCTGAACAATGGCAGCCTACAGAACCTGAGACCCGAATTTCAGCAAGAATTCGCCAAGCTCAACTTAATGATGGTCACTTAAGGCGAAGTGTCAAATATGGAAATATGGCCTACACTAATAGAACAAATAAAGAAGGCGCATCATGGACACCCCAGCATTGAAGGAATAAAAAGAAAAGTAAGTCAGGGCAAGGCCTCAGAATTTACCATAGACTGTGAGGGAATATTATGGTTTGGAGACAGGCTTTGCATACCAAATAGCGAAGACCTTAAACAACAAATTCTAGCAGAGAGCCACACCGCTCCGTACTGAATTCACCCTGGAGGGACTAAAATGTACAAGGACATTCAGGAAAGATTTTGGTGGCACGATATGAAGAGAGATATAGCCACATACATTGCATGCTGTGATTCATGTCAGTGCATCAAAGCCGAGCACCAAAAACCCACAGGACTGTTACAACCAAAAAAGATACCTGAGTGGAAATGGGACGATATTGGGATGGATTTTGTTGTTGGACTGCCACAGCCACAGCACGAAAATGATGCCATATGGGTCATCACGGATAGACTGACCAAGGTGGCACACTTCATTCCAGTCAAGACAACCCACACCACCCAAAAGCTTGACAAGCTTTACCTCGCCCGTATACTATGCCTACATGGAGTTCCCAAGACTATAATATCCGACAGAGGCACTCAGTTCGTCTCCAAATTTTGGGATTAGTTGCAGCAAGCCCTCGGAACGCAACTAATGTTCAGTACAGCTTATCACCCCCAGACTAGAGGGCAAACGGAACGAGTAAATCAAATACTCGAAGACATGCTAAGGGCATGTGTCCTCACCTATGGGACCAGTTGGGAGGCAAGCTTACCATATGCCGAGTTTGCATACAACAATAGTTACCAAGCCAGCCTGCAAATGGCACCTTTCGAAGCCTTATACGGATGAAGATGCCGTACTCCATTAAACTGGTCAGAAACCGGGGACAATCGTATCTTCGGCCCAGACATGTTAAAAGAAGCTGAGGAAAAAGTTAAAATAATACGGGATCGACTCAAGACAGCACAAAGCCGACAGAAGAGCTACTATGATCAAAAGCATTGGGAAGTAAGTTTTGAACCCGGTGAAGACGTGTACCTACGTGTATCTCCTATGAGGGGACTACAGAGATTCAAGGTCAAAGGGAAATTAGCACCACGATTTATCGGACCCTTTCGTATAGTTGCACGAAGAGGCACAGTGGCCTACCAGTTGGACCTTCCCAAGGAACTGTCAGACGTCCACGACGTGTTCCATGTTTCGCAACTACGGAAGTGTGTAAGCAACCCAGAGAAGCATGTGTCACATGAAAATCTCGATGTGCAACCAGATCTTACCTACCGGGAACACCCAATACAAATATTGGAGGAGTCTGAAAGGAGAACCCGTCAGAAGACTATTAAATTTCTCAAAGTTCAGTGGAGTAATCACATAGAGGATGAGGCAACGTGGGAAAGGGAAGATTTCCTACGGACAGATCACCCACACCTATTTTGAGGATCAGCTGAAATCTCGGGGACGAGATTTTTCCTAAGGGGGTAGGTGTTCTAACACTCCAAATTTTTTGTTTGGTTTTTCTTCCAAACTTTTGGTCTTTTGGAAGGGGGATGTTTGATCTTCTCTTGAAAACCTTCTAAAATCTCTTCTAGCCAAAGTTTGTGTGTTATTCTCAAGCTTGATTTTTGGTCTTGAAGGTTTCTTCTTGTGTTAGCTCAACACAAGTTGTTTTTCTTAGGGGTTTGTTTTGATTCTTTTCCCTTCTTGTTTTAACCATCATAGGTTTAACCTTGGGCTTATCTTCCTCTCCAACTTTCATCTTGCCATAACACCCAACAGAAATATTTCTCTCCAAGACCTCCTCTTCACCTTAGGACAAGTCTCACATTAATTCCATTCAGTATCAACCTTATTGGAATTTTTCCTCTATTTATTTTACTCCAAAAACAATTTCTGTCCATTAAAGTGAACCTTGGTGATTTACAAAGGAACCACCATGTCCACCTTGTTATTTGATTCCAAACTAACTTCCCTGGATAGTCCTTAGTACATACAACCTAGATCCATCTTGTTTCACTGGTCCACAGTTCAAAATTTTCAAATTTCACCTGCTGCAAGTTTGGACCAGATTTGCAAATTTTGGTGAAATTCATATTTTTCTTCTTCCAAAAATTCTGTGAAAATTCAGGCAGCCTCTAGATGCATCAAGAGGCCACTCCACCAAATATCAGCCCCAGAAACATTTTCCACAAGCCAGAATCATTCCATCATACACCTGGCATGCACTGTTTCTGTCAGTTTCAGAAAATGCTAACTAAACTTTGCAGGCGACAGTGCAGTTTGTCAGTTTTGTCAGTCAGAATCGTCAATCTCGCCAGTGCTCGTCTTGGATCGATGCTCACTACACCTCCTTTTTATCCAGAGCGCCGCACGCTTGCTTGACTGCTTCTTGGCATCGGTGGTGCCCTGGCCCGCCCACGCCGGCGTCTTCCGCGGCGGCAGAACCCCCCGTGGCGGCCGACAGGAGGCATCCTGCGGCACAACGCCGTTTGGCACCACCCAAGCCACCCGAGAGCTCCGCGTGGCCTTCTCCAACACCAGCGCACGTCTGCAGCACCGTCGCCGTGGCCTGGCACGCACAGGGCGCGCTCTCTGCCGCCGACGTGCCGCACAGCCGTTCCGTCGAGGGCAGACCGTAATCGCCCCTCCCCTGCTGAGTTAGGCACTGGAATGGAACCAGTACATATCCTAGTCGATGCTCAAGCCCCTAAACCCACCGTCCATCCACTGCGCCGCCGTAATCGCTCGTCGGACTTATCCCGTTCACGGCAACCGCCTCGGGCCGGCTATTTATAATACCCCTGAGCTCACTCTCGAGCCCGCACACCTCCACCATCTCCCTAGACCACGCCTAGCCTCTGGAAGAGCCTCGAGGGGCCCTTCTTCCTCAACTCCGGCCAACTCCGTCCGCCTCGGGCTCCAGCAACGTTCTCTCGGGTGAGAACTCCTTCGCCGCCCTGAGCTCGAGCGTAACCTCCTGGCATCTATCTAAGCCTAACCCCCACTCCAATTTGACCCCAGGAGCTCTCTCCGACGAGGCCCACAACCACCCGAGCCGCCGTTTGCCGGAGATAGGGTCGCCGTCGACGTGGGGCTCGCCAACGCTCAACTCCACCACCCACCGACGCGGAAGAACACCAGGAAGCTGTACGTACCACTCCCATCCCCCACCTCGCCGTGGATCGGCGCCGGTGACCACCGCAGCTTCTGGTGCTGGCGCGGCTCTGTTTGAGCGTTTAAACCCGACGAGTGGGACCCCCTCGTCAGCCTCTCGTTTCCCTCCGAAAAGTTTTTCTGGAAAGCGCCTTCGGGGCAAAGTACGTCTTCGTATTCGGTTGGCGTACTGCGTACCGGTTCGCTTTTCTGTTTTCCATTCTAGCCCCTGGAAGCTTTCTGTTTCATTGCAGATGAGTCCCTGGACAGAAACTCTAATATCTTTTTAACTAAAGATGATTTTTAGTTGATTCTTTTTCTATCCTCTTTATTTTTCTGTCTAGTTTTTTGTCATATTTATGTGAAAATATTTGGAGCAACTTTCTTCGCACGCGCGGTATTTATGTTAGTGTCTGTTTTGTTTCAATACGTAGATACCGAAGGACGTGATGGAGCCGCGAACCTCACCGAGTTAGACTCCGACTACTTGATGGGCCTCGAACCCCTCGTTGGTTACCCCAAGTGGAAGGTGTAAGATGCAGTAAGTAGAAGTGTTTTCCCCTAGCAAAGATGCCAAGGATCGAATCCCCAGAGACTCCTAGGTTCAACAGGTAGGTGTCAACTGCTAACGGCGCAATTAGCAATCAACGTGGACCTGCACACAGATACAAATAACTTTGCTCCCAACGAGTACAGAGAGGTTGTCAATCTCTCCGGCCTTGTAGTTCACAAAGGGTTAAAAGCAATATGATAGTAGTGATAGATAGTGTTTTGCAATAGTAAATAAAATAGCGAAAAGTAAATAGTGGATGTGATCAATGATGGTAATATGGACCGGAGTCTCATGATGTTCACTAGTGATGTCTCTCTCCCAAAAGACGATAAAACAGCTATGTGAGGTAAACAAATTACAGCTGGGCAATTGACAGGACCACGAACGCAAACCAATGCTGATTACATTGCAAGAAAGGTTGAGGTTCAAAGCATGGGCGGTACGCCAAAGTAAGTAGACTGAAATCCATCAATATCTACTACTAATCATCCACCTTGAGATATCTATCCAGAACATCTCGCTGGTATTAAGTTGCGAGTCCCACCCATAGTGTAAACTCAATGCAACAGACAACTACATTAAAAGAACTTTGCGTAAAGTAAACAATCCTTGCACCCGCGGGCACAAGCACCGTTGTTTTCCCCCTTGTGGCAACAACACATCCCCTAGACTCATGTTTCTGTCACTCAAGCTAGTCATCGAGGGGCATGAACCCACAATCGAGCATAACGTTCCCTCTTGGAGTCACTACCTATTACTCGGCCAAAGCAATAAATAACAACGGAGAACATGCAAGAATTACTTATGAACAAAATATAAAAGAGGTGAATCAAATATATTACTCAAGATCAATCTGAACATAATCTCATAATCCATCGGATCCCAGCAAACTCAACATAGCAACAGCATAAGGATTACATAGGTGCCTCGATCATGTAGGGCAGCTCACGAGGACTAATTAGTGAAGCACAAGAACGGGAGGAGAACATCACATAGCTACTGGTCATGGACTCATGGTCCAAGGGAGACTACTCACGAGTCATCCGGGAGGCGTCCATGGTGGTGGAGAAGCTCCCGGTGGTGATCCTCCCCTCCGGCAGGGTGCCGGGAAGAGTTCTCCTGGTGCTCCCGATCTTGGAAGCGGCGGCGGCGGCGGAACAGAGATGGGATCGCGAAAAGAAGTCCTGTTCTGAGGGTTACGGGGAACCCTTTAAATATATGCCAAAGTAGGGCACCGGGGGAGCCTCGGGGGGCCCAGGCGCCCCCCCGGCGCGGCCCAGGGGGGGGGGGCGCCCACAGGGCGCCTGGAGCCCCTGTGGCCCCCCCAGGCTGCCCTTCGGACGCAGTGTTGTTTCCGGTACACTGATTTTTTATATAATTTTTCTGGATTTTTCTGGGCAGTTCTCGAAACGTGAAAACCTGAAATACAAAAACAGCCGAAAACAGAAACTGGCACTGGGGTGCACTGGATTAGTAAGTTAGTCCAAATATGATCAAAAGTGTATGGAAGTGTATGAATATCATAGCAATATCACCCAAAAGTGGCATGGAGCAAGCAGAAATTATAGATACGTTTTGGACGTATCAACATCCCCAAGCTTAATTCCTGCTCGTCCTTGAGTAGGTAAATGATAACAAGAATAATTTCTATGGTGACATGCTATTAACCATATAGGACTTTCTCATAGTCATATGACAAAAGCTTACTGAGACAATGATTCTAAAGTAATTAAGTTGTCTCAAGAGAAAATCACAAATGACTGAAGGTCTTACAACATGAAACTGAAATATCAAAAAGATTTGCAATGAACATGATGTGCAAATATGATCAAGTGATATCTAGCTTGCCCCCTTTAGTGATGCAAAACATAAATGCAGGGGCACCTTCAAGGTTTAAGTGATGACTAGATACAATTGTTTCAGAATAAACAATATCACAATCATGCAAAAGACAATGCTACTTTGGGACAATGCACATTACACTCAGAATGACAATCATGCTCTCAGTAGTTGGTGCTTGAAGTGCTAGAGCTTTTTATTTTGAAACATGGAAGCAATTGTGTCAACGGTAGTAGTACTTCATATGTGTCATGTATAAAACATCCTATAAGTTGCAAGCCTCATGCATCGAATACTAATAGTGCCCGCTCCTTGTCCTAATTAGCTCGGATCCCCATGGGTTATCATTGCATTGCATATGTTTTAACCAAGTGTCACAAAGGGGTACCTCCATGCCACCTGTACAAAGGTCCAAGGAGATAAATCGCATTTGATTTCTCGTTTTTGATAGATCTCAACTTGAGGACATCCATACCGGGACAACATAGAAAATAGATGATGGACTCCTCTTTAATGCATAAGCATATTCTCATGAGAGATGGAGGATTAAGGTCCAAGCTAAAACTTCCACCATGATGCATGGCTTTGGTTGGCGGCCCAATGTTCTTCTCTAACAATATGCATATTAATTCAACCCACGGTAAATCACCCTTACTTCAGACAAGACGAACATGCATAGCAACTCACATGATATTCAACAAAAGTGTGACAGTTGATGGCGTCCCCAAAAACATGGTTACCGCTCAGCAAGCAACTCATAAGAAATAAGATACATAGGCAACATATTCTTTACCACAATAGTTTTTAGGCTACTTTCCCATGAGCTATGTATTGCATGGTTAATTTGCTTAGTGCAGGTGGAGGTTAGCAAAAGACTGGGAGCGACCAACTAAGAGAGCAATGACGGTCATAATCATGCAGAGCGACAAAGCAATATTGAATCAGGCATGGTAGTTATATCGCTACTCAGAAACAAAAGATCATCAAGGCTTGACAGACTTTCTTTACAGTCTTGAATATGCGTGAGCATACGCCAAGTCAATCAAAATAAATTCTCGAAGGAAGATATTACTAAACCATACCATATCATAGGCAAACAAACCAAGTTGGTACTCCAATAACACATTGGGAACCCCCCAGCTATCTGAGATTAACCATAAGAAAACCTGAACTACTAAGCACCATCATGAAAGTAGCATCTTTATCATAGACACATTAACCAATGCAATGGAAGCAAACTCTCTTAATAAGGTGAGCATGGTAATTAAAGAGAGTTCAAGCAACCAACTAAATAAAAGCTCTTAAAAAGATAAGCATGAATACTAAGAGCAAAGCACGATAGTAGCTATTTAAAGACAAAGAACACACACAGCATAGATAGACATGAAAATTCTATGTAATGTTCTAGGTAGAGGTGGAGCGTGTTTCTCTCCCACATAAAGGAATGCTGGGTTCTGACTCGTTATGAAAAACTAAAAATAAAACTAAAAGCAAGACGCTCCAAGCATAGCACATAACACATGAAGTGATAAAAATATAGCGGAACGAAAGACGAACTGATAATGTTGATGGAGAAGGGGATGCACGGGGGGCATCCCCAAGCTTAGACGCTTGAGTCTCCTTGAATATTTCTTGGGGGTGCACGGGGGCATCCCCAAGCTTGAGCGCTTGACACTCCTGAATCTTTTTATCATCTTCCCTCGCACACTTGAAAACTCCCTTCATACACAACTCATCATAATCTGATTAGCGAGGTTAGTACCCTTAATAAAATAATTATACCTTGCTGGAAATAAGGATATTCTTGAAGTTCTACTGTTTCTCAAGATTGCCAAAAGGTTTTTGCAAAGAAAAAGCAAGTTCTCAATTTGCAAAGTGAAGGTAAGGCAAAACAGGACAGAATCTGTGAAAAACAGAACAGCAGGCAGTAATTGACCTGTTCGGGATACTTCTGCAACTCAAATCAAAAAACTCAGAACTGACGCACGAAAGACAATTATATAGAGAACGCGGTCGAAAAAATTCAGACCAAAAAGATGATCTGGTGATTTTATACGAATTTTTCTATCCAAGGACAGAATCTGTTTCCTGGACAGCATCTCACAACTTTTGAACTTTCTAGCAATCAGAGGCTATACTTGGCACAAATATGAAAAGTAAAGATTTATTCATGTGGGCTGCCTCCCAAAAGCGCTTTCTATTATGCCTTTAAGCTAGGCATAATGCAAAGATCAAGTTTTATCAAGAGTAAAAGAATAACTAGCCCGTACAACGGACTCAAAAGGTAACTTGACCTTCTTACGAGGGAAGTGTTCCATCCCTTTCTTGAGAGGAAACTGAAATTTTATATTGCCCTCTTTCATTTCAATGACAGCACCAACGGTGCGCAAAAAGGGACGTCCCAAAATAATTGGACAAGAAGGATCACATTCAATATCCATAATAGTGAAATCAACGGGCACATAATTATCATTGACAACAATAAGAACATCGTCAATCCTCCCCAAAGGTTTCTTTATGGAAGAATCAACGAGAACATTACCAAGAGAACAAGAATCAAAAGATTTCAATTTGAGCATATCATGTAGTCTTTTGGGCATAATAGAAGCATTAGCTACAATATCACATAAAGCAAAGCATGAGAAATTGTTTATCTTAATTTTAATCATAGAATCCCAACCATCTCCTAGCTTTCTAGGTATGGAGGCTTCTACTCTAAGTTTCTCCTCCCTAGCTTTGATGAGAGCATTAGTGATATGCTCTATGAAGGCAAGATTAAGCGTGCTAGTGTTGGGATCCTTAGCCATTCCTTGTAGAAAGGCGACAACTTCTGAAATACTACAATTATCAAAATCAATTTTATCATTAGTGGGCAGAATTGTAGTGTCATCCTCTTTGTTTAATTCGCTCTCTATTATAAGAGTTTGAACCTCTTCCCAAGTTTGGGGAAGCTCAGGAGCAATTTTAAACTGAGGCTCATACTTTTTTCCTGGAAGACCATGCCATGTGCATAACTCTCTGTCATAACTAGTGTAATCACAAGATTTTTTTTTTTGTAAATCCCGTCAGAGATAAGTGGGGCAATGGAAGTAGGGGTGTACTCCTCCCATTTAGTGTTTTTGGTAGAACCCATAATAGCAAGCAAGCAAGATAACTATTTTTGTGATTTTCGATAAAAAGAACTAAAGCAAAAATGAAAGGTAAACTAACAAGACTAAAAAGCAAAGGTAAAAGATAGCATGCAACTCCCCTATCCTGAAGAGTGGAGTCCCCGGCAACGGCGCCAGAAAATACTCCTTGATGGGCCTCGAACCCCTCGTTGGTTACCCCAAGTGGAAGGTGTAAGATGCAGTAAGTAGAAGTGTTTTCCCCTAGCAAAGATGCCAAGGATCGAATCCCCAGAGACTCCTAGGTTCAACAGGTAGGTGTCAACTGCTAACGGCGCAATTAGCAATCAACGTGGACCTGCACACAGATACAAATAACTTTGCTCCCAACGAGTACAGAGAGGTTGTCAATCTCTCCGGCCTTGTAGTTCACAAAGGGTTAAAAGCAATATGATAGTAGTGATAGATAGTGTTTTGCAATAGTAAGTAAAATAGCGAAAAGTAAATAGTGTCTGTGATCAATGATAGTAATATGGACCGGAGCCTCATGATGTTCACTAGTGATGTCTCTCTCCCAAAAGACGATAAAACAGCTATGTGAGGTAACAAATTATAGCTGGGCAATTGACAGGACCACGAACGCAAACCAATGCTGACTACATTGCAAGAAAGGTTGAGGTTCAAAGCATGGGCGGTACGCCAAAGTAAGTAGACCGAAATCCATCAATATCTACTACTAATCATCCACCTTGAGATATCTATCCAGAACATCTCGCTGGTATTAAGTTGCGAGTCCCACCCATAGTGTAAACTCAATGCAACAGACAACTGCATTAAAAGAACTTTGCGTAAAGTAAACAATCCTTGCACCCGCGGGCACA
This sequence comes from Secale cereale, assembly GCA_902687465.1. Lineage (NCBI taxonomy): Eukaryota > Viridiplantae > Streptophyta > Magnoliopsida > Poales > Poaceae > Secale > Secale cereale. The sequence continues at coordinate 658,147,700 of LR738712.1, forward strand.
AGCACCGTTGTTTTCCCCCTTGTGGCAACAGCACATCCCCTAGACTCATGTTTCTGTCACTCAAGCTAGTCATCGAGGAGCATGAACCCACAATCGAGCATAACGTTCCCTCTTGGAGTCACTACCTATTACTCGGCCAAAGCAATAAATAACAACGGAGAACATGCAAGAATTACTTATGAACTAAAATATAAAAGAGGTGAATCAAATATATTACTCAAGATCAATCTGAACATAATCTCATAATCCATCGGATCCCAGCAAACTCAACATAGCAACAGCATAAGGATTACATAGGTGCCTCGATCATGTAGGGCAGCTCACGAGGACTAATTAGTGAAGCACAAGAACGGGAGGAGAACATCACATAGCTACTGGTCATGGACTCATGGTCCAAGGGAGACTAATCACGAGTCATCCGGGAGGCGTCCATGGTGGTGGAGAAGCTCCCGGTGGTGATCCTCCCCTCCGGCAGGGTGCCGGGAAGAGTTCTCCTGGTGCTCCCGATCTTGGAAGCGGCGGCGGCGGCGGAACAAAGATGGGATCGCGAAAAGAAGTCCTGTTCTGAGGGTTATGGGGAACCCTTTAAATATATGCCAAAGTAGGGCACCGGGGGAGCCTCGGGGGGCCCAGGCGCCACCCCGGCGCGGCCCAGGGGGGGGCGCGCCCACAGGGCGCCTGGAGCCCCTGTGGCCCCCCCCCCCACGCTGCCCTTCGGACGTAGTGTTGTTTCCGGTACGCTGATTTTTTATATATTTTTTCTGAATTTTTCTGGGCAGTTCTCGAAACGTGAAAACCTGAAATACAAAAACAGCCGAAAACAGAAACTGGCACTGGGGTGCACTGGATTAGTAAGTTAGTCCAAATATGATCAAAAGTGTATGGAAGTGTAAGAATATCATAGCAATATCACCCAAAAGTGGCATGGAGCAAGCAGAAATTATAGATATGTTTTGGACGTATCATTACTCCGAACCAGGAAAGCATGTTTGAACCTTTGATATGATGAGTGTGTTGCATGTTTGATTGAGTAGTTCTTTTCATAAGCATGGTTATATAAGCATTTGTGGATGATTATATTTCATGCAAGCAAGCTTCGGGTGATCCCCGAATGATAATGGTTGAACCACCTCGATCATGTGGTGACATGATGGGTGGTGTACTGGCGTTGTTGGAACATGCCAGTATATGGTTAACTTAGTATCAACGTGGATCAAGTCATGATCCCGTTCATCTCCTTTATGGTACGGTCATATGCCATCTGTTAAGATTACGGTCTAGTCAGTTGCAAACCAATTTCCGTGTACACACCAAGTAGAGGGGCCGGGATGAGGGTTCCATGGCCCTGGATTAAAGCCCGTCATCCGGTCAGGGGGCATGGGTGTTTCCGGTTGGGATCGAGAGGGGGGCACCCCTTAGAGCACGCATATATAAATTTGATCCCATGCTATTCGAGGTTGTAGCCTCCCCGTCTTAAAGTTTTTCGTGAATGTTGTCACGGGTGATTCCGGACAGCAGGATATGAAATGGGTGTGTACTGGTCAGTTGGGTTTCTGCTAAAACACCGTAGACGGAACTAGTCCCTGTGGCTAGTAGAATCCGTTGGCTATGATTTATTAGTACAAGCTTTGCAGAGTCAAATCTTTTGAGTAGCCATGTTTATGGCCTAGAGTCAATCTTCGTGTCAACCCCCGGTGACCGTCTATAGTAAATTCTTGGTAGTAACTAGAATGGTGATTTTTGTCAAATTCATTTGGTAGATGAACTAACCAATTTACCCCGGTACTGATTTACTTCCTGAAGTATTCCACCGTTATACTATTGTTCATTATAAGCCCTTTACGTGATGTCGCTCAGGCTTCCAACTGTGGCATTCCTGTTATTTATTTTCTTTATAAGCCCTTTATGTTGTGTCGCTCAGACATCCGACTGTGGCATTCCGGTTATTTATTTTCTTTATAAGCCCTTTACGTGATGTCGCTCAGACGTCCGACTGTGGCATTCCGGTTATTTATTTTCTTTATAAGCCCTTTACGTGATGTCGCTCAGACGTCCGACTGTGGCATTCCGATTATTTATTTTCTTTATAAGCCCTTTATGTGATGTCGCTCAGACGTCCGACTGTGGCATTCCTGTTATTTATTTTCTTTATAAGCCCTTTATGTGATGTCGCTCAGACGTCCGACTGCGGCATTCCTGTTATTTATTTTATTTATAAGCCCGTTATGTGATGTCGCTCACACGTCCGACTGTGGCATGTTTTTATTCAGTTTGTCTCACGAGGCGTCTCCCAGACACTCGTTCGGTTTTCTTTTATTTACCTTATGGATTTTGGGGAGGATTACCGCCCGACTTCTATTCTTACTTGCAGTACAAAAATTATATTATCCGGTTGCATTTTGCTAGAATGCTCATATGCACCATGTTTGCATTTATTATATCTCATGTCCGAACTGTCTTGCGAGTACATTCAAAGTACTAACCTGGCTTGTTGATTTGGCCAGATGTGGACGAAGGCGATCTCATGGATGAAGAGTTCGATAGTGAGTCCGATGTCTAGTGGAGTCCCAGTCAGTCTCTTGCGATCCTGGAGTTGATCACTGTTATATAACCGCTTCCACCAACGACCAAATAAATTCATCGGGTCTCACTCCGACACTCGATGAACTGTATGATAATGGAGTCACGCCACCCGCTACACTGTGACATATCCACCACCTTTTTATTACGAGTTAGTAGTATGCCACCCTGCCATTGTGTCATATCCGCCTTTATGTACTATATTGGCACACTTGTAATAAATTGTTGAGCAACCTCAACTCAACCTTGTATAATATTCAGTATTCTGGAATTCTGTATCAAGGAATTGTCTATCAGCAAGAAGTATTCTTCCTTGCTGGTTCAATAAAAAGGTCGGTCTTTCGGTAATATTTTTTCTGAAAAACCGGTCCTGACAGAAACAAAGATATCCACACTGGCAGAAACTGGTATATGGTGTGTTCATGGCAAACCGGAAGTTGAAGCACTATTTCCAGGGCCACCCGATCATTGTTGTCAGTTCAGCTCCGTTAGGGGATATAATCCAGAACAGAGAAGCCACTGGCAGAGTGGCGAAGTGGGCCATTGAGCTTAGCCCGCACGGATTAAAGTATGTGCCCCGCACTGCTATAAACTCCCAAGCACCGGTGGATTTCATTAATGATTGGACAGAGTTGCAAGCACCTGAGGAGAAATCGGATCATACTTACTGGACTATTCACTTTGACGGTTCAAGACAATTGGAGGGCTCGGGGGCTGGACTCGTGTTAACTTCCCCACGAGGTGATAAGTTCTGTTACGTCCTACGTTTAATGTTCCCTTGTACTAACAATGCTGCTGAGTATGAAGCTCTCCTCCATGGCCTACGGATGGCTAAGGAGATGAACTTGAGCCGGGTTAAGTGTTTTTGGCGATTCAGATCTGGTGGCACAACAAGTATCAGGCAAATGGGATTCCAAGGATCCAATCATGCCAGCATATCGACGCGAGGTAGATGCAGTCGCAGGATACTTCAAGGGGTACCAGGTGGATCACATAGACCGGCAAAAAAATGAAGCAGCCGATGCGTTAAGCCGGCTGGACTCTCAGCGTAAACCGGTTCCACCTAATACTTTCTTGGATGAATTGCATAATCCGTCAGTGCAGATACCTTCAGAGGAAGACTTCGCTGTCCCTGATCCGGAGGCACAGTTGGTCGCCGCACTTCATGTCATCCCGGATTGGACACTCCCTTATTTGGCGTACATGAGCCGAGGTGAGTTGCCAGAGGACGAAGTCGAGGCCCGGCAGATAATCCGGCGGTCTAAATCTATGACTATCATCAATGGAGAACTTCATCACTGCAGCGTTTCTGGGGCGTTTCAGCGGTGTGTATCATCAGAGGAAGGCTGCGATATTCTTCGAGAGATTCATGAAGGGGATTGTGGTCATCACGCCGGTTCAAAATCCTTGGTAGCTAAAGCTTTTCGTAATGGGTTCTACTGGCTGACGACTCACGCCGACGCAGCGGACTTGGTCAGAAAATGTGACGCTTGCCAGAAATTTTCGCGGCGTGCTCATGTACCGGCGCAGGATCTGCGGATGATTCCAATCACTTGGCCGTTTGCGACTTGGGGGCTTGATATGGCTGGACCCTTTAAAAGATCCCAAGATAAGAAAACCCACCTACTGGTAGCAGTGGACAAGTTTACAAAGTTGGTTGAAGCAGAGCCTGTCAGCAAGTGTGATGCGGCAACAGCGGTTCAGTTCATCAAAAAGGTGATTTTCCGGTTTGGCTTTCCACACAGCATTATATCTGATAACGGCACAAACCTATCCAAAGGGGATATGGAGGAGTTCTGTCAAAGAGAACATATTCGCCTGGATGTATCATCAGTGGCTCACCCTCAGTCCAATGTTCAAGCTGAGAGAGCCAACCAAGAGATCTTGAGAGGCATCAAGCCACGGCTTATGGTTCCTTTGCAGGGAACACTGGGTTGCTGGGTAGAGGAGTTGCCTTCTGTCTTATGGAGCATCAACACTACGCCTAATAGATCTACAGGGTACACGCCTTTCTTCATGGTGTACGGTGCTGAAGCGGTCCTCCCTAGTGATATCCGGCATGACTCACCACGGGTGGCGGCTTACGTTGAAGCGGATAACGAACAAGCAAGACAAGACTGCTTGGACCGGCTGGATGAGGAACGGGACACGGCCGCAGCGCGATCAGCGATTTATCAGCAAGACCTGCGCCGGTACCACAGCCGCCGGGTTAAGACCAGGACGTTCCAGGAGGGAGATCTGGTGCTCCGGCTCATCCAGGACCAGGCTGATATGCACAAGCTATCCCCGCCGTGGGAAGGGCCCTTTGTGGTCAGCAAAAACCTGCACAACGGATCATACTACCTTGTCGACGTTCGAGAACATAAGGACTCACGTACGGCAGAGGAGGACACCAAGCGGCCGTGGAACATCGCTCTTCTTCGACCTTACTATACTTGAGCCATTGGCTCCGCTCTATGTACAATGTATATATTATGATTAATAAAATAAACTAGCGCCCCTGGTAAACCGGGGAATCATCCATCCTTTCCAAAGAGTATCACATGGGGGCTTTGAAAGAAACCTTCCATGGCCTCTTAAACCGGCGCCCTTGATAGAATTAAGGAACCAACCGTGTCTGTCACACAAAGAGTATCACATGGGGGCTTCGAAAGAAACCTTCCATGGCCTCTTAAACCGGCGCCCTTGATAGAATCAAGGAACCAGCCGTGTTTTTTACAAAGGAGTATCACATGGGAGTTTCCACAGAAGCTTTCCGTGGCCTCCTAAATCAGTGCCCTTGACACATCAAGGAATCAACCATCTTATCTATACGAAACAAGAACCACATGGGGGCTTCCGCGGGCAAGGAAGTTTTCCCATGGTCTCTTAAGCCGGCGGCGGTATGAAGCCAATCATAAGAGCACTGCTCTGGTTGCTTCGGCAATTTCCACAAGATGATGAGGGGTAAAAGAGAGTTTTGGTGCCTAACCCAGCTCAAACATATGCCCCGACGAGAAAATGGCTCACACACTACCTGGGGGCTCGCATCGAGTTGAAAACCCTTGTAGTGAACATGGCTTGGAAGCCCGGTGCATGCACCTAAAACACCGGATTAACCTGCCTGCATCAAGTAAATCACGCCGTCCAGGTAAACCTGGTATGACCTGTCGAACCTGCCACAAGTCAATCGTTCGGGACCCTGAACTTGGCCACGTAAAATTGACGATCATCGAGTTGATTACCTAAAGACAAAATCTTTATGAGATTTTGAAACATTGGGTAGCTTGTCATCGATGATTTGGTTAAGGATTGCAGATCATCTTTACAGGCTTTGCTAAAATGGTTAATGACAGTAGCCTGGTAGCTCATAAAAAGCCTCGAATTTGGAGCCTGGCAGCTCGTAAAAAGCCTCGACTACATGGTCTTATTTGCCCAAAAAACCTTATTTTTATTTTTTATGATTTCACAAATCTTTGTCTTCAAGTTCATTGGTTTTTTAACCAAGTCCATTGATGCGAGACCGGACAACTACAAGGTTGCCAATATGTATACAGAGTTAAAAGTCTGGGTCATGAACACCAGCGAGAGTCAAACCGGTCTTCATCACCGGATCGGCTATCATACTAAGCCGACAAGAGAGCCAAGGGTTTCCTCAGCACTTTCGTTTTACAATATTCCCACCGGTTTAAGGTCTACAAGCACACTTAATCACAGGTATGGGATGTGTTTATGTTTTATATGTAGTTCAAGCTATATATTTGAAACATGTACCAGGGCAGTATAATCCGTCCGGTGGTAAACCCCCAGGACATCTTTTAGCATTGTTCATGCAGATACAGGTAAGATAAACAGTTGGAGCATTGCAAACAGACGATAAATTGGGGAGTGCCAATCAAAATAATACCATGACAGTGGGACAAAGGCACTATCTCAACTATTCTATTACAAGGCACTTGCAGGCCCGAATGGATCAAAGTTTCTTGCAAAGTATTCAGCAACTAAAAATTATACCGGACGGTTTACGATTCTTCTTCAGCACGCTGCGAAGGCTGAGGGTCAGCTTGCTCCGGGTCTTCGTCGACTTCTGGCAGCTGTTGGAAATCAGGAGCGCTCCAGTCAATCTTGGCGAGGGCACGGAAATATACTTCATCGTTTATAAGATCTGACGGATCAATGTCTGGAGCGAAGGTGTGCTTACGAACTGGTGGGATCAGATTTTTGGTGTCGTAAACCGGCCGCTCCACCCGCAAATTCTCTAGATCGTAAGCCGGATGATACCTTGTTAAATCTGCTTCGTCAGCAAGCTTACTGGCAAGAGGGTGCATGTCCTTGGTTAAATAACGGAGATCTTCAGAGGAGAAGGCTGACCCGTGCTCCTTCATGCTGGGGTAGCCATTCATGGCCTCCGCCGGATCAAAATCGGGGACCCATGCTTTGGCCTGGGTTAACGCCATAAGAGAACTAGCTCGTGCAGCAGATTTCTTTACCTCAACGAGTCGAGCAGGCAAGACATATAGCTTTTCCAGAGTGGCTTGGATGGTGGTCGGCGCCGGTTTGTTATGCGACATGGCACTGATAACCCTTTGAGCACCGGAGTAGAGCTGCTCCACCAGGGTATAAGCAGCCTTGAACTTCTTCCGAACATCATCTCCAAGATGAGTTATGCGCCTCCCTATATACAATTGGCGAGTTAAACCGGAGCAGAATAAAGATTGCAAGGTTGCAAACATACGAAGACAGGTACTCACCGAAGATAGCGGATGTCATGCCATCTATTTGCTGTTTCAACCCAGATATTGTTGGGGAACGTAGTATTTTAAAATTTTCCTACGATCACGCAAGATCTATCTACCAGATGCATAGCAACGAGAGGGAAGAGTGTGTCTACGTACCCTCGTAGACCGGGAGCGGAAGCGTCAAGTGACGCGGTTGATGTAGTCGAACTTCTTCACGATTCAACCGATCAAGCACCGAACGTACGGCACCTCCGCGTTCAGCACACGTTCAGCTTGATGACGTCCCACAAGCTCTTGATCCAGTTGAGCTTCACGGGAGAGTTTCGTCAGCACGACGGCGTGTTGACGGATATGATGTATTCACCGGCGCAGGGCTTCGCCTAAGCACCGCGACGGTATGACCGAGGTGTGTTTCTGTGGAGGGGGGCACCGCACACGGCTGGAACAATTCAACTTGTGTGTCTTTGGGTGCCCCCTGCCCCCGTATATAAAGGAGCAAGGGGGGAGGCCGGCCGGCCCTTGTTTGGTGCGGCTAGGGGTGCAATCCTACTAGGAATAGGATTGCAATCCTATTCCTAGTAGGAATCACCAAAGAAGGGAGAGAGGGAAAGGAAAAGAGGGAGAGGTGGCGCCCCCCCAATCCTAGTCCAACTAGGAACCCTAGGTGGGGCGCCGGCCAGCCCTATGGGCTGCCTCTCTCTTTCCCTTAAGGCCCACTATGGACCATCCCCCTTCGTAGGGGGTTCCGGTAACCCCCTCCGGCAATCCCGTTAAATCCGAAACTTTTCCGGAACACTTCCGGTGTCCGAATATAGTCGTCCAATATATCAATCTTTATGTCTCGGACATTCCGAGACTCCTCGTCATGTCCGTGATCTCATCCGGGACTCCGAACTACCTTCGGTACATCAAAACTCATAAACTCATAATACCGATCGTCATCAAACGTTAAGCGTGCGGACCCTATGGGTTCGAGAACTATGTAGACATGACCGAGACACATCTCCGGTCAATAACCAATAGCGGAACCTGGATGTTCATACTGGCTCCTACATATTCTACGAAGATCTTTTATCGGTCAAAACCACATAACAACATACGTTGTTCCTTTTGTCATCGGTATGTTACTTGCCCGAGATTCGATCGTCGGTATCTCTATACCTAGTTCAATCTCGTTACTGGCAAGTCTCTTTACTCGTTCCGTAACACATCATCTCGTGACTAACTCATTAGTCTTTTGCTTGCAAGGCTTATTGTGATGTGTGTTACCGAAAGGGCCCAGAGATACCTCTCCGACACTCGGAGTGACAAATCCTAATCTTGATCTATGTCAACACCACGAATACTTTCGGAGACACCTGTAGAGCATCTTTATGATCACCCAGTTACGTTGTGACGTTTGATAGCACACAAGGTGTTCCTACGGTATTTGGGAGTTGCATAATCTCATAGTCATAGGAACATGTATAAGTCATGAAGAAAGCAATAGCAGTAAAACTAAACGATCATAGTGCTATGCTAACGGATGGGTCTTGTCCATCAAATCATTCTCCTAATGATGTGATCCCGTTGATCAAATGACAACTCATGTCTATGGCTAGGAAACATAACCATCTTTGATCAATGGGCTAGTCTAGTAGAGGCATACTAGGGACATACTGTTTTGTCTATGTATCCACACATGTACTAAGTTTCCGGTTAATACAATTCTAGCATGAATAAAAGACATTTATCATGATATACGGAAATACAAATAACATCTTTATTATTGCCTCTAGGGCATATTTCCTTCAGTCTCCCACTTGAACTAGAGTCAATAATCTAGATTACAAAGTGATGATCCTCACACCCATGGAGTCCTGGTGCTGATCATGTTTTGCAAGTGGAAGAGGCTTAGTCAACGGGTCTGCAACATTCAGATCCGTATGTATTTTGCAAATCTCTATGTCTCCCTCCTTGACTAGATCGCGGATGGAATTGAAGCGTCTTTTGATGTGCTTTGTTCTCTTGTGAAACCTGGATTCCTTCGCCAAGGCTATTGCTCCAGTGTTGTCACAAAAGATTTTCATTGGACCCGATGCACTAGGTATTACACCTAGATCGGATATGAACTCCTTCATCCAGACTCCTTCATTTGCTGCTTCTGAAGCAGCTATGTATTCCGCTTCACACGTAGATCCCGCCACAACGCTCTGTTTGGAACTGCACCAACTGACAGCTCCACCGTTCAATAAAAAAACATATCCGGTTTGTGACTTAGAGTCATCCGGATCAGTGTCAAAGCTAGAATCGACGTAACCGTTTACGACGAGCTCTTTGTCACCTCCATACACGAGAAACATATCCTTTGTCCTTTTCAGATACTTTAGGATGTTCTTGACCGCTGTCCAGTGATCCACTCCTGGATTACTTTGGTACCTCCCTGCTAAACTTATAGCAAGGCACACATCAGGTCTGGTACACAGCATCGCATACATGATAGATCCTATGGCTGAGGCATAGGGAATGACTTTCATTTTCTCTCTATCTTCTGCAGTGGTCGGGCATTGAGTCTTACTCAACTTCATACCTTGTAATACAGGCAAGAACCCTTTCTTTGACTGATCCATTTTGAACTTCTTCAAAATCTTATCAAGGTATGTGCTTTGTGAAAGTCCAATTAAGCGTCTTGATCTATCTCTATAGATCTTGATGCCTAATATATAAGCAGCTTCACCGAGGTCTTTCATTGAAAAACTCTTATTCAAGTATCCTTTTATGTTGTACAGAAATTCTATATCATTTCCAATCAACAATATGTCATCCACATATAATATTAGAAATGCTACAGAGCTCCCACTCACTTTCTTGTAAATACAGGCTTCTCCAAAAGTCTGTATAAAACCATATGCTTTGATCACCTCATAAAAGCGTATATTCCAACTCCGAGATGCTTGCACCAGTCCATAGATGGATCGCTGGAGCTTGCATACTTTGTTAGAACCTTTTGGATCGACAAAACCTTCTGGTTGCATCATATACAACTCTTCTTTGAGATATCCATTCAGGAATGCAGTTTTGACATCCATTTGCCAGATTTCATAATCATAAAATGCGGCAATTGCTAACATGATTCGGACAGACTTAAGCATCGCTACAGGTGAGAAAGTCTCATCGTAGTCAACTCCTTGAACTTGTCGAAAACCTTTCGCAACAAGTCGAGCTTTGTAAACAGTAACATTACCGTCTGCGTCGGTCTTCCTCTTGAAGATCCATTTATTTTCGATGGCCTGCCGATCATCGGGCAAGTCAACCAAAGTCCACACTTTGTTCTCATACATGGATCCCATCTCAGATTTCATGGCTTCAAGCCATTTTGCGGAATCTGGGCTCATCATCGCTTCCTCATAGTTCGTAGGTTCATCATGGTCTAGTAACATGATTTCCAGAACTGGGTTGCCGTACCACTCTGGTGCGGAACGTACTCTGGTTGATCTACGACGTTCAGCAGAAACTTGATCCAAAGTTTCATGATCATTATCATTAACTTCCTCACTGATTGGTGTAGGAATCACTGGAACAATTTTCTGTGATGTACTACTTTCCAATCCGGGAGAAGGTACTATTACCTCATCAAGTTCTACTTTCCTCCCACTCACTTCTTTCGAGAGAAACTCCTTCTCTAGAAAGGATCCATTTTTAGCAACGAATATCTTGCCTTCGGATCTGTGATAGAAGGTGTACCCAACAGTCTCTTTTGGGTATAAGTCATAGTCATAGGAACATGTATAAGTCATGAAGAAAGCAATAGCAGTAAAACTAAACGATCATAGTGCTATGCTAACGGATGGGTCTTGTCCATCACATCATTCTCCTAATGATGTGATCCCGTTGATCAAATGACAACTCATGTCTATGGCTAGGAAACATAACCATCTTTGATCAATGAGCTAGTCTAGTAGAGGCATACTAGGGACATATTGTTTTGTCTATGTATCCACACATGTACTAAGTTTCCGGTTAATACAATTCTAGCATGAATAATAAACATTTATCATGATATAAGGAAATATAAATAACAACTTTATTATTGCCTCTAGGGCATATTTCCTTCAGTCTCCCACTTGCACTAGAGTCAATAATCTAGCTCACATCGCCATGTGATTTAATACCGATAGTTCACATCGTTATGTGACCAACACCCAAAGGGTTTACTAGAGTCAATAATCTAGTTCACATCGCTATGTGATTAATACCCAAGAGTAATAAGGTGTGATCATGTTTTGCTTGTGAGAGAAGTTTTAGTCAACGGGTCTGTCACATTCAGATCCGTATGTATTTCGCAAATTTCTATGTCTACAATGCTCTGCATAAAGCTACTCTAGCTAATTGCTCCCACTTTCAATATGCATCCAGATTGATACTTAGAGTCATCTGAATTTAGTGTTAAAGTTTGCATCGGCGTAACCCTTTACGACGAACTCTTTATCACCTCCATAATCGAGAAACATTTCCTTAGTCATCAATTACTAAGGATAATTTTGACCGCTGTACAGTGATCCACTCCTGGATTACTTTGGTACCTCCCTGCTAGACTTATAGCAAGGCACACATCAGGTCTGGTACACAGCATTGCATACATGATAGATCCTATGGCTGAGGCATAGGGAATGACTTTCATTTTCTCTCTATCTTCTGCAGTGGTCGGGCATTGAGTCTTACTCAACTTCATACCTTGTAATACAGGCAAGAACCCTTTCTTTGACTGATCCATTTTGAACTTCTTCAAAATCTTATCAAGGTATGTGCTTTGTGAAAGTCCAATTAAGCGTCTTGATCTATCTCTATAGATCTTGATGCCTAATATATAAGCAGCTTCACCGAGGTCTTTCATTGAAAAACTTTTATTCAAGTATCCTTTTATGCTATCCAGAAATTCTATATCATTTCCAATCAACAATATGTCATCAACATATAATATTAGAAATGCTACAGAGCTCCCACTCACTTTCTTGTAAATACAGGCTTCTCCAAAAGTCTGTATAAAACCATATGCTTTGATCACCTCATCAAAGCGTATATTCCAACTCCGAGATGCTTGCACCAGTCCATAGATGGATCGCTGGAGCTTGCATACTTTGTTAGCACCTTTTGGATCGACAAAACCTTCTGGTTGCATCATATACAACTCTTCTTTGAGATATCCATTCAGGAATGCAGTTTTGACATCCATTTGCCAGATTTCATAATCATAAAATGCGGCAATTGCTAACATGATTCGGACAGACTTAAGCATCGCTACAGGTGAGAAAGTCTCATCGTAGTCAACTCCTTGAACTTGTCGAAAACCTTTCGCAACAAGTCGAGCTTTGTAAACAGTAACATTACCGTCTGCGTCGGTCTTCCTCTTGAAGATCCATTTATTTTCGATGGCATGCCGATCATCGGGCAAGTCAACCAAAGTCCACACTTTGTTCTCATACATGGATCCCATCTCAGATTTCATGGCTTCAAGCCATTTTGCGGAATCTGGGCTCATCATCGCTTCCTCATAGTTCGTAGGTTCATCATGGTCTAGTAACATGATTTCCAGAACTGGGTTGCCGTACCACTCTGGTGCGGAACGTACTCTGGTTGATCTACGACATTCAGCAGAAACTTGATCCGAAGTTTCATGATCATCATCATTAACTTCCTCACTGATTGGTGTAGGAATCACTGGAACAATTTTCTGTGATGTACTACTTTCCAATCCGGGAGAAGGTACAATTACCTCATCAAGTTCTACTTTCCTCCCACTCACTTCTTTCGAGAGAAACTCCTTCTCTAGAAAGGATCCATTCTTAGCAACGAATATCTTGCCTTCGGATCTGTGATAGAAGGTGTACCCAACAGTCTCTTTTGGGTATCCTATGAAGACACATTTCTCCGACTTGGGTTCGAGCTTATCAGGTTGAAGCTTTTTCACATAAGCATCGCAGCCCCAAACTTTAAGAAACGACAACTTTGGTTTCTTGCCAAACCATAGTTCATAAGGTGTCGTATCAATGGATTTAGATGGTGCCCTATTTAACGTGAATGCAGCTGTCTCTAAAGCATAACACCAAAACGATAGTGGTAAATCGGTAAGAGACATCATAGATCGTACCATATCCAATAAAGTACGGTTACGATGTTCGGACACACCATTACGCTGTGGTGTTCCGGGTGGCGTGAGTTGTGAAACTATTCCACATTGTTTCAAATGAAGACCAAACTCGTAACTCAAATATTCTCCTCCACGATCAGATCGTAGAAACTTTATTTTCTTGTTACGATGATTATCTACTTCACTCTAAAATTCTTTGAACTTTTCAAATGTTTCAGACTTGTGCTTCATTAAGTAGATATACCCATATCTGCTCAAATCATCAGTGAAGGTCAGAAAATAACGATACCCGCCGCGTGCTTCAACACTCATTGGTCCACATACATCAGTATGTATGATTTCCAACAAATCTGTTGCTCGCTCCATGGTTCCGGAGAACGGAGTTTTAGTCATCTTGCCCATGAGGCATGGTTCGCAAGCACCAAGTGATTCATAATCAAGTGATTCCAAAAGTCCATCATTATGGAGTTTCTTCATGCGTTTTACACCAATATGACCTAAACCAGCAGTGCCACAAATAAGTTGCACTATCATTATTTACCTTGCATCTTTTGGTTTCAATATTATGAATATGTGTATCACTACAATCGAGATCCAATAAGAATAGTCCACTCTTTGAGGGTGCATGACCATAAAAGATATTATTCATTAAAATAGAACAACCATTATTCTCTGATTTAAATGAATAACCGTCTCGCAACAAACAAGATCCAGATATAATGTTCATGCTCAACGCTGGCACCAAATAACAATTATTTAGGTCTAAAACTAATCCCGAAGGTAGATGTAGAGGTAGCGTGCCGACGGCGATCACATCGACTTTGGAACCGTTTCCCACGCGCATCGTCACCTCGTCCTTAGCCAATCTTCGTTTAATCCGTAGTCCCTGTTTCGAGTTACAAATATTAGCAACCGAACCGGTATCAAATACCCAGGTACTGCTACGAGAATTAGTAAGGTACACATCAATAACATGTATATCACATATACCTTTGTTCACCTTGCCATCCTTCTTATCCGTCAAATACTTGGGGCAGTTCCGCTTCCAGTGTCCAGTCCCCTTGCAGTAGAAGCACTCAGTTTCAGGCTTGGCTCCAGACTTGGGTTTCTTCGTGGAAGTAGCAACTGTCTTGCTATTCTTCTTGAAGTTCCCCTTCTTTCCCTTGCCTTTTTTCTTGAAACTAGTGGTCTTGTTAACCATCAACACTTGATGCTCCTTCTTGATTTCTACCTCCGCAACCTTGAGCATGGCGAAGAGCTCGGGAATTGTCTTTTGCATCCTTTGCATATTATAGTTCATCACAAAGCCTTTATAGCTTGGTGGCAGTGATTGAAGAACTCTATCAATAACACTATCCTCGTCAACTTTGCAACCAAGTTGAGTCATATGATTGTAGTACCCAGACATTCTGAGCAAGTGTTCACTGATAGAACTATTCTCCTCCATTTTGCAGCTGTAGAATTTATTGGAAATCTCATATTTCTCAATCCGGGCATTTGCTTGAAATATTAACTTCAACTCCTGGAACATCTCATATGGTCCATGACGTTCAAAACGTCGTTGAAGTCCCGGTTCTAAGCCGTAAAGCATGGCACACTGAACTATCATGTAGTCATCAGACCGCGATTGCCAGACGTTCAAAGCGTCCACATTAGCGGGAGGGGGCTTGTCACCTAGCGGTGCTTCAAGGACATAATTCTTCTGTGCAGCAATGAGGATAATCCTCAAGTTACGGACCCAGTCCGTGTAATTGCTACCATCATCTTTCAACTTAGCTTTCTCTAGGAATGCATTAAAATTCAAAGGAACGGTAGCACGGGCCATTGATCTACAACAACATAGATATGCAAAAACTATCAGGACTAAGTTCATGATAAATTAAAGTTCAATTTAATCATATTAATTAAAGAACTCCCACTAAGATAGACATCCCTCCGGTCATCTAAATGATCACGTGATCCAAATCAACTAAACCATGTCTGATCATCACGTGAGATGGAGTAGTTTCAATGGTGAACATCTTATGTTGATCATATCTACTATATGATTCACACTCGACCTTTCGGTCTCCAGTGTTCCGAGGCCATATCTGCATATGCTAGGCTCGTCAAGTTTAACCCGAGTATTCTGCGTGTGCAAAACTGGCTTACACCCGTTGTATTTGAACGTAGAGCTTATCACACCCGATCATCACGTGGTGTCTCGGCACGACGAACTTTCGCAACGGTGCATACTCAGGGAGAACACTTATACCTTGAAATTTAGTAAGGGATCATCTTATAATGCTACCGTCGTTCTAAGCAAAATAAGAAGCATAATAAGATAAACATCACATGCAATCAAAATATGTGGCATGATATGGCCATCATCATCTTGTGCTTTTGATCTCCATCTCCAAAGCACCGTCATGATCACCTTCGTCACCGGCGCGACACCTTGATCTCCATCGTAGCATCGTTGTCGTCTCGCCAACTATTGCTTCTACGACTATCGCTACCGCTTAGTGATAAAGTAAAGCAAATACATGGTGATTGCATTTCATACAATAAAGCGACAACCATATGGCTCCTGCCAGTTGCCGATAACTTTACAAAACATGATCATCTCATACAAAAACGGTATAACTCATCATGTCTTGACCATATCACATCACAACATGCCCTGAAAAAACAAGTTAGACGTCCTCTACTTTGTTGTTGCAAGTTTTACGTGGCTGCTACGGGCTTAGCAAGAACTGTTCTTACCTACGCATACAAAACCACAACGATGTTTCGTCAAGTATGTGCTGTTTTAACCTTCACAAGGACCGGGCGTAGCCACACTTGATTCAGCTAAAGTGAGAGAGACAGACACCCGCCAGTCACCTTTAAGCAACGAGTGCTTGTAACGGTGAAACCAGTCTCGCGTAAGCGTACGCGTAATGTCGGTCCGGGCCGCTTCATCTCACAATACCGCCGAAGCAAAGTATGACATGCTGGTAAGCAGTATGACTAGTATCGCCCACAACTCATTGTGTTCTACTCGTGCATATCATCTACGCATAGACCTGGCTCATGATGCCACTGTTGGGGAACGTAGTATTTTAAAATTTTCCTACGATCACGCAAGATCTATCTACCAGATGCATAGCAACGAGAGGGAAGAGTGTGTCCACGTACCCTCGTAGACCGGGAGCGGAAGCGTCAAGTGACGCGGTTGATGTAGTCGAACTTCTTCACGATTCAACCGATCAAGCACCGAACGTACGGCACCTCCGCGTTCAACACACTTTCAGCTTGATGACGTCCCACGAGCTCTTGATCCAGTTGAGCTTCACGGGAGAGTTTCGTCAGCACGACGGCGTGGTGACGGATATGATGTATTCACCGGCGCAGGGCTTCGCCTAAGCACCGCGACGGTATGACCGAGGTGTGTTTCTGTGGAGGGGGCCACCGCACACGGCTGGAACAATTCAACTTGTGTGTCTTTGGGTGCCCCCTGCCCCTGTATATAAAGGAGCAAGGGGGGAGGCCGGCCGGCCCTTTTTGGTGCGGCTAGGGGTGCAATCCTACTAGGAATAGGATTGCAATCCTATTCCTAGTAGGAATCACCAAAGAAGGAAGAGAGGGAAAGGAAAAGAGGGAGAGGTGGCGCCCCCCCCAATCCTAGTCCAACTAGGAACCCTAGGTGGGGCGCCGGCCAGCCCTATGGGCTGCCTCTCTCTTTCCCTTAAGGCCCACTATGGACCATCCCCCTTCGTAGGGGGTTCCGGTAACCCCCTCCGGCAATCCCGTTAAATCCGAAACTTTTCCGGAACACTTCCGGTGTCCGAATATAGTCGTCCAATATATCAATCTTTATGTCTCGGACATTCCGAGACTCCTCGTCATGTCCGTGATCTCATCCGGGACTCCGAACTACCTTCGGTACATCAAAACTCATAAACTCATAATACCAATCGTCATCAAACGTAAAGCGTGCGGACCCTACGGGTTCGAGAACTATGTAGACATGACCGAGACTCATCTCCGGTCAATAACCAATAGCGGAACCTGGATGTTCATATTGGCTCCAACATATTCCACGAAGATCTTTTATCGGTCAAAACCGCATAACAACATACGTTGTTCCTTTTGTCATCGGTATGTTACTTGCCCGAGATTCGATCGTCGGTATCTCTATACCTAGTTCAATCTCGTTACTGGCAAGTCTCTTTACTCGTTCCGTAACACATCATCTCGTGACTAACTCATTAGTCTTTTGCTTGCAAGGCTTATTGTGATGTGTGTTACCGAGAGGGCCCAGAGATACCTCTCCGACACTCGGAGTGACAAATCCTAATCTTGATCTATGTCAACACCACGAATACTTTCGGAGACACCTGTAGGGCATCTTTATGATCACCCAGTTACGTTGTGACGTTTGATAGCACACAAGGTGTTCCTACGGTATTCGGGAGTTGCATAATCTCATAGTCATAGGAACATGTATAAGTCATGAAGAAAGCAATAGCAGTAAAACTAAACGATCATAGTGCTATGCTAACGGATGGGTCTTGTCCATCACATCATTCTCCTAATGATGTGATCCCGTTGATCAAATGACAACTCATGTCTATGGCTAGGAAACATAACCATCTTTGATCAATGGGCTAGTCTAGTAGAGGCATACTAGGGACATACTGTTTTGTCTATGTATCCACACATGTACTATGTTTCCGGTTAATACAATTCTAGCATGAATAAAAGACATTTATCATGATATAAGGAAATACAAATAACATCTTTATTATTGCCTCTAGGGCATATTTCCTTCAGATAGTTCTTGCGTCACCGGATTGAGAGCATCTTCGGCATCTTTTGCTCTTTTTTCTAGAGCAGCCCTTTGCACCTCCCAGGTAGACTGCTCTGCTTCAAAATCCTTCTTGAGCTATTCCATGTTAGCTAAAGCAAGAACAAGTTCTTCCTTAGTTTTGGTTGAGGCAGTTTCATGGAAAGCCAAGCTATTCCGGAGCTCAGTTGCCTCCGAAGCTCTCCGGTTCAAGTCAGCCTGCAGGAAAAGGAAGGTATTAGAAGGACAGTTTTTTCAAAGTCTCAAGCACATAACAAGTTATGCACTCGACACTTGGGGGCTAATGTACAATTGAAGTAAAGAAAGCAACTTTTCAGACAAGTCCCAAGCACATAAACAAGTTATGCCCTTGGCACTTGGGGGCTAATGTAAGTTCATTCTCACACATAAGAGAAGTCCCGGTTCACCTACAGTGCAGTAAACCGGCACTTGGGGGCTACTATGGCCTAAAGGTATGATTGCAGAATACAAAGCAGAAATGAAAGGCAAAAGGAAAGAAAGTTACCTCATATTTATCTTTCATCATGTTGACTAAGCCGGCTTCATAGTCACGGCTGGTGAAGAGCCGGTTCAGATACCCAGAATGGAGCTCCTGGGCACTAAGCTGAGCATAACTTGACAAGTGTGTGCTCCACTTGCCTTTATCTTGCTGAAGTTTTTCTTCCTTGGCAGTATGCCTAGCCAAGGCAACAGGCTCTGTGGGAGCAGAGAATCCTATCCCAGTTATTTCAACATCTTCCGTCGAGGTAGCGGTTGGCTGGAGGGGATCAGCAGTACGCGCCGGACTAACAGGAGCCGGGTTAGCCCGAGGAGGACTAACCCGGACAGGGCTTGCCGGTTCAGCCATGCTCTCCATAACATCACCCCCCGGAGCAGCAAGATCTTCATGATCCATCGGGGTGGGATCATCGTGCTGAACTTCAACATTCTCCTCTGGAGGGTTGGCCGCTTCAGGATCCTCGGTCGGTTCAGTGGCAGTGTGTTCGGCAGCCGGTTTATTTAAATTTGCCTTTTTGCTAGGCTTGGGCATGCTGATAAAGGTTAAAGGAGCAACGAGAATCACAAAAGTTAAAACGGAAAGGTAAACCGGATGTTTGGAAAGATGACTTACCCAAGAACGGTCTTAAGCACTGGGACTTCAGTAGCAGTCGACTCGCCGGAAGAAGATAGAGGAGCTTCCTGGTAGTTGGGATCAGACGGTTTAAGTGGTTTGCGAATAAGGCCTGCTTTTGGATGAAGAAGGGTTGGAGTGAGCAAAACCTCTGGGCGGCGTCTGCGAGCTGGCGTGAGTGGTATCCCGGACGATTCAACCACGTGGCCACTATGGTGCGTGATCCGGCGAGCTTCATGTTGTTGTTTCTTCAAAAGAAAGTGGGGATCCAATTGAGCATAAGGGTGAGAAAATGGATATTTCCGGGATGCCCGGCGAATCTTGGGTGGCAATGGTTCTGAATCAGATGAGAGAGAAATTACCTCAACTTCATCCGCCTTACTTCCCTCGGCCAGATCCTGGGAAAAGACATTGTTGATATAAATATAAACAAGGAGAATTCAAAGGACGTAAGAATCAGACAGTACCTCAGAAGCCAGATCATCTTCTTCGTGGTTTGAACCGGCAACGGCAACAACTTTCTTCTTCTTTACGGCTAAGCTCTACTTACGTGTTGGCTTTGCCGGTTTATCTTGAGGTTTCTTCTTCCAGAAAGGATCGTTGGCCTGCATAAAGGAATAATAACATGTTGAAGACAACTGATGTGGACGGATTAAAGTGGAAAGAAATAGACAGAAGAGTCTTACCGGCGATTGTTGGTTGTCTGCGCAGAAGGGAGCTAAACCGGTCCGACTGCAGTCTTCCAGAGGGATATTCAGCATCTTCTTTGCGGATTCAGTAACTTCGTTGTCAGGAAGTACTATTTTTGTGTGACGCCGAGGATCTTCCGGTTTGCCAGTATATTCACACATAAAGCTTGAGCGTCGGCTTAATGGAAGAATGCTCCAAGAGAGCCAGCATCGAACAAAGTCAACCCCGGTTAAACTGTTAGCTACGAAAGCCCTGAGCTTGGAGAGTTGAGGCGCATATCGAGCCCGGCCTTGGGTACTTAGACGCTGCGGCAAAGGATGACTTGGCGCCAGACGGTAAGCGCGGTAACTCGGCAGCGGATTTTTTCCTTCAGGTGAAGTATCTTTACAATAGAACCAAGTCTGGTTCCATTCTTTAGGGTGCCTGTGAAGAGCGGTGTGAGGAAAGCTTACATCCTTCCTCTTTTGGATGCTCACACCACCAAGTTCGGTTTGAGGCCCGTCCGAAAACTCAGTTCGGCGGTTCAGGTGGAAGAAATCCCGGAACAGCTCCACAGATGGCTCCTCTTGAAGATATGCCTATGAAAAGACTTGGAAGTTGCATATGTTGGATATGGAATCGGGACCTATATTATGTGGATGGAGTTGGAAATTGGCTAGGACATTGCGGAAGAACTTTGAACCGGGCGGACTAAAACCCCGGGCCAGATGATCAAAGAAAACGAGGACTCCTTCCTTGTGTAGGGGGACATTCCTTTCCAAGGGCCCGCCAGTGCAGAACCTCTTTAGGACCCAGCATGCCAATTGAGGCCGCCTTTACTAGGTCGTCCTTAGTGATCCGGGAAGGGACCCAATTGCAAGCGATGAACTGTTTTGCCATGTTTTCCAATGCAGGAGTGCTGAAAAATATAAAACAAGACCCGGTTTACAAATCTACTTAATGTAAACCGGAGTGTTCTATGAGAGTATTGACCTAATCGACGGTTCAAGCAAGGGACTAATGGTACCCCCTAATCCGGATTGGGCGTGCACAAGACAGCCACCGGTTTATGATGATAGAAAGAAGAAGTTAAACCATCGATTATGGAATACAGGTTTACATCTAAACCGTCAGTGCATGCATATGAGAAGCAGGCTATGATTAAACCGGTAACATAAGTATATGAGCTGCAGATCTAAAGTGTGAGATACAGCTTTCACATGAAGCAGAGGTGAAACATGGATCTACAGTGCAGGAAAAAGACAGAACAATTCAAGTTATATTCAGTGAAAGCAGCGGATTTTTTTACAGATTCAATCCAAACTAGCAGTGTGGGAGAAACTAAAGTTATGACGATGGAGCGGAAGCGCACGAACGAGGGTTGACCTAACAAGTTTTACATCTACAGCTAAAATCAACCTACGGCGATGAACTATGAAGAACGAGGGTTCGCGGCGAGCTACAGAGAAACCCTAGAACTGAGATCTATTGGGAAGAAGACAATGTACCCAAGGAAGCAAATGACAGCGGTGAAATTTTTCTGGACGGGTTCAGGTCGATGCAGCGGCCAGGCTTGCTGACGACGGCGAGCTCGAAGGACGGCGGTGGAAGCTCGGGCGCTGGAGATGAAGGAAGACGAAACAGAAGGGGAAAAGAGAAGGGCCTCGGCTGTATTTATAGGCCAAAGAGATAAAAATGGTAAGCGCGGGAATCGAGGAGGCCGGAAATCGGATATAGATTGAGCTGTCGCCTCGATCTTCGGAGCGGCAATAAAGAAAGGTAACAAACAGATGCGGGCGTTAAATGCGCATATGATGTCACGACAGATTGAAGCGATTCCAGGAGATGACTTCATGGCCGGTTTATGAAGCATACAAGAGTTGCAGAAAGGGAAATTTGTACAAGACTTTGAAGACTGACATGAACAAGTTCAAATCAATCTCGGGCCTAATGTCAGGGATATGACTATTGGGTATAAACCGGCCAGGAGGGTCCGGATTACGCTGGTAAGGTTATATTATCAGAAGCCTAGTAGAGTATGTAACAGGAGGTTATAGCCCACAGAGGTTTAGGGCCCATGTATAAGGCCCATGGTCTGTAAACCGTCGTACCATGTAACTTGGGATGTAAGATAGAAAGAGTAGAGACCGAGGCGGATACGTTTATGAGCCGGCCTCGGGACTCTGTAAACCAGACCGGGCGTCGCCTCCTATATAAAGGGACGACCCGACGACGGTTCAAGACAAGAAACAACAGCTCGAGACACAGGCAAAGCGGATTCGCTCCCTGGTCATCGAAGCCCAAGCAATACCACACCAAACTAGACGTAGGCTTTTACCTTCATCGAAGGAGCCGAACTAGTATAAAACCCCCTGTGTCCTTCGTCCGCTTTAAGCTAACCCGGGCGATGGCCTCACGACTAAGTCCTTTCACTAGGACATCTACCGTGCTAAATCCATGACACTATATGAATGTTTCCTTACCAATTTCCACTTACCAAAAGCGCTTCACTCCCCGGCAACGGCTCCAGAAAATTGCCTTGATGATCCAAAAGTATAGGGGATCAATTGTAGCTCTTTTCGATAAGTAAGAGTGTCAAACCGAATGAGGAGCAGAAGGAAATGACAAGTGTTTTCCAGTAAGGTAATATCTGCAAGTGCTGAAATTGTGAGTAGCAGAGTAGTTTGATAGCAAGATAATTTTGTAATGAGCAAGTAACGAAAGTAGTAGCAAAAGTGCAGCAAGATAAACCAATCCTTTTGAGGTAAATGACAGGCCAAGACGGTCTCTTATAATAAGCAAAGCGTTCTTGAGGGTACACGGGAATTTCATCTAGTCACTTTCATCATGTTGGTTCAATTCATGTTCGCTACTTTGATAATTTGATATGTGGGTGGACGATGCGTAGGTGTTGTTCTTACTTGAACAAACCTCCTACTTATGATTAACCCTCCCGCAAGCATCCACAACTACAAGAAAAGTATTAAGAATAAATTCTAACCATAGCATTAAACTTTTGGATCCAATTGGTCCCTTACGGAATAGCGCATATATTGGGGTTTAAGTTTCTGAGACTCTCGTAACCCACCATCTAATTACTACTCCACAATGCATTCCCTTAGGCCCAAATATGGTGAAGTGTCATGTAGTCGACGTTCACATGACACCACTTAGGGAGTCACAACATACATACTATCAAACTATCGAACACATATCAAATTCACATGATTACTTGCAACATGATTTCTCCCGTGACCTCAAGAACAAAGGTAACTACTCACAAATGATGCACATGCTCAAGATCAGAGGAGTATTAAATAGCATAATAGATCTGAACATATAATCCTCCACCAAATAAACCATATAGTAATCAACTACAAGATGTAATCAACACTACTAGTCACCCACAAGCATCGACTAATAGTTCCGATAACAAGATTGAACACAAGAGATGAACTAGGGTTTGAGATGAGATGGTGTTGTTGAAGATGTTGATGAAGATAGCTCTCCCCAAGATGGGAGAGTTGTTGGTGATGGTGGTGATGATGATTTCCCCCTCCGGGAGGGAAGTTCCCTATCGGTGTACTAGAGTAGGGGTACCCTAGTATCCCGAACTTGTGCACGGGCAGTCGCAGCGTCCCGCGGCAAGGCTTGCCGGGTGACTGCCAAGGTCCTCCGTGGTTCCTTTGGAGCCATTCAAGAACAAAGTATTCAAGCCAAGGAGACAAGACCCCGGTAAGAGGAGCTTGCCGGGAAGGCCAACCAAGGCATCTCAAGGAACTTGCCGCGACGCGCCACGCGTCCCGGCAAGGCCCGGTGAGCGACAAGCTCCCAGACGCGACAAGACAACGACCGCGGCAAGGCGCTTGCCGCGGCAAGCTACCACTCTGTACCCACGCTCCAGCACATCCGCTAACGTGTCGCTCTGGGACCCTTCCAGGCGTACGTGGCGTGAGGCTGTGCAGCCAGGGGTACGCGGTGGTGAGCGGCGCTGACAAGATTGCCATCGTGGCGAACGGCGGCGCCCCTGACGGCCCTTTTTGCACTGTTTGGGCGACGTCGATGGGCATTTAATGCCCTTGTCCCCTGCCGTCAGGGTTAGGTATGGAACACTGTACAGGTAGCTGTACCAACCGCAACACCTTTCCATTTTTACCCTTCTCTGCGTTGCCACCTGTCGGTGACCCCTTGAGCATATAAAAGGAGGCCCATGCGCAACGTAGAGGGGGGAGGAACACTCTCACGCTCGGTCTCGTTAGCTGCTGAAGTGTACTGTAGCTCTCAGCGCTCCCGAGCAAGAACTCAATACAAACCACAAAGCAGGAGTAGGGTTTTACGCATCCGTGCGGCCTGAACCTGGGTAAACTGCTCGTGTGCCTCGCCTCGATCTGCTCTTCATGCGATCTCCGCCCCCTGCCGTACCGAAAGGGGCTCCGCCCCATAGGTGTTCGTGGGTGGATCAGTTTCCCCGACATCTTTGGCGCGCCAGGTAAGGGTGCGTCGAGGTTGTGCGGACCTGATCCGGCGTCCACACGAGCTAGATCTTCATCATCTTCATCAACATGCCACCGAAGAAGAAGGCTTCGGAGGCAGCTGCTCCGTCCGCGTCGATCCCACCACCGCCGGAGCCAACGGCTGGTGGGGTAGACGCCGGCGGAAGAACGGGCGCCAACGAGGGAGCTCACGGTGCTGCCAGGTCCAAGGACAAGGCTGCACTGCCCATCGGCGGCGTAGCTGGCTCCCACGACGACCGGGCACACTCCAAGACCTCGGCGTCCGTGCATGCACCGCGCCCATCTCAGGAGGCGCGGGACCGGCAGCGTCATGGTACTCATGGTACCATACGTTTGCTGGACCAAGATCGAGCTGGTGGATCTCGGGATGCTCAAGACCAGCATGCACGCCAACATGCCGGCACGAGCAAGGCACGGTCGCCTGGACAGGATACTGCTCCTTCTAACATGGTTAGAAGTCCGAGCGTATCCCGCTCCTCGCACCGTTCGCCACCGCTACCCACCACTCCAGCATAAGCTTTGGAACGAGCTCAACTGCTCCTGGACTACCCTCCAACAGCAGACAAGGCCAACGACTGGAGGGCCACCATTCAGTGTCTCATCGCCTTCGCCAACGGCGACACTCCACGGCAGCCGAGCACATCGCAGCCACGGCAAGTCAGCCAGGCACGGGCCGATGGCGACAAGACCCGTGGAGGTGCAACCACCGTGCACTCTCCGCCCCGAAGGCCAAGATCACCGACTCGTCGGATCCACCTCGACAGCGACTCCACCGCGTCATCGGATCCGCGAGCTCGTCGCGATCAGCGCCAAGTTCTTCACGAACGACAGCAAGAAGACGCTCGTACTCGCATCAAGCGCCGAAGAGAAGCGCGGCGTCAATCAGACCAGCGCGCTGGGCCCGCTGTCGACATGCATGCGCCAGGGGAACCAGGCGACTTGTCGTACGCGGTAGGTTGTCCTGCGTTTACTCGTGAGCTGCGGCAAGTCCAGTGGCCCAGCATGAAGAATTTCAAGCCAGACGTACCAGAGAAGTACGACGGCAAGACGCATCCGTCGGAGTTCCTCAGCATCTACACCATCGCGGTGCAAGCTGCCGGGGGACAAGACGACAAGATCCTTGCCAATTACTTCCCGCTGGTACTCAAACCCAACGTCAGGTCCTGGCTCATGCACTTGCCGGACAATTCCATATCCTCCTGGGCAGACCTATGCCATCAGTTTGTTGGCGCCTTTACAGGCGGCCACAAACCTCATGGCCAAGAAAGCGACCTTCATCTGCTCGCCCAGAAGGAAGGAGAGCCCCTGCGCAAGTATATCTAGAGATTCAACCGTGTACAGCACAACATCCCAGACATCCACCCTGCCGCGGTCATTAGCACGTTCCATCAGAACGTGCGTAACCGCAGGATGAGGGAGGAGATGGCGATGTGCAAGATCAGAGACGTCAGTGAGCTATATGCCCTGGCCAACAAGTGTGCACGTGCTGAGGAGGGGAGGAAACTCCCAGGAGAGGATACAAGAGCAGGGGGATCTGACAGTGAAGATGCTGCCCCGGCAAAGAAAAACCGGCGGCGGAACAACAGGAAGAAGAAAAACAAAGATGTGCTAGTCGTTGAGCAGTCCGGCAACCAAGGTGGCGCCGCGAAAGCTAAAGGTGGTAGCTCCGGCAAGGAGACTGCCGCATGCACCAACTGCCAGGCTGTGGCGGCCGCCGACAAGCAGGACGGCACCGACAAGCAGTACTGCAAGATCCACCGCACCAAGGGTCATGACCTCCAGAACTGCAAGAGAGTCGAGCAGCTTGTTGAGCAGCAGAAGACTAAATATGAGCGACGCGACAAGGAGAAGGCCCAAGGAGGTGCTGAAGGATCCGGCAAGAAGCGGCCACTCAACTGCCGGGGAGGACGCCGCGGCAAGGAGACAGACCTCCCCGCGGTCGCGACAAGGATGAAGAGGACGACGACGACGAAGACATGGATGACGTCTAGACCAGTTAGCAGGAGTTCCAGAAAGCCACAGAGGTCTTGTGCGTTGACGGCGGTGCTTCTCTGCATACTTCACACTGCCAACTCAAGCAGTGGGTGCGGGAAGTTAATGCAGGAGAACCACCTGTCGAATCGCGCAAGCTTCTGAAATGGTCCAGCACGCCTATCATCTTTGATATTGAGGATCACCCTGATCGCACAACTGTGGTCGGGTGCTTGCCGATGTTAGTTTCACCAACCATCCGTAACCTCAAGGTCACTAAGATGCTAGTTGACGGCGGGGCCGGCTTGAACTTGATCTCCTCCGCTGTAGTCCAGAAACTCCAGATCCCTGACAGTGAGCTCGAAGAGACCGGCACATTCCAAGGAATCAACCCAGGAAGGAGCAAGCCGAAGGGGAAGATCACGTTGCCAGTGACATTTGGCGGCGATCTGAACTTCAGGACTGAAAAGGTCACTTTTGACGTTGCTGATTTTCCATTATCTTATAATGGGATACTCGGCCGTCCAGCACTCGCCAAGTTCATGGCAGCCTCTCACTACGCATACAACATGCTGAAGATGCCAGGCCCGATAAGCGTCATCTCTGTCCCTGGCGACAAGAAGGATGCTCTTATCTGCGCCGACAAGATCTACCGGGAAGCAGCAGCCGCAACAGATAGCAAGTCACTTGCCGCTAAAGCTCCCGTGGGGAAGAAGAAGACCAAGTCCGACAAGAGCTCTGATGCCTACTCTGGCAAGCGCACCTCTTCGGAGTGCTGCGCTACCGTCGAGGACGCACCATCGAGCTCCACCGGCAAGTGTAAGAAGACGATGGCAGCTCAGCCAGAGACCAAGAAGGTGTCCGCCAAGGAGGACGGCACTGGTGGTAACTTCACCATCAGTGCCACACTTGACCCTAAATAGGAAAGCGCGCTCGTTGCTTTCCTGCGGGCGAATGTTGACGTGTTTGCATGGCAACCGTTTGACATCCCCGGTGTTCCCAGGAAAGTAATTGAGCACCATCTTGCCGTTTGTCCTCATGCGCGGCCCGTCAAGCAGAAAGTCAGGAAGCAAGCAGTGGAGCTCCAAGAATTTATCGCGGAAGAAATCAAGAAGTTGGAAGCAGCAGGCCTTGTCAGAGGAGTGCTCCATCCTACGTGGTTGGCCAATCCTGTAGTCGTGCGCAAGGCGAACGGGAAATGGAGGCTTTGTATCGACTTCACCGATGTGAATAAAGCTTGTCCCAAAGACCCATTTCCCTTGCCGCGCATAGACCAGATTGTTGACTCCACGGCCGGATGTGACCTGCTTTCATTTCTTGACGCATACTCAGGATACCATCAAATCTTCATGGCAGAAGAGGATGAGGAGAAGACCGCATTCATCACTCCATATGGCACGTACTGTTTCATACGGATGCCTTTCGGTTTGAAGAATGCTGGTTCAACGTTTGCAAGGGTAGTCCATACAGCTTTTGAGCCACAAATACACAGAAATGTAGAAGCATACATGGACGACATAGTGGTCAAGAGCAAGGACAGGGCAACTCTGATTCAAGATTTAGAAGAGACCTTCGCAAATATGCGCAAGATCCAGCTCAAGCTCAACCTGAGAAGCTCGGGGTTGATCTTGTCGGGATTGGCTTCAATTCCCCTTTGAGACACGAAGAACCTGAGAAGCTTGCCGGAAGGAACTCCAAACACACACTATGCAGCTTGCCCTGTCCTTGAGACACGAAGAACCTGAGAAGCTTGCCCTAGGGTTTGTTCCGTTGAAGCAAACGCTCCCGACAAGTTTTGCTCCGGCAAGCTTGCCGGGGAACATCAAGCTCCGGCTGAGCCGCAGGTTCTTGCCGTAGAAGCGGATGTTCCCGCAGCAGCAGATGTGCCTTTAGTCCTTGTTGTCGAGCCACAAGCTCCAGCATGGGCACAGCAGATTGTCCATTTCCTTCAGACAGGAGAACTTCCCGAAGAGCAAGAAGAAGCGGAAAGAGTAGCCCGGCAGTGAAGTATGTACCAGTTTGTTGACCACATACTGTGCAGAAGAAGACTCAACGGTGTGAAATTGAAGTGTATTCCCCGGGAAGATGGACAAAAGCTGTTGGCAGAGATACACGGAGGCATATGTGGTCACCACATTGGCGCAAGAGCACTTGCCGGCAAAGCATTCTGGCAAGGTTTCTTTTGGCCGACAGCCCTCCAGGATGCAACTACACAAGTAACCAAGTGTGAAGCGTGCCAGTTCCATTCCAAGCAGATACACCATCCAGCTCAAGCTCTCCAGACGATCCCTTTATCCTGGCCATTTTCGGTCTGGGGGCTCGACATTCTCGGCCCATTTCCCCGCGCAGCCGGGGGCTTTGAGTACTTGTACGTTGCAATCGACAAGTTCACAAAGTGGCCGGAAGTGGAACCAGTGAGAAAGGTGACCGCGCAGTCAGCAGTCAAGTTCTTCAGGTCGATTGTTTACCGTTTTGGGATCCCTAACAGGATCATCACCGACAACGGTACACAATTCACGAGCCGCACCTTCATGCAGTACGTCCAAGATCTTGGCGCCAAGGTCTGCTTCGCTTCTGTTGCTCACCCGAGAAGCGACGGTCAAGCGGAGAGGGCAAATGCTGAAGTGCTGCGTGGCCTCAAGACCAGAACTTTCGACAGGCTGCACAAGTGCGGAAGAAACTGGATCGAGGAGCTGCCGGTGGTTCTTTGGTCGATCAGGACGACGCCAAATCGAGCCACTGGACAGACACCTTTCCCTCTAGTCTATGGAGCAGAGGCAGTCCTCCCCACGGAACTCGTATACGGGTCACCTCGAGTGCTCGCTTACGATGAGCTCGAGCAAGAGCAGCTGCGACAAGATGACGCGCTGCTCCTTGAGGAAGACCGACTTCAGGCTGCTGTACGAGCTTTTCGCTACCAGCAAGCTTTGCGTCGCTACCATAGCCACAAAGTTAACGCCAGAAGTCTCGAGGAAGGCGACCTTGTTCTTCGGTGCGTTCAGTCCGCCAAGAATTCCAACAAGTTGACGCCGAAGTGGGAAGGCCCTTACCGGGTGAAGCGAGTCACTAGGCCTGGCGCTGTCCGCCTTGAGACCGAAGATGGCTTTCCGGTGAGTAACTCCTGGAACATTGAGCACCTTCGTAAGTTTTACCCGTAAGGCGCGGTTGCCGGAACCCGTTCCGGCAACCACCTTTTGTACAAGTCTTGCCGCTGTTGCATGTAATCCTTTGTACAAAGCCGGGCACAGACCCCGTGCATCAGTAAAGCTCATGTGCTCCGCACACCTTGTCAATTTCATGCTTTCTATTTTTTGCATGAGTTATCTGACGCTTTGTGCAGCACCTACCCCCGGTAAGCGATAACGAGCCGTAAGGCTCCATATCTTTGTTTTCTCCTCTTTCTTTTTCTCAAGGAGAAGAAGGTTCCCTCGCCCACAAGTTTGCCGGGGGGGGGGGGGGAAGGACAAGATAATGGTATGGACCAGGCGTCATTCAAGAAAGTTTCGCCTTGCGGGAAGCAAACGATAGAAAAGCTAAGTTGCCAAAGCTTGAGCAACTAGATTTTTAAATTTTTAAGTTATCTTCCTTGAACGACCGTGCTTTGTATGGAAAACCTGTGCGCGGAGGAACCAACTCGTAGCTAGTTGCGCCCTTACTTTGTTTCGAGTCCGCTCAACAGCTTAAGTGTGCTGCGACTAGTGTCGCGCCCTTACTTTGTTTCGAGTTTGCTCAACAACTTAAGTGAGCTGCAACTAGTTGCGACAAGGTTTCTTGTCGGTAACGGCACCGCCAGCAGGCTGCTGACGTTCCGCACTCAGCGCTCGCGGCAAAGGTGCCCGCACCGGCAAGTTCCCTAAAAGCGTAGGGCAAAAACATACAAAGCAAGGGATCAAGTAAAGGAAATAACGTAGCAATCTTTACCCAAAATAGAGTTATATTACAAAGTAGCTTGTCGCAGCTCTAACGGATTGTTCTCATAACATAATCAGCAGCGACAAGGAAAGAAGAAAATGGGCGGCCTAATCTGCGCGATCGCCCTCAACCCTCTTGATCCCGCTCACCTTGTCCACAATGGGTGCGACAAGGGCCTTGAGCGCGTCCAGATCAGCGTCCGATGGCAGGGACTTGAGGACGTTGGTGAGGTTGAGGCCTGGATTGCGGAAGGCCACCTTCACCAACACCTTTTGAAGGGCTCCCGCGCAGAGCTTGCGCGATTCATCCGCCAGCTGCTTTGGGATCCTCTCCCGGAGTCGCTGGAGGGCCGTCGCCACGCTTCTGAAGAACAAGGTGAGCTTGGCGCTGGGGTGGAGGTTCTCATCGGAGGAATACCCGAGATACTCCGCCCCCAGCTGCGCCAGCTCCCTGTTGATATCTGCGGCAGCATTGACGAGACCCTCCGTCCAGTGCTCTACAGTCTCCCTAAAGGTGTTCTGGGTGACAGCAACACTCGCCAGCAGTGCCTTCTCGGCCTTGACCTCCTCCTTCAAGGCCGCCTCCCGCTCCTTGGCGCCGTCCAGCGACTTGGTCAAAGTGGTCAGCTTCAACTCAAAATCAGCGTTGGAGTCCTTGGCGGCGGCAAGCTCCTTGCCCTTCTCGGCGAGACGAACCTGCAGCTCTGAGTGGCTGTGGGCGTCCTTCTCCCACTCAAGCTTGAGCGCGGCGATCTCTTCACCTCTCGCCTTGAGATCGGCCTCCAGCTGCGCCACCTTCGCCTCCAATTCCTTCTTGGCGGTCTCGGCAGCTGCGGCAGCGTCCTTTGCTTCCTGGAGGGCCCCGCCAAGTGATTTATCGCGCGCGGCAAGCTCCTCCTCGTGGCTATCGAGGTTGACCTTCCGCTGCGCCAGCTCACCCTCCCGCGTGGACAGCTTCTAAACGGCAAGCCGCTGCTGTTCTTCCACTTCAGCCTTCTGGAGAAAGAAGGCCTGCTGCTCCTCGGCAAGTTGCTCCCGCTCCTCTGTCAGGGACCGGAGAGCTGCCTGGTTGAGGGCCCGGAGCTCCTCCGCGCGCTTCTCAATGTTAGCTCCCGCCTTCGCGGCAAGAGCCTCTCGGGACTCCAGCTTGGCCTGCCGAGCGCGGTAGAGCGACAACAGTTTCCGCAGCAGCCGCTCCTCCTCAGACTCGCCGCTGCTGCTGCTCGGCGCGTCGACCAGCGTTAGCCCAGCGGAGGCGAGCACCTCTCCGTCGAAGATTTCTCCCTCGACCGGCGCCCTGGAGCTTGAGGCCCAGGGGAGTTTGATGAAGACGCCGTCGCCGGCCTTCAAGTAGGCGCCTGGCTCGGGCTCTTCGGAGCCTGGTGCTGCGGCAGCGGCGGAGGGATTGGCGGTCGGCGTAGCGCCTGGCGCTCCTGCGGCCTCAGGGCCGTCAGTGCGGTCGCCAGACCGCTCGCCAGCTGCTGCGGCGGCAGCCTTGGCGGCCTCTGCGCAGGCTGCTTCTTCGGTGGCAGCGGCGTTGTTAGCAACAACCTCAGTCTCCATCGGCTCAGCAGCAGATGGATCTGAGCGCCGGAAAGGGGAGAAAAACAGTCAAGCAAATATCCAAAAAGAAGAATCAAAAGAAGAAAGCCCAAGGGAAGTTTGAAGCAAGGTGATTACCTGCGCGAGCCGGCTCCTCCGCGGTGTCCCTTGCCGGGGAACTCTCCCTTGGCGGCGTAGTCATGGTCTCCGCCGGCGGAGGGCCGCTGGTGCTGTCCCTCGCCGGAGAGCTCCCCCTTGCCGGAGGACTCTCCCTTGCCGGGGAGACCCTTGCCGGAGAACTTTCCCTTGGCGGCGTAGTCAAAGCAGATGGCGCGTCGGGGGCGGTCTCCTGACGGCCCTGGTCTGGATGCTCTGCTCCTACACAAATCAACAATCAAGATATCAGCAAAGAAAGAACACCCACGTGCGCCTAACAGCGGAAAGTGAACCATACACTTACGCTGGGGGCTGCGCTGGGGGCTGCTCTGAAGATCAGTTGCTGGGTCCGGCAAGTTTGTCTCGGGCGCACCCCCTGCTGTCACGACGGGCTCGTCCTCGATGACAATCACCGGGACCTTGGCTCTCTTTGCCGCTCTCTGGGACAGAGTTCTAAAAAGGAACAAGTTCAGAGTAAGGCAAATGAGATACAAGATAAAACAGCAAAAGTCGAAGAAATACAAGAACAACAAGAATCTTACTCTTCTTCTTCCTGGTCGGAGCTGAGCGCGGAGAAGTCGAAGTCCGGATCACGCCCGGCGCGAGGAGGCGGAGGAGTAGGCTCCCTTGGCCGCTTCGCGGGAGCAGTGGCGGTGGTCTAAGACGACCCCGCTCCGGCTGCCGCCGTGGCGTGAGGAGCGGAAGCGGTGGTCCGGGAAGACCCCGCTCCAGTTGCTGTAGAAGCGCGAGGTGCTCCCGCGGCAACTGTGCTTGCCGCGGTGGAGCGTGTCGCGTGGCGCGACGGCTGTTGACTCGTTCGCCGCTCTGTTACGTCCCCGGCCTTGCGGAGAAGCCTTCTTGGTGGAGCTGGAGGCTCTGCTAGCGGCGAGCTGCCTGAAGACGAGGAGGAAGAGGAGTCGATCTCCAACGAGCCACTCGTGTCCTCGGCGGGCCCGCTCGACTCGACGCCCTTCTCGGCGGGCTCGCTCGACTCGGCATCTTGCCTGGCAGGCTCTCCCTCGCCGACAGACTCCCCTCGCTCGGCAAGGCTTGCCGCCTTTGCTGCATCCGCCTCCTCCACGGTGAATCCGAACTCGCCCGCGGCCGCGGCTGCCGCCGCCTCTTCCAGCCTAGTGGCGATGTACGCCATCTCCTTATCGGTGGTGTCGCGGGTGAGGCCCTTCTTCTCGTCGGAGCGAATCGGCACTTCTTCTAAGTTGTCGAAGAACTCCTGCACGGCGTCATCGGCAGGCTCTTGCCAAGTTGGGTCGATCCCATGAGAGTCGCACAGCGGAATCATTGCGCGGATGCGGCTGAGCGCGGAGTTGTTGCACAGCAGAACGACACCCCTCGGCAACCTGAACACTTCGGGATGATTCGGGTCATACTTGAACAGCTCCTGGAGCATCGTGTCGAGCTCCAGGCAGTGAAGTTGAAGTTGAGGCCCGGGCGCAGCCTCATGATATCCGCCGCATTCTCGAACTCCCAGGCGGGCCTCTTCCTCTCCTGCAAGGGGACGATGCGGCGGCGAAGGAAATCTGCGCCAACTGCGCCTACAGTGAGCCCGACGAGCCTGAGGCGTTGGATCCGGGCAGTGGCAATCTTCAGTCTACCGTCTTCCGGGGCCAGGTCGCTCCAATCGTTGCCGCGCACTACTGGGCTTGGCGCCGGGCGGTAAATGGCTACGGGTTCTCCTCGACAATCCAACACCAATTGGCTCTCCATTCCTCCCATTTGCTGCGGAGCTCTCCCTCCAGATAAGCTTCCTTCTTGTGGGCCCTCGAGATCCAGGAGACACCACCGGACAAAGGCTCTCCTCTCTCAACTCGAGGCATAAAGAAGTGGCAGAAAAGGGCTACATTGGGATGGACTCCGACAAAGTTTTCGCAGAGATGTGCGAAAACTGCCATGGTCAGAACGGCGTTGGGGATGAAGTCAAGGAGGTGGAACCCGTAGGTGTTCATAATGTCGCAGAAGAATTCAAAGAAAGGCGGGCATAGCCCGTAGTAGAAGAACAAGGCGAAGAACGCGTATCCGTTCGGAGCCATTTTGCAAGCAACGGCTGGGAGTACCTTGGTGCGCGGATGCGCCCGCGTCTCCTCCGACCAGAAGAGGTAGTTAGTTCTCCCTCAGCTTCCTCGCAGCAAGCTTGGGGGGGGGGGAGACAGCCCGCTCCTTTCGCAGCGCCGCGAGCCGCAGCGCCTCGGCCGATTTCGCGCCCTTCCCCTTGTCGGTTT
>LR738712.1:658183705-658208993 GCA_902687465.1 Secale cereale
GGGGGGGGGGGGGGGGCTGGCGCGCGCAGGTGGATTGTGCCCACCTAGTGCGCCCCCTCTGGTGGTTATCAGCTCCAGTATTTTTCATATATTCCATAAAAAATCTGCGTGAAGTTTCAACTTGTTTGGAGTTGTGCAAAATAGGTGGCCTAACGTAGCTTTTTTCCAGATTTCCAGCTACCGGAATTCTCCCCCTTGGTGCATTCATTGTAAATTATGAGACAAAAGCATTAGAATTACTCCAATAAGCATTATTGTGTAAAATAACAACATAAATAACGGCAAGAAAACATGATGCAAAATGGACGTATCAGGCACTTACCAACACTTTTCGCATGAATGCAAGTGACATTGGCATCGGGTGGTGTTTTTCTGAAATTTTTGGTATCTTATTTGCATGTTTCTGATTTAGTATGAATTAGTTATGAAATTTTCAGAGGGATGGTCAAACGGTCAAAGTGCAAAAGCACAAGATGCCAAAGAGGGTTGGGCAAGACCACATGTTTTCAGAAACTAGGGGCAATCCTGATGAGGGGGCACAACTAAGGGTATAAAACCAATTATCCCATATGTTTTCACTATCCCAAAAGCGTAGTTCCTGGAATGCGTTTTCTGATTTCCTCCAGGCGCCTGTTTGTAGATAATCTTTTTACAGATTGGTCCCTGATCTTCTACCACTCATTTCTTTTCAACCACAACTCCGATCAAGGTGAATCCAAAGCCCACTTCTTGGTCTCATCGAGCTCTATCTGTTGGTAACATTTTCACCAGGTGGTCCCACTATGAAAATGACCTTTATACCCTTGCTTCTAATCAGCCCCTTCCGAGAGAGAACCGTCCGACAAATCATTCCGCGAGCTTCATCGCACTTTTTCCCAGAGTCTCCATCATCCTCGGGCAAGCCACGATAGCCATTTGCATGATAGTCATGAAGTGGCCATGGTTTTCCACTTGAATATTTAATAAATCGTTTTCTCACTTACCACTGCTATTGTTGTTTCGGTTATGCTTGTGGATCCATGTTCATGTTATGCCCTTATGCACCTTGTTAGTATGTGCTACCTGCTTCTATTATTATCTTATGTCATGTTGGTTCGTAGTACATGATGATGGCAGTCATGTTCTTCGATGCATTATTATCATCCGTTATGAAAGTACATCTGTTATATATGACCATGATGCCATGTTCATCTGCATCTAGTAGTCTAAGTGTTGCATTATTATTGATGCTAGTGATTCATATGGTTATGTTGGTCCTCCATGCTTATGTTAATAACTTGCTCATGTGCTTAATTATATCATCATATTATGACTCGGCATCTTTTGCATTCAAGTTTAACCTGACATTAATTAAACTTGAACACCTGTTGGCTGACTCATAGTACCACTGAAATCGAACTGAGCAGTGCAGCAACATTTGCCATTACGGGAATGCCCTAATGCGGTCTATTCACGTGCCTCTCGCCCGTGCCTCCAACTAGGGAAGGTTATGCGCGCGCTACCCTGATCAGGTAGGCAGACATAAGCCTTGTGTGCCTGTTGTTGTTGTACCCGGGTTGTCCCCGTTCGGGACTATTTTGTTTTTCCACGATGGTGGCCGTTGGATGTCACGAGGTGACATCGAGGCCACCCATGACCTATCCGAAAGGGGAGTTTGTCGGAGTGGTCTGGAGAGTGTCATGGCAATAGATTGGTTTTGTCGGAACATCGTTGGTCCACCCTAATGGGAGCACGAGGCCTTGGGTTCTGTGGTGTGGGTGCAGTGTGCTATTCTCTGTAGAGTGTGCATAATCTATGGATAGCTGCGCCCACGGATATTGGCCCAGTTCGTAGTAGGTCACACTATGGGTTAACAGTAATAATAACCTGCTTAATAATAATAACCCTGGTTCGATGAGGAAAGAAGTTGGATGATCTTTATCTGATCGTGAGACGATCACAATGGTATCAAGGATACCGAGGTTGGTTGGTGTTTGTGGTGTTATGCGAGAGTAACGGGTAAAGGTCAAGCTCCTTGTGGTCCATGTAATGATTACTATGGTATTGTAATACCAAGCTTTATTGGATCCTGAGGTGATCATGTGATGTCCATGATGGTAAGTCATGCATGCAGTGGTTATGAGATAACCCCGACAGAGTAAGTTGGTGCATGATATTGTAACCTGTTGCATGCTAGTACCATCTTGTTCTTATGCTCGTGTCATGATCATAATGTTCTAGATGTATCATGTTCACCTTGTAAATGCCATGTTATTATGATAGTATCATGTCATCAATGCTAAGTAACCTATAAATGCCATGATGTTGATTGTCTGGATTGCCTTTGGTTGTTGTGAGCTTGCAAGTACATTCAATGTACTGGCCTGGCATGTCATGCCAGTTTGCATATCATGCCTTGTCTGCTTGCTGGTTTGCCGTGGATCCCTTGTTGGCGAGCTAGGATAAACGCTCCAGGCAGAGTCCCTGCTGATTGGGGTCCATCATCATCGTCGTTCATTGTTCCACTGCCGGTAGTTATTCCGTTGCTTCGAGTTGTTCTGCTGCTTGCATAGAGCAACCGTGGCAGTCGTAACATCGTCGTACCAATGTAATTCTCTGTTATATCGGAACCCTTGTATCCATATCCATATTGTAATAGAAAGTTGATTTGCTCTATGTCAAGCAGTGTCGTATTCCAGAAGACTTCTCCTCTATCTCTGGGCTGGAATACGGGGCGTTCTGGTCTCTCTGAGCCGGGGTGCTACAAGGCTTGTTATCATAGTAGGTCTGAATGCATGACGTCCTTGTTCACGCGAACGTTAGAAAACGGTAGTATAGGGTCTAGTTGTCTTTATTTTCCTACTGCATTTGTTTGCCGCATAACATGGATATAAACTTATTTGGTCACTAGCGGTCTATCTTGTGAGTGTAGGTGGTTTTGATCCGCTACCTGCACCCTCCTTCTTTGTATACCTGCTCTTTGGTGTTCGTCATCATCTCTATCCCAGCATACGAGGTACCGAGTGTTCCAGACACCATTTGCGGGTATCATATCCTTATCCTTCCGCTAGTCACCCCTATCGTTTCAGTGATAGCCATGTTTCTATCCTGAACCATGCCTTTCGACTCACCACTTTGGTAACCCTTGCTGATCTTTGCTATCAGAAAAGGGCAATGCCAGCAAGCCCAGTTTTCCACCACCATCCTACCATGTCATCCTATTCTTGGGACGTGCATGGGTTCCCTTCCGTCTGCTTGCTAATGACGTGGTCGTGACCTCCGTGTTCCCAACATGATCACCAAGTCCGTCCTCACCCCCGTATCCATACGGATCCAACCGTTGTTCAGCCAGTGCTTGGTGTAGCCTTGGTTACACCAACTCCTTCCACACATGGATTCACTTTCATGCATGCCGTCACAGCATACACTACAAAAAAATACACTTCCGTGATGATACGTGGTTGTTATAGTAGGTCACGTTTTCTGTCATGCATGTACATCCATGACAAATTTATGACAGAATGAATATAGTCATACATGTGCTGTCGTAGAAATGTTCCATGACATTACCAAAATTATCATCACGGAAGTGTCCACTTCCATGACGATAAATCGCGCGTCACAGAAGTGCTTTCGTCAAGGGTGACTGACATGTGGCATCCACCGTAATGGAACGCCGTTAAGCTATTGGGTCCGGTTTTGGATCCAATAACACATTAACAGCCTCGACTAATGGTGATTTTCCACGTGTAAAATCATCATTGGCCGGAGGAAACATGTGTTGCCTCACCGTTGGGACAGATGTCATCCACTCATTGGACAGGAGGTGCCTATGGTAGGTCAACACGTGGCACGGCCAAACAGTGGCCCATTCCGGTGAAAAAGGCCGGCCCAGTAAAAAATAGCATGTCGACCATTATAAGGCCTACTTGTGTCAGGTCCATTTAAGCCCACGGCCCATACGAGATGTGCCAATTCGGCCCGTCAATGACCCGTTAAAGATTTTAGACCACTGCAGCCCATCGTCAGTTCGAGCCCGTTAACAGCCCGCTATTTGGGCTCAATATCGTCCCGATGAGATTTCGGCCTGTTAACGGCCCATTCAGTGGATGGGCCAATTTTCACGATGTATATCTTTCGGCCTTTTAGCGACACATTTAAATATTGCGCTAATTTCCGGCCCAGTGTGTCTTTCAGCCTGTTGACGTCCCATAAATCAGTTGGGCCATTTGTAGTCGGACCTGAGTTTCGGCCTTTTAGCGACCCATTTAAGTGTTGGGCCACTTTCCGGCCCGGTGTGTCTTTCAGCCTGGTGACGGCCCATATATTAGTTGGTCCATTTGTAGTCGGACCTGAGTTTTGGCCTTTTAGCGACCCATTTAAGTGTTGGGCCAATTCTCGGCCCTGTGTGACTTTCAGCTTGTTAACGGACCATAAATGAGTTGGGCCATTTGTAGTCGAACCTGAGTTTTGGCCTTTTAACGGCCCATGCCCTTCATGGTCCAATACCAGCCCGGTTTCTCTTTCGGCCTGCTAAAGGCCCACAACACAGTTGGGCCATTTACAATACGACCTGACTTTCGTCCTCTTAGCGGCCCATGCTATTCATGGTTCAGTACAAGCCCGCTGTCTCTTTCTGCCTCCTAAAGGCCCACAGTATAGTTGGGCCATACATAGCCCGAAGTTAGTAATGTCCTGTTAACGGCCCGTGAAATCAACTGGGCCCACCTGTTGCCCGCTTCGATGTCAGCCTGTTAACGACCCGGGAGTTAAGAGGGCCGACCATTAACTTTCAGCCTGGTAACGGCCCATTAACTTAATGGGCCCACTAAAGTTCGTACATGTCTTTAGGCCAAATTAGATCATTTGAGCCCATTACGACGAGAAATTATGCACAGGACCAAAACCGATCAAGCAAAGGTACGTCATACAGGGAAAAATGTTGCACATCCAGCATATATTACAGGAAATTACATCCACTGGGCAATCAAAGATTGATGCCAGTGCAAATAAATGAACAGAACCTAACGATCTACAACGTCACAATCTGCAACCTCAGCACGGATGACGCCCATAAGCATGTGGGCAAGTTCTTGATGCTTTGCTGCACTGTCTCTGAAAACATTGACCAGTTGTTGTGTGGCACGATTCTGCACCTCTGATTCCTCCAACATTTCCATCATTCCTTCAGCCATTAATTGGTTCACAAACATACATTTTTTCCGTTGCATTCGAGACAGAGGATACTGAACAGATTCAGATGGAGGTTTTGGCAGGCTTGTATTATTGATAGGGGAGAGTGTCTCGACCACTGCATCATAACATAAATTAGGAGGGGAACCAAACAGATTAATCATGAGTTATTAGCATATTACCAGGCCTAGATTTATTGGAAAGAAACAATGGGGTTGCCTTGTCGTTTTTAGAGTTTGTCTTCTTATCTTCAGTAGCCTGCACCAAATTAAGACACTAGCATTGTTATCATTGGCCAAGTCAGATAATAGGAAAGCAACATTGGCACAACGAACGTTTGGGCAACTAGCCAACACCAAATTAACACAATATGGCACAGCTATCATCAGCCAGGTAAGGTAATACGAAAGCAACATTGACACAATGAATGAATGGGCAACCAGAGCAGCACTACAATTTAGTAATGTGCATGATATGAGATAGTACACTCATGCAACTCAGTATGCAAAACTACCAGGCAATTTTCTTTACAAAAATCAACATTAGCGCCTTTAACATTTTGCTACAACTAATTTTAGATCAGACAAAGGTTGGATTCACGCCGATTAACAAAATACATGCTGATGTAAAAATATAGTGACATACAACAGGTACTTACATCAGCATTGGAGCATAGAGAATTCACGCAAGATATTTTCCTCGAATACAATGCCAATGAAGGAAATCTTCTATCATTTAACCTTATTTTCTAAAAGAGAGATGGGTAAGAAACATGTAGAAAATATGACCAGAATTCTATAAAATTTCATGATGTGAGGATACGCACATGCTTCTTAGAATGGAGTTGACATTCTTTTGCTAGACTGGAGCGGACTAGTGCTTTGGCCACTGGAATCTGCTTATTATCAGTGGGAGTTGGGTTTCTCTGTGCTAGAGCAGTATCTATGAAAAATGGAGTTGGTTTATTATCTACTGGCATTTGGATCTTTTGCGAAGACCTGGTTTGTAACCCTTTAGATTCTAACATAGCCGTCTTCCCCTTGCATGCCTTATGTAGAAGAATGGTGCTTCAATTGTAAAACATGCTTCAACAGAGATGGAATAGGTACTGAAGAATAGAAAGGCATGACATATTGAAATGTATTCCCTCCATCCGGAAATAAATGGATGGGTCTAGGCGTATTTCAGTTCTAGATACATCCAATTTTATCCATTTCTGCGAAATGTAATCCGGATGGAGGGAGTATGATGTAAGAGCTAGGGATACGACAGGACAACATAGTAAAAAACACTGAATTCCCACTGCAGAACCAAAGTAATCAAACCCACTGATATGAGATAGTACACTCATGTAGCTGAGGATGCAAAACTACCAGACAGTTTTCCTTACAAAAATCAACATTGTGGCCTTTAATCAAACATTTTGCTACAACTAAATTTAGATCAGATAAAGGTTGGATTCACGCAGATTAAGAAAATACATGCTGATGTAAAAATATAGTGATATACAACAGGTACTTACATCTGCATTGGAGTATAGAGAATTCCTGCAAGAATCTTTCCTCACGGACGATACTAGTGCAGAAATTCTTCTATCTGTTAAGCTTATTTTCTAAAAGAGAGATGGGTAAGAAACATGTAGAAAATATGATCAGCATGCTACAAAATTTCATGATGCAAGGATACGCACATGCTTCTTAGAATGGAGTTGACATATTTTTTCAGGACTGGAGCAGACTAGTTCTTTGGCCACTGGAATCTACTTATTATCAGTAGGAGTTGGGTTTCTCCGTGCTGGAGCAGTATCTATAAAAACTAGAGTTGGTTTATTATCTCATGGCATTTGGATCTTTTGCAAAGACCTGGTTGGTAACCCTTAAGATTCTAAAATAGTCGTCTTCCCCTTGCATGCGTTGTATAGAAGAATGGTGCTTCAATTATAAAACATGCTACAACAGAGAGATGGAATAGGTACTGAAGAATAGAAAGGCATGACATATTGACATGTATTCCCTCCACCCGGAAAAAAATGGATGGGTCTAGGCGTATTTCAGTTCTAGATACATCCTTTTTTATCCATTTCGACAACATGTAATCCGTACGGAGGGAGTATGGTGTAAGAGCTAGGGATACAACATGACAACAGAGTAAACAAACACTAGTTGAATGTAAAATTATATGCTAGCGGAATACGTACAGAAAAAATTAAGGCAACATACACGTGTATTTTTGGGAAACTAAGATGGCATTGCAACAAAGCACTAGAACAACACTTTAATGTAAAAAAACATGGTATGGTAGACAGATGAAGTACATACTGATGAATAACAATGCATAAGATATTCAGAAGCATGATGTCCAAATTAAGCAGATGGCATTGCGATAGAGTAGAATGACAGTACTTGAATTTGAAAACATGTTATCATGAATGGAATAGGTTCTGAAAAACAGGAAGGCATGACATATTTACATGCATGATCAGCATGCTAAGCACATGGCATTGCAAGAGAGTAGATACACTCCAGGACATTATATGCATGTTGTACCCATATCACAGGCCAAGTTAGAGCAATGACCTTGTGGGGTGAAGAGGATTCAACATCTTTCTGCAAGTCTTTTGAAGAACTGCCTTTAAATGTTCCATCATATTGGGTATCATTGACATCAAGTTTATTGGCCTTTACATTGCTCTGTGAGGTTCTTGTGGATATATCAGTGTGTGCAATTATATCTAACATGCATGGAAGACAACTAGTAGTTAGATTTATGTAATGAGTGCCTGTAGGAGACGACATAAATAGTAGGACTGGGGTTAACTAGCAGCAACAAGTCTCATAAACTAAAGGGAGAACACGGATGAAAGCTACATATTATGTACCATTTGTACTCGAGATTAACTAGATGGCACACAAAAGTATTAAAGAACAACATATGTAATACTAGAAGTGGTATAATACTATAATCACCAGACTATGGGCTAGCATTGGCTGATGGATGATAACTATGGAACAACGTTACCTACAGAACAAGTAGCTTAGCTGAACTATGGAACAACGTTAAACCCTGAAAAAGACCCGTAAGAGATCAGCAAGAATATATAGTGAAATGTGATAATCTATATTCCATGCTTAGATGAATAGCACATCCATAAATGTTGCACCCATGTAAGATGAGGGTACAACCTATCTGGCCGCCATCCA
Source organism: Secale cereale (assembly GCA_902687465.1). NCBI lineage: Eukaryota > Viridiplantae > Streptophyta > Magnoliopsida > Poales > Poaceae > Secale > Secale cereale. The sequence continues at coordinate 658,192,078 of LR738712.1, forward strand.
TAGGAGTGAGCATCATGTGCTGACTTCTCGATGGCCCTGCAGCTGTTGTGGTTGTCCATGTCGGGCACACACATTCGATGCAGGGAACTGTTGAGTGGGGACTATAGCTCCCTTCTGGTGTATGCTTCCCTTGTTGGAGCAGCTGCGGTGAGTCGAAAGACGGTGTGGCTGAGGATGCAGGTAACACATAATGTTAAGAGTGACACATCTCTTTGATCTGAAGAAATGCACTAAGAGATCAACAGCAAGGTACGAGAGTGGTCACACATCTGTTGACTGAGACTAAATTGGGGTCACACAATTTTATTTTATTTTGGTATTGTCCGGTCTACACCGGATGGCTTGATGGCTGTCTTGTGCCTCTCGGCTGACACTTTTAGGAATATTCCCCGAAGAGCCAGCGACCAACAGCAGAGCAGCTTGCCTCTGCCGTCCGTGGCCCCAGTCAAAACCCCGCTCCCAACCCCATCGCACTGCCGTGGTTGCGTCGACCCTGGGCCAATCCACAATGACTCCCCGTCATCTAGATCCAGCGGCGGCAGTACCTTGAACCCACGCAACTCTAAGATAGCCATCTAAGCGCTGCTTCCGCGGCGAACTTGCGGCCCCCCACCCTTACGTTATACACTAGCCAACCGGCAGCCTAGGAGCTCCGCCGCCTCGAGGGGTGCTGCTTCCCATTGGGAATCGATTGGCCCAGAATAAAAATTCAGACAACTGACGCCTAAATAAAGTGATTTGAAATGAGGGTGCGACCTATCTGGCGGCATGGTGAAGTAGGCAGGTCCAGCTGCCGAGTTGGTGAGGCCGACGCGGTTGCGGTAGCCACTAACGGCAGGGAAACAACGATGTTGCGATGGTCGATAGCTATGGGGAAGCAGCGCCGGGACTCTGGACGGATCCGAAGTTGGAGCCGCTCCGGCACCGTGAGCAACGGCGGGGGTGAATCGGCTCTGGTACGGTTCACGCGGCCGTCGTCGAGGCACCTCTAGCAGCACAGAGTAAGAGGCACACGGCCAAGTGGAAGACGGCAAATGGACAGCGTCTCCGTCATTAGGGAGGAGGGCGGCCGTGAAATTGGTGCGGTGGGGGCGCCATGGAGGAGGGGCTGAGGTTTCGTGGCTCGGGAGAAGGGAGCTTCCGGAGAGAAGGTGATTAGGCGCCCACGAGGTATGAATGGGGGGGATTGGGAGGGGAGTGGAACCATGTACGCATTTGTCTGAAATGTGAGGGAAGTTACAGTTCTACCCCTGCCTTTAGGCTTCTCGCCTTGGGTCTGTGTACTGAGGGTCGGGGATAGTATTGTAACTTTGCTTCTCCCCAAATAGTGGGTGAGAGCGATTTCGGGCGAGGAGGGCGTGTTTTGAAATATAGTGGGCACGAGCGATTTCAGGCGATGAGAGCGTGTTTTCAAATAGTGGATGCGAGCTATTTCGGGCGAGGAGAGCGTGTTTTGCCGACCATGGTTTATGAATTATTCGACACATGTCATTTCGGCCGAGGAGAAGGTTGATACGTCCAAAACGTATCTATAATTTCTGCTTGCTCCATGCCTCTTTTGGGTGATATTGCTATGATATTTATACACTTCCATACACTTTTGATCATATTTGGACTAACCTATTAACTCAGTGCACCCCAGTGCCAGTTTCTGTTTTTGGCTGTTTTTGTATTTCAGGTTTTCCCATTACGAGAACTGCCAGAAAAATCCCGGAAAAATTATATAAAAAATCAGCGTTCCATAAGCTACCAGGCACCCGAAGCACAGCCGGAGGGGGGCCACCAGGGCTCCAGGCGCCCTGGTGGCGCACCCCCCCTGGGCCGTGCCGGGGGGCGCCTGGGCCCCCCGAGCCTCGTCTGATGCCCCCCTTTGGCATATATTTATACCGTATCCCGAAACCCTCGAGACGGGAACCCTTTTTCGCGATCTCATCTCTGTTCCGCCGCCGCCGCCGCTTCCAAGACCGGGAGCACCAGGAGAACTCTTCCCGGCACCTACCGGAGGGGTGGATCACCACCGGGAGCTTCTCCACCACCATGGACGCCTCCCGGATGAGTTGTGAGTAGTCTCCCTTGGACCAAGGGTCCATGACCAGTAGCTATGTGATGTTCTCCTCCCGTTCTTGTGCTTCACTAATTAGTCCTCGTGAGCTGCCCTACATGATCGAGGCACATATGTAATCCTTATGCTGTTGCTATGATGAGTTTGCTGGGATCCGATGGATTATGAGATTATGTTCAGATTGTGTTTGAGTAATATATTTGATTCACCTATTTTATATTTATGTTCGTAAGTAATTCTTGCATGTTCTCCGTTGTTATTTATTGCTTTGGCCAAGTAGTAGGTAGTGACTCCAAGAGGGAACGTTATGCTTGATTGTGGGTTCATGCCCCTCGATGACTAGCTTGAGTGACAGAAACATGAGTCTAGGGGATGTTTTGTTGCCACAAGGGGGAAAACAACGGTGCTTGTGCCCGCGGGTGCAAGGATTGTTTACTTTACGCAAAGTTCTTTTAATGCAGTTGTCTGTTGCTTTGAGTTTACACTATGGGTGGGACTCGCAACTTAATACCAGCGAGATGTTCTGGATAGATATCTCAAGGTGGATGATTAGTAGTAGATGCAGATGGATTTCGGTCAACTTACCTCGGCGTACCGCCCATGCTTTGAAACTCTACCTTTCTTGCAACTTAGTCAGCATTGGTTTGCGCACATGGTCCTGTCAATTGCCCAGCTGTAATTCGTTTACCTCACATAGCTGTTTTATCATCTTTTGGGAGAGAGACATCACTAGTGAACATCATGGGACTCCGGTCCATATTACCATCATTGATCACATCTGCTATTTACTTTCCGCTTTTACTTACTATTGCAATTATATCTATCACTATTATCACTTGCGTTTGATCCTTTGTAAACTACAAGGCCGGAGGGATTGACAACCTCTCTGTACTCGTTGGGAGCAAAGTTATTTGTATATGTGTGCAGGTCCACGTTGATTGCTAATATCTGGCGCCGTTAGCAGTTGACACCTTCTTGTTGAAACTGGGAGTCTCAGGGAAATCGATCCTTGGTATTGCCAAGGGAAAACTTCCGCTACACTGCATCTCAAACCTTCCACTTGGGGTAACCAACGAGGGGCGAGAAGCCATCAAGCAAAGTTTTCTGGCGCCGTTGCCGGGGACTCCACTCTTCAAGATAGGGGAGTTGCACGCTATATTTTATCTTTGCTTTTTAGTCTTGTTAGTTTACCTTTCAGTTTTCTTTATGTCTTTTCACTAGTTTTGCTTAATGGAAAACAACAAAAATATGAGAGCTTTATAAGCTCTACCTTGCTTTGGGACATGATGTGTTTGAAGAGAAAATTAAAAAACCTATGGAACTTTATTATTTGCATAACAATCACGATGGTGGTGATGTTATTAGTATGCTTTCTTTGAATATCAATATTGCTAATGACATGGAAAGCTCTAAGCTTGGGGATGACACGTTTGATGAACATGATATTTTTAGTCCCCCAACTTTTGAAGAGAAAATTTACTTTGATGATACTCTGCTTCCTATATATGATTACATTGATGAATATGATGTTTTCAGTCCACCTACTAGTGAGGATAAAATTTATTATGATTATGATATGCCTCCTAAATACAATGATTACCATGATGGTTATGATTGCTTTACTCTCACTATTCCTAATAAGAAAGATTTTGCTTATATGAAGAGTAATGATACATTTTTGCATGTAGATCATGGTAACAATGCTTTATGTGATGCTTATATTGTTGAGTTTACTCGTGATCCCACTAAAAATTATTATGAGAAGGGAACATCTGCTTATAGATATTTCAATAATATCAAGTTCCCTCTCTTTATGTTGAAGGTTTTGAAGCTGCACTTGTTTTGTCTTCCTATGCTTATTGCTTTGTGCTTCAATGAATTATTGTATTGCAATATTCCTATGCATAGGAAGCATGTTAGGCTTAAATGTGTTTGGTATTTGCTTCTTGATGCTCTCTTTTGTTCTTCAACTCTTATTCCTACGATAGCATCATTAAAGTCTTAAGCCTATCTTTATGGCTATAAAGAAAGAGCTCTAGGGAGACAACCCTTGTTATCTGTGCTTTCTGTTTGTTCTTTCAGTTTTAGTGGTCTTGATGTTTGTTACTACAGTAGCATCATCATTGTATCTTTGCTTTTCAACTTTGTGCCAAGTGTGGCCTCTGATTGCAAGAAATTTCAAAAGTTGTGACGTGCTGTCCAGGAAACAGATTCTGTCCTTGGATAGAAAAATCCGTATAAAATCACCAGATCATCTTTTTGGTCTAAATTTTTTGGACAGCGTGCTCTATATAATTTTCTTTCGTGCATCTGTTCTGAGTTTTTTGATTAGAGTTGCAGAAGTACCCCGAAAAAATCATTTACTACCTGCTGTTCTGTTTTTCACAGATTCTGTCCTGTTTTGCCTTTCCTTCATTTTGCAAACCTAGAGCTTGCTTTTTCTTTGCAAAAACCTTTTGGCAATCTTGAGAAACAGTAGACCTTCAAGAATATCTTTATTTCCAGCAAGGAACAATTATTTTATTATGGGTACTAACCTCGCTAATCAGATTATGATGAGTTATGTATGAAGGGAGTTTTCAAGTGTGCGAGGGAAGATGATAAAAAGATCCAGGAGTGTCAAACGCTCAAGCTTGGGGATGCCCCCATGCACCCCCAAGAAATATTCAAGGAGACTCAAGCGTCTAAGCTTGGGGATGCCCCCGTGCATCCCCTTCTCCATCAACATTATCAGTTCGTCTTTTGTTCCACTATATTTTAATCACTTCATGTGTTATGTGCTATGCTTGGAGCGTCTTGCTTTTAGTTTCCTTTTCAGTTTTCTTTAGCTTTTCATAACGAGTCAGAACTCAGCTTTCTTTATGTGGGAGAGAAACACGCTCCACTTCTACCTAGAACATAACATAGAATTTTCATGTCTATCCTTGCTGTGTGTGTTCTTTGTCTTTTAATAGCTACTATCATGCTTAGCTCTTAATTTTCATGCTTATCTTTTTAAAGAGCTTTCGTTTAGTTGGTTGCCTGAACTCTCTTTAGTTATCATGCTTATCTTATTAAGAGAGTTTGCTTCCGTTGCATTGGTTGATACGTCTATGATAAAGATGCTACGTGCATAATGGCGCTTAGTAGTTCATGTTTTCTTATGGTTAGTCTCAAATAGCTGGGGGGTTCCCAATGTGTTATTGGAGTACCAACATGATTTGTTTTGCCTATGATGTGGTATGGTTTAGTAATATCTTCCTTCAAAGAATTTATTTTGATTGACTTGGCGTATGCTCACGCATATTTAAGACTGTAAAGAAAGTCTGTCAAGCCTTGATGATCTTTTGTTTCTGAGTAGCGATATAACTTCCATGCCTGATCCAATGTTGCTTTGTCGCTCTGCATGATTATGACCGTCATTGCTCTCTTAGTTGGTCGCTCCCAGTCTTTTGCTAACCTCCACCTGTACTAAGCGGACTGACTGCTTGTGCATCCAAATTCCTTTATACCAGTTATGCCATATGAGTCCACCATACCTTCCTTCATGGTATTCACCTGCCATTCCTAACGGAGACTTGCATGTACCATCTCGAAATTATTCAAAGAAAAAAAAAGCATTCCTATTTTGTGCCTCTGTTTTAAGTTCATGAGGAAGTAGTAGTTAATTCATGATCTTTTTAAGTTGGACAAGCTTCACCCCGGGATTGCATGTAGAATGTGCAAACCCATAATACGAGAAGGAACTGGCATTGAGTGCGCCCGGCTCAAAAAGATAATATAACAAACAAACCCTCCTTCACGCTTTGTTCATGAGAAATCAGAAAACTTTGGCAGTGATAAACAAAGGAGATTAAGAGGATGTGATCGTCCTCATTCGGGAGCCGTTCGTCGAAACTTGTCCATCTCAAGAAGTGATTGAGTTGTCTGCTAGCATTCGTTGACGAAACATGCATAATCTAAAAAAAATATTAGTACCTCTGTTTTTAAAACCAAGAGCTCTGGTACATGTTTTGTCTTTGTTTCCGACTACGGGTTTTCAACCTTGCCAACAAAAGCCACGGTTCGAGAGTCTCCACCTTCTTTTAAAAGCACCAACTACTGAGAGCATGATTGTCATTCTGAGTGTAATGTGCATTGTCCCAAAGTAGCATTGTCTTTTGCATGATTGTGATATCGTTTATTTTGAAATCATTGTATCTAGTCATCACTTAAACCTTGGAGGTGCCCCTGCATTTATGTTTTGCTTCACTAAAGGGGGCAAGCGAGATATCACTTTATCATATTTGCACACCATGCTCATTACAAATCTATTTGATGTTTCAGTATCATATTGTAAAACTTACAGTTCTTTGTGATTTTCTCATGAGGCAACTTAGTTACTACAGATTCATTGTCTCAGTAAGCTTTTGTCATATGACTATGAAAAAGTCCTATATGGTTAATAGCATGTCACCACAGAAATTATTCTTGTTATCATTTACCAACTCGAGGACGAGCAGGAATTAAGCTTGGGGATGTTGATACGTCCAAAACGTATCTATAATTTCTGCTTGCTCCATGCCTCTTTTGGGTGATATTGCTATGATATTTATACACTTCCATACACTTTTGATCATATTTGGACTAACCTATTAACTCAGTGCACCCCAGTGCCAGTTTCTGTTTTCGGCTGTTTTTGTATTTCAGGTTTTCCCATTACGAGAACTGCCAGAAAAATCCCGGAAATATTATATAAAAAATCAGCGTTCTAGAAGCTACCAGGCACCCGAAGCACAGCCGGAGGGGGGCCACCAGGGCTCCAGGCGCGCTGGTGGCGCCCCCCCCACTGGGCCGCGCCGGGGGGGCGCCTGGGCCCCCCGAGCCTCGTCTGATGCCCCCCTTTGGCATATATTTATACCGTCTCCCGAAACCCTCGAGACGGGAACCCTTTTTCGCGATCTCATCTCTGTTCCGCCGCCGCCGTCGCTTGCAAGATCGGGAGCACCAAGAGAACTCTTCCCGGCACCCTGCCGGAGGGGACGATCACCACCGGGAGCTTCTCCACCACCATGGACGCCTCCCGGATGAGTTGTGAGTAGTCTCCCTTGGACCATGGGTCCATGACCAGTAGATATGTGATGTTCTCCTCCCGTTCTTGTGCTTCACTAATTAGTCCTCGTGAGCTGCCCTATATGATCGAGGCACATATGTAATCCTTATGCTGTTGCTATGATGAGTTTGCTGGGATCCGATGGATTATGAGATTATGTTCAGATTGTCTTTGAGTAATATATTTGATTCACCTCTTTTATATTTATGTTCGTAAGTAATTCTTGCATGTTCTCCGTTGTTATTTATTGCTTTGGCCAAGTAGTAGGTAGTGACTCCAAGAGGGAACGTTATGCTTGATTGTGGGTTCATGCCCCTCGATGACTAGCTTGAGTGACAGAAACATGAGTCTAGGGGATGTGTTGTTGCCACAAGGGGGAAAACAACGGTGCTTGTGCCCGCGGGTGCAAGGATTGTTTACTTTACGCCAGGGGGGGGCACCAGGGCTCCAGGCGCCCTGGCGGCGCCCCCCCCCCTGGGCCGCGCCGGGGGGGCGCCTGGGCCCCCCGAAGCTTCCCCGATGCCCCCCTTTGGCATATATTTAAAGCGTCCTCCGAAACCCTCAGAAGAGGAACTCTTTTCGCGATGCCATCTATGTTCCGCCGCCGCCGCCGCTTCCAAGATCGGGAGCACCAGGAGAACTCTTCCCGGCACCCTGCCGGAGGGGAGGATCACCACCGGGAGCTTCTCCACCACCATGGACGCCTCCCGGATGAGTCGTGAGTAGTCTCCCTTGGACCATGAGTCTATGACCAGTACCTATGTGATGTTCTCCTCCCGTTCTTGTGCTTCACTAATTAGTCCTCGTGAGCTGCCCTACATGATCGAGGCACATATGTAATCCTTATGCTGTTGCTATGTTGAGTTTGCTGGGATCCGATGGATTATGAGATTATGTTCAGATTGATCTTGAGTAATATATTTGATCTACCTCTTTTATATTTATGTTCATAAGTAATTCTTGCATGTTCTCCGTTGTTATTTATTGCTTTGGCCAAGTAATACATAGTGACTCCAAGAGGGAACGTTATGCTCGATTGTGGGTTCATGCCCCTCGATGACTAGCTTGAGTGACAGAAACATGAGTCTAGGGGATGTGCTGTAGCCACAAGGGGGAAAACAACGGTGCTTGTGCCCGCGGGTGCAAGGATTGTTTACTTTACGCAAAGTTCTTTTAATGCAGTTGTCTGTTGCTTTGAGTTTACACTATGGGTGGGACTCGCAACTTAATACCAGCGAGATGTTCTGGATAGATATCTCAAGGTGGATGATTAGTAGTAGATGCAGATGGATTTCGGTCTACTTACCTCAGCGTACCGCCCATGCTTTGAACCTCTACCTTTCTTGCAACTTAGTCAGCATTGGTTTGCGCACATGGTCCTGTCAATTGCCCAGCTGTAATTCGTTTACCTCACATAGCTGTTTTATCGTCTTTTGGGAGAGAGACATCACTTGTGAACATCATGAGACTCCAGTCCATATTACCATCACTGATCACATCCGCTATTTACTTTCCGCTTTTACTTACTATTGCAATTATATCTATCACTATTATCACTTGCGTTTGATCCTTTGTAAACTACAAGGCCGGAGGGATTGACAACCTCTCTGTACTCGTTGGGAGCAAAGTTATTTGTATCTGTGTGCAGGTCCACGTTGATTGCTAATATCTGGCGCCGTTAGCAGTTGACACCTTCTTGTTGAAACTGGGAGTCTCAGGGAAATCGATCCTTGGTATTGCCAAGGGAAAACTTCCGCTACACTGCATCTCAAACCTTCCACTTGGGGTAACCAACGAGGGGCGAGAAGCCATCAAAGGTGCACTTGGATGAAGTTACGAACCTACCCTCGATGCACAACGGGCCAATTGATGCGTCTCCCACATAGGACGGTAATTTTGCGTCTCCCATTTATTTGCTCGGGTGAATTCCACCGAGCAGAGGATGTTTAACGGTTCTTTCAAAATTTGGGAGAACGAGCATCCACGTCTGATGGGCCTCTAACCCCTCGTTGGTTACCCCAAGTGGAAGGTGTAAGATGCAGTGTTGTGGAAGTTTTTCCCTTAGCAAGATGCCAAGGATCGAATCCCCAGAGACTCCTAGGTTCAACAAGTAGGTGTCAACTGCTAACGGCGCCAGATATTAGCAATCAACGTGGACATGCACACAGATACAAATAACTTTGCTCCCAACGAGTACAGAGATGTTGTCAATCCCTCCGGCCTTGTAGTTCACAAAGGATTAAACGCAAATGATAGTAGTGATAGATAATGTTTGCAATAGTAAGTAAAAGCGAAAAGTAAATAGCGGATGTGATCAATGATGGTAATATGGACCGGAGTCTCATGATGTTCACTAGTGATGTCTCTCTCCCAAAAGACGATAAAACAGCTATGTGAGGTAAACGAATTACAGCTGGGCAATTGACAGGACCACGAACGCAAACCAATGCTGACTACATTGCAAGAAAGGTTGAGGTTCAAAGCATGGGCGGTACGCCAAAGTAAGTAGACCGAAATCCATCAATATCTACTACTAATCATCCACCTTGAGATATCTATCCAGAACATCTCGCTGGTATTAAGTTGTGAGTCCCACCCATAGTGTAAACTCAAAGCAACAGACAACTGCATTAAAAGAACTTTGCGTAAAGTAAACAATCCTTGCACCCGCGGGCACAAGCACCGTTGTTTTCCCACTTGTGGAAACAGCACATCCCCTAGACTCATGTTTCTGTCACTCAAGCTAGTCATCGAGGGGCATGAACCCACAATCGAGCATAACGTTCCCTCTTGGAGTCACTACGTATTACTTGGCCAAAGCAATAAATAACAACGGAGAACATGCAAGAATTACTTATGAACATAAATATAAAAGAGGTAGATCAAATATATTACTCAAGATCAATCTGAACATAATCTCATAATCCATCGGATCCCAGCAAACTCATCATAGCAACAACATAAGGATTACATACGTGCCTCGATCATGTAGGGCAGCTCACGAGGACTAATTAGTGAAGCACAAGAACGGGAGGAGAACATCACATAGCTACTAGTCATGGACTCATGGTCCAAGGGAGACTACTCACAAGTCATCCGGGAGGCGTCCATGGTGGTGGAGAGGCTCCCGGTGGTGATCCTCCCCTCCGGCAGGGTGCCGGGAAGGGTTCTCCTGGTGCTCCCGATCTTGGAAGCGGCGGCGGTGGCGGAACAGAGATGAGATCGCGAAAAAGAGTTCCCGTTCCGAGGGTTTCGAAGGAAGCTCTAAATATATGCCGAAGGGGGGCACCAGACGGGGCTCGGGGGGCCCAGGCGCCCCCCGGCGCGGCCCAGGGGGGGGCGCGCCGCCAGGGCGCCTGGAGCCCTGGTGCCCCCCCCCCCCCGGCTGTCCTTCGGGCGCAAGGAAGTTTCCGGAACGCTGATTTTTTATATAATTTTTCTGGATTTTTCCTGGCAGTTCTCGTAACGTGAAAACCTGAAATACAAAAACAGCCGAAAACAAAAACTGGCACTGGGGTGCACTGGATTAGTAGGTTAGTCCAAATATGATCAAAAGTGTATGGAAGTGTATTAATATCATAGCAATATCACCCAAAAGTGGCATGGAGCAAGCAGAAATTATAGATACGTTTTGGACGTATCAACATCCCCAAGCTTAATTCCTGCTCGTCCTCGAGTAGGTAAATGATAACAAGAATAATTTCTGTGGTGACATGCTATTAACCATATAGGACTTTTTATAGTCATATGACAAAAGCTTACTGAGACAATGATTCTATAGTAATTAAGTTGCCTCATGAGAAAATCACAAATGACTGAAAGTTTTACAACATGAAACTGAAACATCAAAAAGATTTGCAATGAACATGATGTGTAAATATGATAAAGTGATATCTAGCTTGCCCCCTTTAGTGAAGCAAAACATAAATGCAGGGGCACCTTCAAGGTTTAAGTGATGACTAGATACAATGATTTCAGAATAAACGATATCACAATCATGCAAGAGACAATGCTGCTTTTGGACAATGCACATTACACTCAGAATGACAATCATGCTCTCAGTAGTTGGTGCTTTAAAAAGAAGGTGGAGACTCAAAAAGTAAAAGAATGGTTATGTGCTAGAGATTTTTATTTTGAAAACATAGAAGCAATTTTGTCAACGGTAGTAGTACTTCATATGTGTCATGCATAAGACATCCTATAAGTTGCAAGCCTCATGCATCGAATACCAATAGTGCTCGCACCTTGTCCTAATTAGCTCGGATCTCCATGGGTTATCATTGCATTACATATGTTTCAACCAAGTGTCACAAAGGGGTACCTCTATGCCACCTGTACAAAGGTCCAAGGAGATAAATCGCATTTGATTTCTCGTTTTTGATAGATCTCAACTTGAGGACATCCATACCGGGACAACATAGAAAATAGATGATGGACTCCTCTTTAATGCATAAGCATATTCTCATAAGAGATTAAGGATTGATGTCCAAGCTAAAACTTCCACCATGATACATGGCTTTGGTTGGCGGCCCAATGTTCTTCTCTAACAATATGCATATTCATTCAACCCACGGCAAATCACCCTTACTTCAGACAAGACGAACATGCATAGCAACTCACATGATATTCAACAAAAGTGTGACAGTTGATGGCGTCCCCAGAAACATGGTTACCGCTCAGCAAGCAACTTATAAGAAATAAGATACATAGGCAACATATTCTTTACCACAATAGTTTTTAAGCTACTTTCCCATGAGCTATGTATTGCAAAGTTAGTTCGCTTAGTACAGGTGGAGGTTAGCAAAAGACTGGGAGCGACCAACTAAGAGAGCAATGACGGTCTTAATCATGCAGAGCGACAAAGCAATATTGAATCAGGCATGGAAGTTATATCGCTACTCAGAAATAAGAGATCATCAAGGCTTGACAGACTTTCTTTACAGTCTTAAATATGCGTGAGCATACGCCAAGTCAATCAAAATAAATTCTCGAAGGAAGATATTACTGAACCATACCACATCATAGGCAAACAAATCATGTTGGTACTCCAATAACACATTGGGAACCCCCCAGCTATTTGAGATTAACCATAAGAAAACCTGAACTACTAAGCGCCATTATGCACGTAGCATCTTTTATCATAGACATTTTAACCAATGCAATGGAAGCAAACTCTCTTTATAAGGTGAGCATGATAATTAAAGAGAGTTCAAGCAACCAACTAAACAAAAGCTCTTTGAAAAGATAAGCATGAATACTAAGAGCAGAGCATGATAGTAGCTATTAAAAGACAAAGAACGCACACAGCAAAGATAGACATGAAATTCTATGTTATGTTCTAGGTAGAAGTGGAGCGTGTTTCTCTCCCACATAAAGAACGCTGAGTTCCGACTCGTTATGAAAAACTAAAAAGAAAACTAAAAGCAAGACGCTCCAAGCATAGCACATAATGCATGAAGTGATAAAAATATAGCGGAACGAAAGACGAACTGATAATGTTGATGGAGAAGGGGATGCACGGGGGCATCCCCAAGCTTAGACGCTTGAGTCTCCTTGAATATTTCTTGGGGGTGCACGGGGGCATCCCCAAGCTTGAGCGCTTGACACTCCTGAATCTTTTTATCATCTTCCCTCGCACACTTGAAAACTCCCTTCATACATAACTCATCATAATCTGATTAGCGAGGTTAGTACCCTTAATAAAATAATTGCACCTTGCTGGAAATAAAGATATTCTTGAAGTCCTACTGTTTCTCAAGATTGCCAAAAGGTTTTTGCAAAGAAAAAGCAAGCTCTTGATTTGCAAAATGAAGGAAAGGCAAAACAGGACAGAATCTGTGAAAAACAGAACAGCAGGTAGTAATTGATCTGTTCGGGATACTTCTGCAACTCAAATCAAAAAACTCAGAACAGACGCACGAAAGACAATTATATAGAGAACTCTGTCGAAACAATTCAGACCAAAAAGATGATCTGGTGATTTTATACGAATTTTTCTATCCAAGGACAGAATCTGTTTCCTGGACAGCACCTCACAACTTTTGAACTTTCTAGCAATCAGAGGCTATACTTGGCACAAATATGAAAAGCAAAGATACAATGATGATGCTACAGCAGTAAACAACATCAAGACACAACAAAAGCAAAAATTTTATTCATGTGGGCTGCCTCCCAAAAGCGCTTTCTTTTATGCCTTTAAGCTAGGCATAATGCATAGAGATCAAGTTTTATCAAGAGTAAAAGAATAGCTAGCCCGTACAATGGACTCAAAAGGTAACTTGATCTTGTTACGAGGGAAGTGTTCCATCCCTTTCTTGAGAGGAAACTGAAATTTTATATTACCCTCTTTCATGTCAATGATAGCACCAACGGTGCGTAAAAAGGGACGTCCCAGAATAATTGGACATGAAGGATCACATTCAATATCCATAATAGTGAAATCAACAGGAACATAATTATCATTGACAACAATAAGAACATCGTCGATCCTCCCCAAAGGTTTCTTTATGGAAGAATCAACGAGACGAACACCAAAAGAACAAGAATCATAAGGTTTCAATTTAAGCATATCATATATTCTTTTGGGCATAACAGAGGTACTAGCTCCAACATCACATAATGCATAGCAAGAGAAGTCATTCAATTTAATTTTTATCATAGGATCCCAACCATCTTCTAGCTTTCTGGGTATGGAGGCTTCTACTCTAAGCTTCTCCTCCCTAGCTTTGATGAGAGCATTAGTGATATGCTCTGTGAAGGCAAGGTTAAGCGTGCTAGTGTGGGTATCTCTAGACATCTTGTGAAGGAAATCAATAACTTCGGTAAGAGTGCAATTATAACAATCAAGGTCATTAGCATCAAGTAAAGTGGTAGTGGTGTCCTTTAGGTTCAGTTGTTTGGTAGTTTCTATAGTCATAGCATCACCATTAATAGGTCCAATGGGACCAGGAGTACATTGGGTGCTAAGAGTTTGAACATCCTCAACAACTTGGATAGTAGCAACAGTGTGGTGGGTAGGAAGGCTCTTAATTCTATCTTCTTCCTCCCTTTCTCTAGCCCATCTTTCTTTAAGTTTAGCCATCATCCTAATATTTTCATTAATTTGCACTTGAGTAGCATTAATAGGAGTGACCTTCCTCTACTCAAGAGGAGAAGTTTTAATTTTTAGCAATTTTACCTCATTGGCTAAATGGTCTACCTTAAAAGAAAGATCATCTAGTTTATGTAGTTTTTCTTCTACACTCTTATTAAAGGCTTTTTGGGTAGTTATGAAATCTTTAAGCATAGTCTCTAGTTCAGTAGTGGAGTTCTTGGTGATAGGATAAGCATTGTTGTTCCCATAAGAATTAGAGGGGAACGGTCTAGGATTGCTACCAAAATTACTCCTATAAGCATTGTCGTTAAAATTGTTTCTAGAGATAAAGTTCACATCTACTTGTTCTTGAGAAATCAAAGAATTTAAAGGAACATCACGAGGATCAACAGAGGATTGCTTCGAAAGTAGAGACATGATCAAGTCAACTTTTTCATTAAGGGAGGAAATCTCCTCGATAGAGTTTACCTTCCTGTTGGAGTGCGTACGGTGTGCCATTGGGAATAGTTGGTCATCATCTCATCGAGAAGCTTCGTGGCAGCACCAAGTGTAGTTGACATAAAGGTTCCTCCCGCGGCCGAATCTAACAAGTTCCGCGAGGTAAAGTTCAAGCCTGCATAAAAAGTTTGGATAACCATCCAAGTAGTCAAACCATGAGTAGGGCAGTTCTTGATAAGAGATTTCATACGTTCCCAAGCTTGGGCAACGTGTTCATTATCCAATTGTTTAAAATTCATTATGTTACTTCTAAGTTGGATAATTTTAGCAGGTGGATAGTATTTTCCAATAAAAGCATCTTTGCACTTGTCCCATGAATCTATGCTATTTCTAGGCAAAGACTGAAACAAAATTTTAGCTCCTCCTCTCAAGGAGAAAGGAAAAAGCTTAAGCTTGACAATATTACCATCTATTTCTTGATACTTTTGCATATCACAAAGTTCAACAAAGTTGTTCAAGTGTAAAGCAGCATCATCTCCAGCACCGGAGAATTGTTCTCTCATAACTAAGTTCAGTAAAGCAGGTTTAATTTCATATGAAGGTGCTGAAGTGGCAGGTGTAGTGATAGGTGTGCTGATAAAGTCATCGTTGTTGTGACTAGTGAAGTCACACAACTTGGTGTTCTCGGTGGAACCCATAGTAGCAAGCAAGCAAGATAACTATTTTTGTGATTTTCGATAAAAGATACTAAAGCAAAAACTGAAAGGTAAACTAACAAGACTAAAAAGCAAAGGTAAAAGATAGCATGCAACTCCCCTATCCTGAAGAGTGGAGTCCCCGGCAACGGCGCCAGAAAAACTCCTTGATGGGCCTCTAACCCCTCGTTGGTTACCCCAAGTGGAAGGTGTAAGATGCAGTGTTGTGGAAGTTTTTCCCTTAGCAAGATGCCAAGGATCGAATCCCCAGAGACTCCTAGGTTCAACAAGTAGGTGTCAACTACTAACGGCGCCAGATATTAGCAATCAACGTGGACCTGCACACAGATACAAATAACTTTGCTCCCAACGAGTACAGAGAGGTTGTCAATCCCTCCGGCCTTGTAGTTCACAAAGGATTAAACGCAAATGATAGTAGTGATAGATAATGTTTGCAATAGTAAGTAAAAGCGAAAAGTAAATAGCGGATGTGATCAATGATGGTAATATGGACCGGAGTCTCATGATGTTCACTAGTTGATGTCTCTCTCCCAAAAGACGATAAAACAACTATGTGAGGTAAACGAATTACAGCTGGGCAATTGACAGGACCACGAACGCAAACCAATGCTGACTACATTGCAAGAAAGGTTGAGGTTCAAAGCATGGGCGGTACGCCAAAGTAAGTAGACCGAAATCCATCAATATCTACTACTAATCATCCACCTTGAGATATCTATCCAGAACATCTCGCTGGTATTAAGTTGCGAGTCCCACCCATAGTGTAAACTCAAAGCAATAGACAACTGCATTAAAAGAACTTTGCGTAAAGTATACAATCCATTCACCCGCGGGCACAAGCACCGTTGTTTTCCCCCTTGTGGCAACAGCACATCCCCTAGACTCATGTTTCTGTCACTCAAGCTAGTCATCGAGGGGCATGAACCCACAATCGAGCATAACGTTCCCTCTTGGAGTCACTACGTATTACTTGGCCAAAGCAATAAATAACAATGGAGAACATGCAAGAATTACTTATAAACATAAATATAAAAGAGGTAGATCAAATATATTACTCAAGATCAATCTGAACATAATCTCATAATCCATCGGATCCCAGCAAACTCATCATAGCAACAGCATAAGGATTACATATGTGCCTCGATCATGTAGGGCAGCTCACGAGGACTAATTAGTGAAGCACAAGAACGGGAGGAGAACATCACATAGCTACTGGTCATGGACTCATGGTCCAAGGGAGACTACTCACAAGTCATCCGGGAGGCGTCCATGGTGGTGGAGAGGCTCCCGGTGGTGATCCTCCCCTCCGGCAGGGTGCCGGGAAGGGTTCTCCTGGTGCTCCCGATCTTGGAAGCGGCGGCGGCGGCGGAACAGAGATGAGATCGCGAAAAAGAGTTCCCGTTCCGAGGGTTTCGAAGGAAGCTCTAAATATATGCCGAAGGGGGGCACCAGACGGGGCTCGGGGGGCCCAGGCGCCCCCCCGGCGCGGCCCAGGGGGGGCGCGCCGCCAGGGCGCCTGGAGCCCTGGTGCCCCCC
>LR738712.1:658209003-658424882 GCA_902687465.1 Secale cereale
CTTCGGGCGCAAGGAAGTTTCCGGAACGCTGATTTTTTATATAATTTTTCTGGATTTTTCCTGGCAGTTCTCGTAACGTGAAAACCTGAAATACAAAAACAGCCGAAAACAGAAACTAGCACCGGGGTGCACTGGATTAGTAGGTTAGTCCAAATATGATCAAAAGTGTATGGAAGTGTATAAATATCATAGCAATATCACCCAAAAGTGGCATGGAGCAAGCAGAAATTATAGATACGTTTTGGACGTATCAACGTCTACCTTACCAAGTCGATTCAAATCAAATTTAGAAATATTAGCTTGACACTTCTTTTTTAGATGGAGAGATGATGCTCAGGAGTAATGTGTTTTCACATGCTCGTTGCTAGCGATTTACTATATGACAAATAGTTGGCCCACTCAAAAACAGGAATCAAACCCAAAATGAAATATCTCGATTCAATGAAATAGCTCGTTCACCAGGTCGAAATAGTGAACTAAATCCAAAATTGAACACCTCAATCGAATAGCATGTTGTACAGTATTACAGTACTCCATGAACATGTTGAAAGTCAAATTAATGAATTTGTTTGATATACGCACATATCCGTTCATGTGTGGATTGCAGACAGCATGTTCTCCAATTTAAATATTTGAATGCAAGTTTATATCGAAACATGGTTTATATCAGTCTTTGATGCATAAAACGCGACCTCCCCCTCTCCCGGACTCCTGCTCTCTCTCTCTCTCTCGCGTCGACAATCTTCAATTCTACCGCATGCATCCAACACACAAACCTTGTTGGTCCTCTCTCTTTCTCTCCATCTCTCTCTCTCTCTCTCATTGTGTGTGTGCGTGTGGGGGGGTCTTTATAGTTCGCATGCATATATACTCCATCTATAGGTCTCTCTCACACACTATGTATGATTCTCTAGTCCAAGCTACATATCTTGGGTGCACTCATCGTACGCACACAAATTCCTTGGCTCGTTGCCCGTAACTCTCTCACACACCACTCTGTCGTCTCGAAGCTCTTCCCCCTCTCTATCGAACTCTCCATCTACCTGGGTCACACATACACATGCATATCTCACTCGCACTCGATAGGCCCATCTAAAACTCTATCTCTCTCCCTCGTTCTCTCTCCATCTCACACGCACACACACACAATCTCATGCCTAACTAGCCAAATATGATGGTCTCTCACTCAATTGTAGGCACACGCAGTCCCCCCTATATGTATATGACTAGCTAATCTTAGTCTCCATCACAAACATGTGCATGGTCTATCTCGATTTCTCACTGGGGATCTTTCTATCGTGCACGCACCTCCCTCGATCTCCCACCCATATAGCCCCCTCACAATCTCGAGGGGGTCTCTCTATCGTAAACACACCCTCTCGCCCTCCCCATGTGTCCATATTCTCCATGTGTCCCTCTCGACCTTTGTACCTTGTTGGCCAGACCTATATTAGACATGTGCTATAGGGGTGTCTCTCTCCGTTGCAAACAATCACACACTAGCTATCTTCGTGTATCTCCTCGCCTCGCTTTTCTATCTCGGAGATGCATGCGTGATATGTTCGCCTAAGAAACGAAAAAACACACACACTCTCTCTCTCTAATTTATTGTTTGTTGTCACTTTCTCTTTCACATAGATACTCTTTTTGCACACTTACTCATTCTCCTTCACACGCACTTGATCCCTCTCGACTTAGGCACTCTCCTCGTTCCATAGCATATTGATTTATTGAAAAGTCAAACATCACAAAGTTTCACCATGTACGTGGAGAAAAACAATTATATCTGGAACGGCAAACATATACGATTAGATTCACCATGAGATGTAGTTTCATATGATGTATCTTTGGTATTGAAGATATAAATAACATTTGTGTAAACCTGATCAAAGTTTCCAAAGTTTGACTTCTAAAAAAATTACATGCACTGCATTATCGAGTGGATGGAATATCTCTTTCCCCCTCTCAGCTATCTGACGCACCACTCAGCCTTATCGGGGCTCCTCAATCTCTCTCAAACTTTATATCTCCCTGGTTCACACATACACATGTCTCGCTCACGCTATACATATAGACCCATCCAACACTCTCCGCCCTTGTTCTCTCTCTATGTGACACGCACCCCCTAATAAGTACCATAATCCCTCACTCCATCATAGGCGCAAGCACCCCCCTAAGTATGATTATCTCTCACTAGCCATCAGGAACACACGTATTGTCTCCTTCCATCCATACGTCTATCTCGATATCTCTCGGGGTATCTTCTATCGCGCACACACCTTGTCACTCGATCTCCCACCCATGTAGTCCCATCACGATCTCCAGGGGGTCTCTCTATGACAAACATACACTCTCTCCTCCGCATGTCTGCATTTTCTCCGTATGCCTCTCTCGACCTCTCTCCCTTGTTTGTCAGACCCCTCTTGGCCACGTGCTAGGGGTCTTGCTCTCTTGGTTGAAAACAACCACAAACTATCTCCTCACCTTGCTTCTGTTGTCGAAGATGCATCTGTGATATGTTTGCATAAGGCACACACATTTTTTCTTGACTTTTATCGAGTGTTGTCCATGTCTCTTTCACACACGCACACACACTTTTTTCACTCACTCTTTCTATTTCTCTCTCTCTCTCTCTCTCTCTCTCTCTCTCTCTCTCTCTCGTTAGGGACTCTCTCACTTCCATAAGCATATGGATGTTTTGAAAAGTCAAACCTCAGAAAAGTTTCACCAGGTATATGTGGAGAAAAACATTTACATCTGGAAAGATCATTAGATTCATCACAACATGTACTTACTTCATACTATCATTTATCTTTGTTATTGTAGATATAAGTAATTTCTTTATAAACTTGGTCAAAGTTTCAAAAGTTAGACTTTTAAAATAATGTTGGAACTACATTATCGAACGAAGGGAGTAGCTCTTTCTCTCTCTCTCTCTCCTATCTATCACGGGCCTCCCCTCTCACACGAACACTCTATATCGATGGATTATATGCTCATTGTGTCAGCGTATAGCTCCGTATATTGTTTAGTTGACCGGTCAACTAGTCCACATGCTACCTTGTCAGCTCGTGTTCTGTATCTTCGTGTGCTGGCCCATGTGATAGTGGATGAAAATAAGTAAACTAGAGGCCCATCTGACACGTGGTGAAGCAAGCAAAGTTGAAACCACTCGGGGTAGCACCCCACACGCTAATAAATTGAGGGCGCATTGAGGACCGAGGCAATAAAAAAACAATTGTTTGGGAGAGTGATAGGCTGGTGTAGTTGGTTTGATTGATTTGTTTATACATGTGGGTCTGTGTGCACAGCGGTGCCAACTCTCTCACATCGCGAGAGCGGTTCCAAAATCTCTTGATTTGACATCGATGCGTATTATGTGGCATACTTTTGCGAAATATGGCATCGGCCACATAGTGGAAGGCAACAAATGCCCAAGCTCTTCACGTACTCCTAGATAAATGAGAGGAGAGAGAGAGAGAGAGAGAGAGAGAGCGAGAGAGAGAGAGAGAGAATATCACTAGCCAACCAACCGTATCGTATGAGCGAATGATATTGGTACCTCTTGATGACACGACAATCTTATACATCCAGTTGCTCTAA
This sequence comes from Secale cereale, assembly GCA_902687465.1. NCBI lineage: Eukaryota > Viridiplantae > Streptophyta > Magnoliopsida > Poales > Poaceae > Secale > Secale cereale. Next base: position 658,212,607 of record LR738712.1, read on the forward strand.
TATGTTCTCTTCTTTTGCAGATAAAAAAAGACCCGAAAGTGAAAAATGTGCTGCACTATAACAATCTCATCGAATGCCTTGATCTCCATCTTATAGAAATTGATTTGATCGATTATCGAGGCAGCACATCTGAGATTAAATTGGCCAGGTTCTTTGTTCTGGAGGCAAGTGTGCTCAAGGTAATGAGGTTTGGTGTTCTCTGGCGCAACAATGAATGGCGTGCTGATCACCGCAAGCATCTAAGCCTAAATGACAAAGTCTCCGCAGAAGCTGAATTTGTTTTTGAAACATCAAGTGGCCAGAGACTCGAAATGTTATTTGCCCATTAGTGACTTGTCAGGGCGCTGAATTTTAGTTTGTACGATAATGCTGCATCCACCTAAAGTAACGAAAGTTCTTACGTAAACTTCCTAGTAACTCCCTCTTCGTAGGTGCAGCATTACTCCTAAAATTTGTAATACAGTTTGCAACTTGTAATATTGCCGAGTCCTATTCCAGCGTTTTCAAAATCCTGCGAATCAAACAGGTCCTGAGTTGGTGATGATGTTGGGCATGCCATCTTTCACCAATAGCCGTCGGATCTAGATCTGACGCATACAAACCAAACTTCTCTAGTTTTGCAAAAAGATGCCCGCACTTGTTCGCTATTTACAAACAACTCCTTGTCTCTCACAATTAGCCTTGTATCCTCCCCACCACATCTAGAAGGCCATGGAAAAATCTGGCGCGATGGCCGCTGCCGGCGCCGTCCATCCCCCAATCTTGGTGTTTTGTGCAATGCACGGGCATCTACGCACCGGAAATTATGTCAAACATGGCTAGTTGTAAGCAGGCTAGGTCTACAGCCATGATGATAGTGACTGCAGATGGTGAGGCTGACTATGGTATGCCGAACACGGCGCCTATACTCAGGTGTCATCTCTGGCGTACGGTCTTGTCACTCCACTGTGAGGAGTAGCACATAATAATTTGACCAACGAGTAGTACAGTTCTACTACATTGGTAGTACTACTACTACTAGTACTAGCACCACCGTCTGGATTTAGTAGTACTACCACGTCCGTCTGGATTTAGTATTTGACTAGCAATATCTAGTAATGCATGTCACAAAAAAATGTACTACTCCCTTTGTTAATAAATACATGGTGTATTGTTTTATTCCTATCAGCGATATAACTTAATGTCTTTTTGCTACTTAATAGGATTACATGCAATTAACTAACCACTGCATGTGATGTTTGGTAGTCTCAAGTCATTGAAAGCATGCACGGGCACGGAGGGGGACGCAGCTTCATTGACTTACTACACCTGCCTTTGGGTGTATGACATGTGGGCCCAACGGGTGGCTGGCCAACCTGTCATACAGCCAAAGGCAGGTGCAGTAGAGGGGCGAGGAGTAGATGGCCAACACGCACGTGAATTCAATGCAGGTGCAGTAGAGGGGCGAGGACTAGAAGCTAGACCCATGGAGGCGATGAGCGCGAGCATCAGCCGGCTGTGCCCGATGGTCCACGACGCCGGCCTGTGGCCCGGCACCGAGGAATGTCTCCAGGTAGTGCTTGAGGCCGCCAGGGCGAGGGGCCGCTTGGACGACAACTTCGTCTCCTTGTTCGATGAGGTCCTCGTCAGTTTCCTCGACAAGTTCACCGTCGTCAAGAAGCTCGCGGACGACCTTGACGTACGCCTCCAGCCCACGCGCCCAGGCTCTGTGATGCCTACCACCCTCAACGGCCTCTATGGTGACAATCTCTTCGACGCACTGGTGGCCCTGCGACTGCCCGCTGTCGCGCCAGAGAATGTCCACCTCGACGTCGCGCTCGCCGCGCTGCGCCTAGCGCAGCAAGACACCATCGACATAATCACCCACCTCTACGCACAAATCGTCCACAAGGACTACTACATGCAAGAGGAGGACGATAGGACGCTGACCTTCTTGGACCGCAGGGCAACCTTGGACGGCATTGTTCAGAAGCACGTTGAGCTTGCCGCCAACGCCGCTGCTCCTCACACGTCGGTTGGTGACCCGGTACACTAGGGCGTGAGGATGTCGTTGATGGATCCGTATGTATCTTTATCTTTCTGTCAAATCCATGTAGTAGTATATGGTACTACTAGTAATTATCTTACCTTTTGCATCAACTTCATAATTTTCCTATGTACTCCATGCATGAACCGCGCCAGAACCAAACTTCTCATTACTCTAGGGAAAATCGTTATTTCTATCTATCGGTCGCGCCATGGAGCAGAACCAAATTTTACAAGTTACAAGTTCAAAAGGAAAAGCCTGCCGTGTTCGCGTCGCACCCCCACATGGTTGGTCCGGCACGCCGCTCACGGGGGAATGTGTGCTGTGTTGCATTTTCACTTACAAGTGGGACCGCAGTTGAGCAAACCGACTATCGGCAAACCCCCACCCCGCCCACCCCGCGATGGCTGAGAAAACAGGAGGGAGAAGAGATGGTTGTAGCACGGACTCCAAGAAAATTGGTGTCGGATGGGACTCGTGTGGGTGGCGTGTGCCGTACTGCTATACATGAATGCTAGTTATGGCCCATGCCATCCCACTATATCGAGGTGTTGGTTACGTTGAACAAATATCCTGGAGTCCGTGCTCAGCCCTCCTCTATCTCTCTTCTCAGCCAGCCAGCAGACACGCGGAGCCCATCGTCTGTTCGCTCATATGCGGTCCCACATGTCAATGAAAACGCAAGAGGACCCACTGAATCTGCACATCTTTCACCTCGACGTGCTGGTGATGAAAAGCAAATCCAATAAAGATCTTCGGTGGCCGCTTTTGGAGTTACTCAAGAGTAGTAAGATTCTATTTATAGTTTAACCCAAGATGCACATCACGTGGCTTCAACTACCACTCTATTTTCTTGCATGACACGACCTGGATGCTGGATGTCCCATGTGTCGGCAAAAGGAGGAAGAACTCGACCAAATCTTCGGTTGTGCTCTCGGATTAGACTAGTTGTGCTAACTTAAAATTTTATTGTGTAGAATGTATGCAAGTTTTGGTATTGGGAAGAAGAGTACAACGATATATTGATAGAGCGCAATTTAGTAGATGTTCTAGCACTTTTAGCTAGCATAGAGGCTAGAGATGAGACTAGTGCACTTCTTGATAGAATAGAGGCTATACACGTCTACTTCCGTACACTCGAAGAAGAAAGAAGCACGCAGGATCGAGCCTCCATAGATCAACAATTAATGTATCAAGAAGGCACTAATCCAACTTATAGGAGCAGTTATGGAAGTTCGATATCTTCTAAAATGTATTCTTGTGGTTCTTGTTTTTCTAGTCAAAATTTTGGTGATGTATTTCCATGTACCAAAAAATCAATGATGAAAAAAAAATATTTGTTTGCAAAGAAAAATGTACGCGGCCGGGATGCGTCCGCGCGTTCGGCGCACAGCAAAACGGAGGTTCGTTTGGGGTCGTGCGTTGGAGTTGGCCTTACAAGTGGGACCGCAGTTGAGGTAACCGACTATAGGCAAACCCCCACCTCGCCCGCCGCGCGATGGCTGAGTTAGAGAAACGAAGAGGTTGAAGAGATTGTATAGCACAAACTCCAACAAATATGGTGTCAGATGGAAGTCGTGCTGGTGGCATGTGCCGTACTCCTGGATGTGAATGCTTGTTCTGGCCCATGCCACCCTACTACTCCTACTACTTATAGTAGTAGTATCAAGGATTCAAGTTGCTGGTTACGTATAGCGAACACATTAACATATGGCCCACCTTACACTTTGGCCAAATTTCCCGGAGTCTGTGCTAGGTTAAAAAGTGTTCTTTGTGAGAATGGGTGGCTGGTCTCAAGTTTAAAACTTGTTGTATTATGTACATAGACGTAGAGATAGTGCAACATGTGAAGCTAGTACAAATAGTGTACTATTGTTGATTGGCATCATCCGATAACCTGTTGCAATGCACGTACAATTATGTACTCGGAAAATATATTTTTCTTTGTGGCAGCACCCACTCAGAGAAGCGACTCGAAAGCCATTCATAAATTTAGTATGTTTATCACAGGCATATCATTTTATTACCTACAATGGGTCATCAACCCACAACGACAACGAGGATACATATAAATACTAAAGTTTTCATCACACAACAAATAACAAGCAATGAAGTGAACTTCAACTCAACCAATCCTCGGTGTTGGAAACGCTTGCTTTGAACCACAAGTGATTCTCTGGGAATGGCCAGCTAGTGTCAATCTCGGGGCCAACGCAGGACTGATTATCCAGGCTGAAGCGGCCTACTATATCACGACCAAGGTAGGGAGCCACCGCAATGTCCGACGTATAGATACAGTTGCTTCTCATAAATGGTAGTAACGTTGTGTCAACAACAGTTGGATTGCCTTTCACCATCATTGGATAGTTTTGTCCAAGGAAGAGCGAGTTTGCTCCAAGACTATCAATACTGTACCGTGGAGAAGGTGTTGGCGCTAGCACACTAGTATCCATCCCAAATACCATGCAACGGGTGTTGGAATAGGTCCGGAGAGTGCGACCATGGGAGACAACACCTGCTTTCTCAGTAGTAACATTAGCAGTGGGCTGTATATAGACAAGAAGTGGTGATCCATCGGAATTAGTTGCCAGCCGCTAGTGAGCATATGGGCCCTGCTCATCCTCATACTCGTGATCATCACCATCGTCATCTCCCCCTTGGTTATAAAAATTTTCAAGTACAGGTGGTGGAATGTTCACAGGACCTTGGAAACACAAGAAGAAGGTTAATTAGTGGAGAAGGGAAACTTGCTAACTCGCATGCATGTGGACGAAACAATTATAATTATGGTGGAAGACAAATGTACCGAAAGAATAAGGATCCCATGCAAAAACAGTGCCACGAGTGGTGGCAGCAAACACAAGCCTCTCGTATTCAATTGCATCACAGTACACATCCATGTATAGAAACTGATTTTGAGCAATATCCATCCAGTCGAACCACAAAGGACAGCAACAAACTTGTCGAAGTAGCAACAACTTTATAGTTCTTTTAATTCCAAGAGCGTCTGGGAACTCGAGAAATTGCTATCTTCTGTAGACGACAGTCACCATCATAATATTTGAACGTAGGTCGATCATCTGTGTGCTCAACCTCAGGGCACTCGAAGATTTTTGGAAGTGGAATCCGCTGACTAGTGTACACATTCACAAGTTCCCACTCGCAATTGTACCCAATATAAACAACCCAATCTCCATTTGCGCCTGCCCAATGCTTGCCCTCAAGCGATGGCATCTTAACATCATATGTATCATTATCAGGCGGCATCAACTTGCACAAGGCAAGGCTTCCCTCGTTCCCGCGCCGGTCAACAGCGTCACGGCGAAGAAGATAGGGCAGATCAAACCGCTCCTGGACCCTTGGGTTCCTTGTAATGATGTTATTAGTTGAGTCGAGAATGTTCTTGAACGAACTTGCCATGCTAGCCGAGGTGATGATGTCGCCCCGATTAATGAGTTCCCCCACCACATCATCATTCAGATCGGGGCAAGAATAACGGGGTCATTTCCGGCTTATTCCCTCCATGGAGAAGACGATCGCACAATGGCAGAAGGAAGGGTGAAGGCAAATGGAGGAGGGAGGAAGAGCGTGCGACATCAGTTCCAAATCGAGAGGGAAAGGCGAAGAGTCGGTGGACGGTTGCTAGTTTGCCACGGTACACGAAGAGGCGCCCCGGCCTTCACGTCCTTTTGGAAATTGTACAAAAGGACTTACCGTCGTCTCACTGACATGTTCGAACGGGACCACATGTCAACGAAACATGGTGTGTAATTTCTCGTGCAAAATGCGATCTGGCCGCGTTGGCCCGAGGAGCGCATTAGTTATCGCTGAATAATATAAAATATTATGAGTGCAGACGCTCCACCCCGAGGTTTGTAGCTCCTTCTCGGTCGTCGGGAATCTATGTTCTTCCACTCTTTTGTTTAAGACATGAGCTTTGTTCATCATGTTGCCGGCGCGCGGGACATCTATATGCCTCCATTTTACAAAATCATACTATATGCCTCCATGACACGCGGGACATCTAGCATCAAGGTGGCGTGTCATGCAAGAAAATGGAGATATGCAGTGCGTAAGTGAGTCGTGCATTTCGATGGCACCTAGTACTACGCAATATTTTTTCTCCTCGATGGCACGTGAATAGTGCACGTACTCAATGACAGAGAACGCGATGGTAACCATGGACATAGTCGGCCCTTTTTGAAGAGAGTACTAATAAATATGTAACTTTGATGTGCCTCGTCAACTCGCAGAACGACGAGAAGCTTGCTTACTACGCCTTCTCCCGCGCCAACGCGTGCGCGGTGGCTTGCAGCATGAGGAGAAACTTTTGCTTACAAGCAGTGGACGTGCATCAGTTCATTTGGTGTCAGATTGGCAGAAGTAGTACCATCATTATTGTTCGAGTTCCGGAAGAGGAGAAGAGCCAAGCGCAAGGCCACCTACTAACCTACAGTACTACTATAGCCAAAGCTGGTCCACCTGTTTAGAGCATGGTTAATTAATATAGGCGGCTCTTGAAGCGGCACATCATTTAGAGCAAGTACTCTCTTCGTAGGATCAAAGGAAGTGAAACAAAAGTTGGAGTGGTTGCTAGATTGCCAATTAAAACATGATTACATAGGAAAAAAAATCCTATAGCATTCTATCATATGAATCAAACGACCAATGTAGGAAAATTATGAGGGGGGTCTCTCCAACAGTGTTCCTCGGCTCACACCTAGCATCATGGTGGTCGAACTTGGAGTCATTCATCTGGTACACGGGACCATGATACGTCTCCAACATATCTATAATTTTTGATTGTTCCATGCTATTATTTATGAAGTCTTGGATGATTAATGGGCTTTATCATTCACTTTTATATCGTTTTTGGGACTAACCTACTAACCCAAAGGCCCAGTCCAGATTGCTGTTTTTTTGCCTATTTCAGGGTTTTGCACAAAAGGAATACCAAACAGAGTCCAAACGGAATGAAACCTTCGCGAGAGATATTTTTGGAGGAAATCACGCTCGGGAGTCTTCGGGGCCAAGTCAGGGGACGTAGGGCCAGCCCTCGAGGGTGGGGGGCGCACCCCCCTTCCCAGGGCGCGCCCCCTGCCTTGAGGCTGGCCCACACGGCCCCCGGTGCCCTCCTTCTTCCTATATATACCTACGTACCCCAGAAACTCCATACGCAAAGAGAAAACCCTAATTCCACCGCCGTAGCTTCTGTTCCCGTGGAGATCCCATCTTGGAGCCTGTTCCAGGAGGGGGATCCATCACGGAGGCCTTCATCATCATCATCATCGCCCTCACCATGAATTGTGAGTAGTTTACCTCAGACCTTCGGGTCCATAGCTAGTATCTATATGGCTTCTTCTCTCTCTCTGGATCTCAATACAAAGTTCTCCTCGGTCTTCGAGGAGATCTATTCGATGTAATCTCTTTTTGCGGTGTGTTTGTCGAGATCCGATGAATTGTGAGTTTATGATCAAGGTTATCTATGAAAGATATTTGGTTCTTCTCTGAAATTTTTATGTGTGCTCATAATATCCTTGCAAGTCTCTTCGAATTATTGGTTTGGTTTGGCCTACTAGATCTATAGTTCTTGCAATGGGAGAAGTGCTTGGCTTTGGGTTCAATCTTGCGGTGTCCTTTCCCAGTGATAGTAGGGGTAGCAAGGCATGTATTGTATTATTGCTATCGAGGATAAAAAGATGGGGTTTTCATCATATTGCTTGAGTTTATCCTTCTACATCATGTCATCTTTCTTAAGGCCTTACTCTGTTCGTATGAACTCAATACACTAGATGCATGCTGGATAGCGGTCGATGTGTGGAGTAATAGTAGTAGATGCAGAATCGTTTCGGTCTACTTGTCTCGGACGTGATGCCTATATATAATGATCATGCCTAGATAGTCTCATAATTATTCTCTTTTCTATCAATTGCTCGAAAGTAATTTGTTTACCCGCCGTAGAATATCGCTATCATGAGAGAAGCCACTAGAGAAAACTATGGTCCCCGGGTCTATCTTTATCATATTACTTTCCCTTCAACTAGCCAATTTCTATCGCTGTTGTTTATTTGCTTTCTTTAATTTTTGTTCCTATACCAAAAATACCAAAAATATAATTATCATATGTATCAGATCTCACTGTCGTAAGTGACCGTAAAGGGATTGACAACCCCTTATCGCCTTGGCTGCAAAGTTCTTATTTGTTTGTGCAAGTGCGAGGGACTCGCGCGTGGTCTCCTACTGGATTGATACCTTGGTTCTCAAAAACTGCGGGAAATACTTACGCTACTATGTTGCATCTCCCTTTCCTCTTCGAGGGAATACAACGCAAGCTCAAGAGGTAGCAAGAAGAATTTCTAGCGCCGTTGCTGGGGAGGCTTACGCAAAAGTCATATACCAAGTACCTATCACAAACCCTTGTCCTTCGCATTACATTTATTTGCCTCTCGTTTTCCTCTCCCCCACTGATGGGCCTCGAACCCCTCGTTGGTTACCCCAAGTGGAAGGTGTAAGATGCAGTGTTGTGGAAGTTTTTCCCTTAGCAAAGATGCCAAGGATCGAATCCCCAGAGACTCCTAGGTTCAACAAGTAGGTGTCAACTGCTAACGGCGCCAGATATTAGCAATCAACGTGGACCTGCACACATATACAAATAACTTTGCTCCCAACGAGTACAGAGAGGTTGTCAATCCCTCCGGCCTTGTAGTTCACAAAGGATTAAAAGCAATGATAGTAGTGATAGATAATATTTGCAATAGTAAGTAAAAGCGAAAAGTAAATAGCGGGTGTGATCAATGATGGTAATATGGACCGGAGTCTCATGATGTTCACTAGTGATGTCTCTCTCCCAAAAGACGATAAAACAGCTATGTGAGGTAAATAAATTACAGCTGGGCAATTGACAGGACCACGAACGCAAACCAATGCTGACTGCATTGCAAGAAAGGTTGAGGTTCAAAGCATGGGCGGTACGCCAAAGTAAGTAGACCGAAATCCATCAATATCTACTACTAATCATCCACCTTGAGATATCTATCCAGAACATCTCGCTGGTATTAAGTTGCGAGTCCCACCCATAGTGTAAACTCAATGCAACAGACGACTGCATTAAAAGAACTTTGCGTAAAGTAAACAATCCTTGCACCCGCGGGCACAAGCACCGTTGTTTTCCCCCTTGTGGCAACAGCACATCCCCTAGACTCATGTTTCTGTCACTCAAGCTAGTCATCGAGGGGCATGAACCCACAATCGAGCATAACGTTCCCTCTTGGAGTCACTACGTATTACTTGGCCAAAGCAATAAATAACAACGGAGAACATGCAAGAATTACTTATGAACATAAATATAAAAGAGGTAGATCAAATATATTACTCAAGATCAATCTGAACATAATCTCATAATCCATCGGATCCCAGCAAACTCAACATAGCAACAGCATAAGGATTACATATGTGCCTCGATCATGTAGGGCAGCTCACGAGGACTAATTAGTGAAGCACAAGAACGGGAGGAGAACATCACATAGCTACTGGTCATGGACTCATGGTCCAAGGGAGACTACTCACGACTCATCCGGGAGGCGTCCATGGTGGTGGAGAAGCTCCCGGTGGTGATACTCCCCTCCGGCAGGGTGCCGGGAAGAGTTCTCCTGGTGCTCCCGATCTTGGAAGGGGCGGCGGCGGCGGAACAGAGATGGGATCGCGCAAAGAGTTCCTCTTTTGAGGGTTTCGGAGGACGCTTTAAATATATGCCAAAGGGGGGCATCGGGGAAGCTTCGGGGGGCCCAGGCGCCCCCCCGGCGCGGCCCAGGGGGGGGCGCGCCGCCAGGGCGCCTGGAGCCCTTGTGCCCCCCCCGGCTGTCCTTCGGACGCACGGTAGTTTCCGAAACGCTGATTTTTTATATAATTTTTCTGGATTTTTTCTGGCAGTTCTCGTAACGTGAAAACCTGAAATACAAAAACAGCCGAAAACAGAAACTGGCACTGGGGTGCACTGGATTAGTATGTTAGTCCAAATATGATCAAAAGTGTATGGAAGTGTATGAATATCATAGCAATATCACCCAAAAGTGGCATGGAGCAAGCAGAAATTATAGATACGTTTTGGACGTATCAACATCCCCAAGCTTAATTCCTGCTCGTCCTCGAGTAGGTAAATGATAACAAGAATAATTTCTGTGGTGACATGCTATTAACCATATAGGACTTTTTCATAGTCATATGACAAAAGCTTACTGAGACAATGAATCTGTAGTAATTAAGTTGCCTCATGAGAAAATCACAAATGACTGAAAGTTTTACAATATGAAACTGAAACATCAAAAAGATTTGCAATGAACATGATGTGCAAATATGATAAAGTGATATCTAGCTTGCCCCCTTTAGTGATGCAAAACATAAATGCAGGGGCACCTTCAAGGTTTAAGTGATGAATAGATACAATGATTTTAGAATAAACGATATCACAATCATGCAAAAGACAATGCTACTTTGGGACAATGCACATTACACTCAGAATGACAATCATGCTCTCAGTAGTTGGTGCTTGAAGTGCTAGAGCTTTTTATTTTGGAAACATAGAAGCAATTTTGTCAACGGTAGTAGTACTTCATATGTGTCATGCATAAGACATCCTATAAGTTGCAAGCCTCATGCATCGAATACCAATAGTGCTCGCACCTTGTCCTAATTAGCTCGGATTTCCATGGGTTATCATTGCATTACATATGTTTCAACCAAGTGTCACAAAGGGGTACCTCTATGCCACCTGTACAAAGGTCCAAGGAGATAAATCGCATTTGATTTCTCGTTTTTGATAGATCTTAACTTGAGGACATGCATACCGGGACAACATAGAAAATAGATGATGGACTCCTCTTTAATGCATAAGCATATTCTCATAATAGATTGAGGATTAATGTCCAAGCTAAAACTTCCACCATGATACATGGCTTTGGTTGGCGGCCCAATGTTCTTCTCTAACAATATGCATGTTCATTCAACCCACGGTAAATCACCCTTACTTCAGACAAGACGAACATGCATAGAAACTCACATGATATTCAACAAAAGTGTGACAGTTGACGGCGTCCCCAGAAACATGGTTACCGCTCAGCAAGCAACTTATAAGAAATAAGATACATAAGCAACATATTCTTTACCACAATAGTTTTTAAGCTACTTTCCCATGAGTTATGTATTGCAAGGTTAGTTCGCTTAGTACAGGTGGAGGTTAGCAAAAGACTGGGAGCGACCAACTAAGAGAGCAATGACGGTCATAATCATGCAGAGCGACAAAGCAATATTGAATCAGGCATGGTAGTTATATCGCTACTCAGAAATAAAAGATCATCAAGGCTTGACAGACTTTCTTTATAGTCTTAAATATGCGTGAGCATACGCCAAGTCAATCAAAATAAATTCTCGAAGGAAGATATTACTAAACCATACCACATCATAGGCAAACAAATCAAGTTGGTACTCCAATAACACATTGGGAATCCCCTAGTTATTTGAAATGAACCATAAGAAAACCTGAACTACTAAGCGCCATCATGCAAGTAGCATCTTTATCATAGACATATTAACCAATGCAACGGAAGCAAACTCTCTTAATAAGGTGAGCATGATAATTAAAGAGAGTTCAAGCAACCAACTAAACAAAAGCTCTTTGAAAAGATAAGCATGAATACTAAGAGCAGAGCATGATAGTAGCTATTAAAAGACAAAGAACACACACAGCAAAGGTAGACATGAAAATTCTATGTTATGTTCTAGGTAGAAGTGGAGCGTGTTTCTCTCCCACATAAATAATGCTGAGTTCCGACTCGTTATGAAAAACTAAAAAGAAAACTAAAAGCAAGACGCTCCAAGCATAGCACATAACACATGAAGTGATAAAAATATAGTGGAACGAAAGACGAACTGATAATGTTGATGGAGAAGGGGATGCACGGGGGCATCCCCAAGCTTAGACGCTTGAGTCTCCTTGAATATTTCTTGGGGGTGCACGGCGGCATCCCCAAGCTTGAGCGCTTGACACTCCTGAATCTTTTTATCATCTTCCCTCGCACACTTGAAAACTCCCTTCATACATAACTCATTGTAATCTGATTAGCGAGGTTAGTACCCTTAATAAAATAATTATACCTTGCTGGAAATAAAGATATTCTTGAAGTTCTACTGTTTCTCAAGATAGCCAAAAGGTTTTTGCAAAGAAAAAGCAAGCTCTTGATTTGCAAAGTGAAGGAAAGGCAAAACAGGACAGAATCTGTGAAAAACAGAACAGCAGGTAGTAATTGATCTGTTCGGGATACTTCTGCAACTCAAATAAAAAAACTCAGAACAGACGCACGAAAGACAATTATATAGAGAATGCTGTCGAAAAAAATTCAGACCAAAAAGATCATCTGGTGATTTTATACGAATTTTTCTATCCAAGGACAGAATCTGTTTCCTGGACAGCACCTCACAACTTTTGAACTTTCTAGCAATCAGAGGCTATACTTGGCACAAATATGAAAAGCAAAGATACAATGATGATGCTACAGCAGTAAACAACATCAAGACACAACAAAAGCAAAAAAAATTATTCATGTGGGCTGCCTCCCAAAAGCGCTTTCTTTTATGCCTTTAAGCTAGGCATAATGCATAGAGATCAAGTTTTATCAAGAGTAAAAGAATAACTAGCCCGTACAACGGACTCAAAAGGTAACTTGATCTTCTTAAGAGGGAAGTGTTCCATCCCTTTCTTGAGAGGAAACTGAAATTTTATATTACCCTCTTTCATGTCAATGATAGCACCAACGGTGCGCAAAAAGGGACGTCCCAAAATAATTGGACATGAAGGATCACATTCAATATCCATAATAGTGAAATCAACGGGCACATAATTATCATTGACAACAATAAGAACATCGTCGATCCTCCCCAAAGGTTTCTTTATGGAAGAATCAATGAGACGAACACCAAAAGAACAAGAATCATAAGGTTTCAATTTAAGCATATCATATATTCTTTTGGGCATAACACAGGTACTAGCACCAACATCACATAATGCATAACAAGAGAAGTCATTCAAATTAATTTTTATCATAGGATCCCAACCATCTTCTAGCTTTCTAGGTATGGAGGCTTCTACTCTAAGTTTCTCCTCCCTAGCTTTGATGAGAGCATTAGTGATATGCTCTGTGAAGGCAAGATTAAGCGTGCTAGTGCGGGGATCCCTAGACATCTTGTGAAGGAAATCAATAACTTCGGTAAGAGTGCAATTATCAAAATCAAGGTCACGAGCATCAAGTAAAGTGGTAGTGGTGTCCTTTAGGTTCACTTGTTTGGTAGTTTCTATAGTCATAGCATCACCATTAATAGGTCCAATGGGACCAGGAGTACATTGGGTGCTAAGAGTTTGAACATCCTCAACAACTTGGATAGTAGCAATAGTGTGGTGGGTAGGAAGGCTCTTAATTCTATCCTCTTCCTCCCTTTCTCTAGCCCATCTCTCTTTAAGTTTAGCCATCATCCTAATGTTTTCATTAATTTGCACTTGAATAGCATTTATAGGAGTGACTTCCCTCTCCTCAAGAGGAGAAGTTTTAATTTTTAGCAATTTTACGTCATTGGCTAAGTGGTCTACCTTAAAAGAAAGATCATCTAGTTTATGTAGTTTTTCTTCTACATTCTTATTAAAGGCTTTTTGGGTAGTGATGAAATCTTTAAGCATAATCTCTAGTTTAGTAGTGGAGTTCTTGGTACTAGGATAAGCATTGTTGTTCCCATAAGAATTAGAGGGGAACGGTCTAGGATCGCTACCAAAATTACTCCTATAAGCATTGTTGTTAAAATTGTTTCTAGAGATAAAGTTCACATCTACTTGTTCTTGAGCAATCAAAGAATTTAAAGGAACATCACGAGGATCAACAGTAGATTGCTTCGAAAGTAGAGACATGATCAAGTCAACTTTTTCATTAAGGGAGGAAACCTCCTCGACAGAGTTTACCTTCCTACCTGTTGGAGCGCGTTCGGTGTGCCATTGGGAATAGTTGGTCATCATCTCATCGAGAAGCTTCGTGGCAGCACCAAGTGTAGTTGACATAAAAGTTCCTCGAGGTAAAGTTCAAGCCTGCATAAAAAGTTTGGATAACCATCCAAGTAGTCAAACCATGAGTAGGGCAGTTCTTGATAAGAGATTTCATACGTTCCCAAGCTTGGGCAACGTGTTCATTATCCAATTGTTTAAAATTCATTATGTTACTTCTAAGTTGGATAATTTTAGCAGGTGGATAGTATTTTCCGATAAAAGCATCTTTGCACTTGTCCCATGAATCTATGCTATTTCTAGGCAAAGACTGAAACCAAATTTTAGCTCCTCCTCTCAAGGAGAAAGGAAAAAGCTTAAGCTTAACAATATTACCATCTATTTCTTGGTACTTTTGCATATCACAAAGTTCAACAAAGTTGTTTAGGTGTAAAGCAGCATCATCTCCAGCACCGGGGAATTGATCTTTCATAACTAAGTTCAGTAAAGCAGGTTTAATTTCATATGAAGGTGCTGAAGTGGCAGGTGTAGTGATAGGTGTGCTGATAAAGTCATCGTTGTTGTGACTAGTGAGGTCACACAACTTGGTGTTCTCGGTGGAACCCATAGTAGCAAGCAAGCAAGATAACTATTTTTGTGATTTTTGATAAAAGATACTAAAGCAAAAACTGAAAGGTAAACTAACAAGACTAAAAAGCAAAGGTAAAAGATAGCGTGCAACTCCCCTATCCTGAAGAGTGGAGTCCCCGGCAACGGCGCCAGAAAAACTCCTTGATGGGCCTCGAACCCCTCGTTGGTTACCCCAAGTGGAAGGTGTAAGATGCAGTGTTGTGGAAGTTTTTCCCTTAGCAAAGATGCCAAGGATCAAATCCCCAGAGACTCCTGGGTTCAACAAGTAGGTGTCAACTGCTAACGGCGCCAGATATTAGCAATCAATGTGGACCTGCACACAGATACAAATAACTTTGCTCCCAACGAGTACAGAGAGGTTGTCAATCCCTCCGGCCTTGTAGTTCACAAAGGATTAAAAGCAATGATAGTAGTGATAGATAATGTTTGCAATAGTAAGTAAAAGGGAAAAGTAAATAGCGGGTGTGATCAATGATGGTAATATGGACCGGAGTCTCATGATGTTCACTAGTGATGTCTCTCTCCCAAAAGACGATAAAACAGCTATGTGAGGTAAACAAATTACAGCTGGGCAATTGACAGGACCACGAACGCAAACCAATGCTGACTACATTGCAAGAAAGGTTGAGGTTCAAAGCATGGGCGGTACGCCAAAGTAAGTAGACCGAAATCCATCAATATCTACTACTAATCATCCACCTTGAGATATCTATCCAGAACATCTCGCTGGTATTAAGTTGCGAGTCCCACCCATAGTGTAAACTCAATGCAACAGACAACTGCATTAAAAGAACTTTGCGTAAAGTAAACAATCCTTGCACCCGCGGGCACAAGCACCGTTGTTTTCCCCCTTGTGGCAACAGCACATCCCCTAGACTCATGTTTCTGTCACTCAAGCTAGTCATCGAGGGGCATGAACCCACAATCGAGGGGCATAACGTTCCCTCTTGGAGTCACTATGTATTACTTGGCCAAAGCAATAAATAACAACGGAGAACATGCAAGAATTACTTATGAACATAAATATAAAAGAGGTAGATCAAATATATTACTCAAGATCAATCTGAACATAATCTCATAATCCATCGGATCCCAGCAAACTCAACATAGCAATAGCATAAGGATTACATATGTGCCTCGATCATGTAGGGCAGCTCACGAGGACTAATTAGTGAAGCACAAGAACGGGAGGAGAACATCACATAGGTACTGGTCATGGACTCATGGTCCAAGGGAGACTACTCACGACTCATCCGGGAGGCGTCCATGGTGGTGGAGAAGCTCCCGGTGGTGATCCTCCCCTCCGGCAGGGTGCCGGGAAGAGTTCTCCTGGTGCTCCCGATCTTGGAAGCGGCGGCGGCGGCGGAACAGAGATGGCATCGCGAAAAGAGTTCCTCTTCTGAGGGTTTTGGAGGACGCTTTAAATATATGCCAAAGGGGGGCATCGGGGAAGCTTCGGGGGGCCCAGGCGCCCCCCCGGCGCGGCCCAAGTGGGGGCGCGCCGCCAGGGCGCGTGGAGCCCTGGTGCCCCCCCCCCCGGCTGTCCTTCGGACGCACGGTAGTTTCCGACACGCTGATTTTTTATATAATTTTTCTGGATTTTTTCTGGCAGTTCTCGTAACGTGAAAACCTGAAATAGAAAAACAGCCGAAAACAGAAACTGGCACTGGGGTGCACTGGATTAGTATGTTAGTCCAAATATGATCAAAAGTGTATGGAAGTGTATGAATATCATAGCAATATCACCCAAAAGTGGCATGGAGCAAGCAGAAATTATAGATACATTTTGGACGTATCACCCACTTCACCCTTGCCGTTTCATTCGCCCTTCTTCCTCCATGTGTTTTTGTTGGCTTTCTTCTTGTTCGCTTTTGTGTGCTGTTTGCTCGCTTATCATTATGGCTAGCCCCTTATCCGCTCCTTTGCCTCCCGAGTTTGAAGTACTTCACTTCAAGCAAAGGCAAGGAGAAAACTTAAAAGATGCTTGGTTTTGGATGATGGAATCTTATCGTAAGTGCACCTTAGAAGTGAATTTTAGAATCTTGCTTCGCAATTTTTATGTTGGTTTGAATATGTCTCATAGGCAACTCTTGGATTGCGTTGCCAAAGGAAATTTTATCGAAGTTGATCCTAGTTTCGCGCATGAAATCATAGAGGGAATAGTGGGAACACTACCTCCCCAAAAGGAGTCAAACTCAACTTTTTTTCAGAAGGAACACAAGTTTTTGAGAAAATTTGCGAAGTGACGAAAATATTACAAAAATCTCTTGAACCTCTTAAGAGTGTTAGTGGGAATCTCCACCGCATGAATATGTTGCTTACTCTTTGCAATAAGCGGTTGGATGCTTTAGATCTTAAGATTTCTGAATATGAAGGGAAACGCAAAGAACCTCCTGGATTCGAGCTTGACACCATTAAAAGGGTGAAAACTAAAGATGGCAATACCTAGATTTATCTTGTATCGTGCCTAGCTAGGGGCGTAAAACGATATCGCTTGTTGGAAGGCAACCCAATTTTATGTTTTTTGCTTTTGTTGCTGTTAGGGAATAAATATTGCATCTAGCCTTGATTAGATGTGTTTTCATATTTTGTTTAGTGTTTGTGCCAAGTAGAACCTTTGGTAAGACTTGTGTGAAGTTTATTTGATATTGCTCTGAAAAACAGAATCGTTAGCGCTCGCTAAAGTAGTCTTCATATTTTACTGGAGCGTGCTTTTTAGTTGATTATTTTTGCTGCTAATTGGTAGAGAAATTGCAAAAATTTACCAATTTAGTTTCAATTTTTTGGAGTTCCAGAAGTAAGCGAACCCAGCAGATTACTACAGACTGTTCTGTTTTTGACAGATTCTGTTTTTCGTGTACAGTAGGTTGTTTGCTTATTCCGATGCATCTATGAGTAATATTGGAGGATATGAACCATAGAGAACTTGGAGTACAGTAGGTTTAATACCAATATAAACAAAGAATGAATTCCTCACTGTACCTTTGAATGGTGGTTTGCTTTCTCTTACTAACGGAGCTCACGAGAATTTTTGTCTAAGTTTTGTGTTGTGAAGTTTTCAAGTTTTGAATATTGCTTTGATGGACTATGGAACAAGGAGTAGCAAAGGCCCAAGCTTGGGGATTCCCATGGCACCCCAAGTAAATTCAATATAATCAAAAAGCCTAAGCTTGGGGATGCCCCGGGAAGGCATCCCCTCTTTCGTCTTCATCCATCGGTAACTATACTTGGAGCTATATTTTTATTCGCAAGATGTTATGTGTTTTGCTTGGAGCATCTTGTATAATTTGAGTCTTTGCTTGTTAGTTTGCCACAATCATCCTTGCTGTACACACCTATTTGAGAGAGTTAAATATGGCCTAGAAATTATTAGAACACTCTATGTGCTTCACTTATATCTTTTGAGTTGAATAGTTTTTGCTCTAGTGCTTCACTTATATCTTTTAGAGCATGGTGGTGGTAATATTTTGTACAAATTGTTAAACTCTCATGCTTCAGTTAGATCTATTTGAGAGTCTATTAAAACAGCATGGTAATGTGTTTAGGCTAAAGAAACTAGTCTTCACATGATAGACATCCAACGTCAATGTAGTAAAAAAATCACACCAAGTGCATTGAATAGAAAGTGATGTTGGATGCTTGATAATTATTATGAGACATGAGGATAGTGATATTAGAGTCATGCTAGTGGAGTTATTATGAAATTGAGAAATACTTGTGTTAAGGTTAGTGATTCCCGTAGCATGCACGTATGGTGAACCGTTGTGTGACTAAGTTAAAGCATGAGGTATTTGTAGAGTGTCAACCTTTGTGTGGAGGTCGGGGGCGCGCGATGGTTAGCTCCTACCAACCTCCCCCTAGGAGCATGCGTTAATTGCTTTGTTTTGATGACTCGTAAAATTTTGCAATTAGTATATGAGTTCTTATGACTAATGTTGAGTCCATGGAGTATACGCACTCTCATCCTTCCACCGTTGCTAGCCTCTCTTGTACCGCGCAACTTTCGCTGGTTCCATAAACCCACTATATATACTTCCTCAAAACAGCCACCATATTGTTCCTCAAAACAGCCACCATACCTACCTATCATGGCATTTCCATAGCCATTCCGAGATACATTGCCATGCAACTTTCCACCGTTCCGTTTATATAACACACATCATATTGTCATATTGCCATGCATGATCATGTAGTTGACATCGTATTTATGGCAAAGCCACCATGCATACTCTTTTCATACATGTCACTCTTGTTTCATTGCACATACCGGTACACCGCCGGAGGCATTCATATAGAGTCATACTTTTTTGTTGTAGTATCGAGTTGTAATATTGTGTTGTAATGAAAGTGTGATGATCATCAATTTTAGAGCATTGTCCCATGGGAGGAAAGGCTGAATCTATAAAGCCCTCCACAAAAAAAAAGAAAAAAAAGAAAGGCCAAAGAAAAAAAAGGACCAAAAAAAGAAAAAGAAAAAGAAAAAAAAAAGAAGAAAAGGGAAAAGAAAAAGGGACAATTGCTACTCTCTTTTTCCACACTTGTGCTTCAAAGTAGCACCATGTTCTTCATTGTAGAGAGTCTCATGCTTAGTCACTTTCATTTGCTAGTGGGAATTTTTGTTATAGAACTTGGCTTGTATATTCCAACGACGGGCTTCCTCAAATGCCCTAGGTCTTCGTGAACAAGCAAGTTGGATGCACACCCACTAGTTTCTTTTGTTGAGCTTTCATTCATATTTAGCTCTAGTGCATCCGTTGCATGGCAATCCCTACTCACTCACATTGATATCTATTGATGGGCATCTCCATAGCCCGTTGATACGCCTAGTCGATGTGAGACTATCTCCCTCCTTTTTGTCTCCTCCACAACCACCTCTATTCCACCCATAGTGCTATATCCATGGCTCACGCTCATGTATTGTGTGAAAGTTGAAAGGTTTGAAAAGATAGAGTATGAAAACAAATGCTTGGCTGAAATCGGGGTTGTGCATGATATGAATATTTTGTGTGATAATAAGGGAGCATAGCCAACACTATATGATTTTGTAAGGATAACTTTCTTTAGCCATAGTATTTTGAGAAGACATGATTGCTTTTTAGTATTGCTTGAAGTATTGTTATTTCTTATGTCAATATAGGCTTTTATCTTGAATCTTTCAGATCTGAACATTCATGCCACAATTAAGAGAATTACATTGAAAAACTATATTGGTTAGCATTCCACATCAAAAATTCTTTCTTTATCATTTACCTACTCGAGGACGAGCAGGAATTAAGCTTGGGGATGCTTGATACGTCTCCAACGTATCTATAATTGATTGTTCCATGCTATTATTTATGAAGTCTTGGATGTTTAATGGGCTTTATCATTCACTTTTATATCATTTTTGGGACTAACCTACTAACCCAAAGGCCCAGTCCAGATTGCTGTTTTTTTGCCTATTTCAGGGTTTTGCACAAAAGGAATACCAAACAGAGTCCAAACGAAATGAAACCTTCGCGATAGATATTTTTGGAGGAAATCACGCTCGGCAGTCTTCGGGGCCAAGTCAGGGGACGTAGGGCCAGCCCTCGAGGGTGGGGGCGCAACCCCCTTCCCAGGGCGCGCCCCCTGCCTTGAGGCTGGCCCACACGGCCCCCGGTGCCCTCCTTCTTCCTATATATACCTACATACCCCAGAAACTCCATACGCAGAGAGAAAACCCTAATTCCACCGCCGTAGCTTCTGTTCTCGTGGAGATCCCATCTTGGAGCCTCTTCCGGGAGGGGGATCCATCACGGAGGCCTTCATCATCATCATCATCGCACTCGCCATGAGTTGTGAGTAGTTTACCTCGGACCTTCGGGTCCATAGCTAGTATCTAGATGGCTTCTTCTCTCTCTTTGGATCTCAATACAAAGTTCTCCTCGGTCTTCGAGGAGATCTATTCGATGTAATCTCTTTTTGCGGTGTGTTTGTCGAGATCAGATGAATTGTGAGTTTATGATCAAGGTTATCTATGAAAGATATTTGGTTCTTCTCTGAACTTTTTATGTGTGCTCATAATATCCTTGCAAGTCTCTTCGAATTATTGGTTTGGTTTGGCCTACTAGATCTATAGTTCTTGCAATGGGAGAAGTGCTTGGCTTTGAGTTCAATCTTGCGGTGTCCTTTCCCAGTGACAGTAGGGGTAGCAAGGCACGTATTGTATTGTTGCCATCGAGGATAAAAAGATGGGGTTTTCATCATATTGCTTGAGTTTATCCCTCTACATCATGTCATCTTTCTTAAGGCCTTACTCTGTTACTCAATACACTAGATGCATGCTGGATAACGGTCGATGTGTGGAGTAATAGTAGTAGATGCAGAATCTTTTCGGTCTACTTGTCTCGGACGTGATGCCTATATACAATGATCATGCCTAGATAGTCTCATAATTATTCGCTTTTCTATCAATTGCTCGACAGTAATTTGTTTACCCGCCGTAGAATATCGCTATCATGAGAGAAGCCACTAGAGAAAACTATGGCCCCCGGGTCTATCTTTATCATATTACTTTCCCTTCAACTAGCCAATTTCTGCCGCCGTTATTTATTTGCTTTCTTTACTTTCTGTTCCTATACCAAAAATACCAAAAATATAATTATCATCTCTATCAGATCTCACTCTCGGAAGTGATCGTAAAGGGATTGACAACCCCTTATCGGGTTGGCTGCGAAGTTCTTATTTGTGTGTGCAGGTGCGAGGGGCTCGCGCGTGGTCTCCTACTGGATTGATACCTTGGTTCTCAAAAACTGAGGGAAATACTTATGCTACTGTGCTGCATCTCCCTTTCCTCTTCGAGGGAATACAACGCAAGCTGAAGAGGTAGCAGACCACATGTCAACGAAACATGGTGTGTAATTTCTCGGGCAAAATGCGATCTGGCCGCGTTGGCCTGAGGTACCGCATTAGTTATCGACCTTTATTTTTTAATGGCGTGCCGTTCAGTTTTAAAGCACGACTAACTGGTACTGATTGCAGAGAAAATATATAAACTACTCTACCACTACTCCACCTCTAGTACTAGTAGTATAAAAAAGATATATAGGTTGGAGCTTCAGAGCTTTCTTGCTAAGGGCTGACCACTTCCTTCTCACACTATCATCCTCTCTCCAGGTCTAAAAAAGACGGCCTCTCTCTCCCTCCTCACCGGTGGTCACAGATCCGTCGGGGAAGAAAAGGACGTGCAGCGTTGACGCACTCGTCGTCGGCGAGCGAGGTCACGCACTGACGACAAGGCCGTCCTCTCAGACCTAGCCCCGCGCGGGATGGCCTCCGTCCCCAAGCTCGCTACCGTAGTGCGTGCGGAGAATGACGACCACGAGCGAAGCCACTTCCTGCCGACCCTCGGGTATGCTACCTCTTTTCGAACCATACCCTTGTTCTATTGCCTCATCTGCCACGTCGCTGCATGTGGATCTTTTTCCACTCCACCGTCTTCCCAATTTGCTATCCTCTGCTCAGCTGGTCACATAGAAGAAAACCTTAATTTGCACTATTAAAGGAAACCCTACTTCATGCAGACTAATCCATGTCTGGGTTGAATAAGGAAAGGAAGGGAGATTGTACTGTCCAAGAGAGTAGGCATCGAACCCGCATCTAGGTTGAAAAGGGGGAAATCAGTAGCTAAGGAACGAGTCTCGTGTCCCTTGGTTGAATAAGGGTAGAAAGGCGACTAGGTCAATAGGTTTGTTGTCCTCACATAGGAAAAAGGTGCCTGAACATAACAAAAATGGGACATAATCCACATATGCTGCCTGGATATTTGTTGCTCTGGGCAACCATACCTCCATCACCACTCTATGCGTCCGTGGAGGTACATCATACTGGTGCGCCCACAGTTCGAATGGGCCTCCCATGCATGCTCTTATTGCCACTTTTTTGTTGTTAGTATAACGCCAGCGGTAAAGTCAACCAATGCTACTGCTAAAGTGATGCCACATTTAACTAATGCCGCACTCAGTCTAATGCCACCGTTAAATTTAAGCAATGCCATTTAATGTCTCTGGATTATTTCAGGGTTAGCTGTTGATTGTGGATGTATTAAAGATTTTTCAGCTAAGGCATTCTAATGTTGTTGCATAGCCGGTATACCAACGATGAAACTTGTTACTACCTTCAAATTTTTGCACCGTTAATGCTTATAGATTACATTCCTCACTTTCATGAGATAAGTCAAATTTTTTATAGTGTCACCAAAATGCCAAGGCGCTGATGTCCTTTTATTTGGGTTAAACTGCACAAAAAATTATGAAGACAAGAGGAAAGGTCAAGAGTTGGCACCTCCTTATCCGGCTATTTTCTTTGATTATGTTGGCCAAGTTTTATGTTTAATCGACTATAAAGATTGGGATAGCTATTTTCAGGTCCTCTAGAGTTCGAAATGATATATACCTTCAAGGTACATGGTTTGCAAAAAAATATACTATCATTAGTTCATAATGCTAGTTACCTTCAGACTTTTGTATTTGGTTTAATGTTGTTGCCAGCTAGTATACCAATGCTGAAACTTGTTACCGTTACATTTTGTATTGTTAATGCTTATAGAAATCTTCAAGTGCTAGCTTATGGAGATCAGTTCAGTAAAACCATTATACTCTACCCCGTAATAAAAAAATGCTCCACTGTTCCACTAGCCAGTGGATTAGTGTATATATGTACTATTTGAATGGTGGTGCATTAGCGTATCGATATATATAAGGTGTGGCAAGCTTTCCCAGAGCAACAAGTTTCAGCGTTGGTATACTAGTTGTGCAACAAGTTTTAGCATTGGTACAGAGGGTGTAGAGTTCACTCAAATACTGCCAGTAAAGCTAGCCACACCTTTGTTAAGATTGGGATATCAATTTTTCATGTTCACCCGAGTTCGAAATGATATTTACCTTGAAGGTACATGGTTTGCAATTTTTTAATACTGCCATTAGTTAATAATGCTAGTTACCTTCAGACTTTTGTATTTGGTTTAATGCTCTTGCACAACTACTATACCAATGCTGAAACTTGTTACGTTTACATTTTGTATTGTTAATTCTTATAGAAATCTTCCAGTGCTAGAGCTTATGGTAATCTTCCAGTGCTAGAGCTTATAGAAACCTTTTCCCATTAAGAAATTGGAATGCTTATATTTGCGAGTCTATGCTTCAACTAGTGCCACTTTTATAGTAATCACACTTTCAATATCTATGCAAACAGGGATGCTCGATTTTAGTGGAACTGTCCAACTGGCTCAACATTAGGAGCTTGTTTTCTTCCAAACCTTTATATCCAATTGGTGGCACTATGAGTTGTTCATTAAGAAGGTACATGGTTTGCTACTATCTTGCTACTCTTTTTGTACTGTCATTAGATAGTAATACTAGTGGTTTGCATGTGAATTTATTGGCAGGGTGGACCTACATTGGAGGTGCAGGACAGGATTCAATTATTGGACGCTCAATTTCGGTTGTATCGATTTCACCTCTTCCAGCACTGCGAACATGGATATCCTTGATCTGATGAAGAATAGGCGCTATATTTCTGCTCTGAACAAGCAAATCAATTCAGTATGAAATTGTCCAGGGCAAAACATGACTGTATCAAATTGTCCAGTGCAAAACATGACAGATGCTAAGCGGAAGAGACATTTTAAACCAAAAAGACAAGGTGGGGTATATGTTTACTAGCTCCTTGATATTTGTGCAGACAGAGATGTCTGCCCGTTGCTATTTGGCAAACACACAAGGTGACCACAATTTTGGTTAAACTGCACAAGAGAATAGTATAGTCACTGCATGTAGTGCCATTTGAAAATAGACACAGAAAGATTGGATAGTCACTTCATGGACTGCAGAAAAGTAGTACTGTACTATTTATTGGCCAACACTAGGTGCTTCATTGCTTTGGTATGATTATACAATGGGCATCATTTTGCCTAAGTTGAAGTTTGTATTCCGAAAATAGTCTCGTCGTGTGATCGAGAGAATACCAAATCATATTGCTGTGGATGTTCCTCCATCATATGTGGTTCATTCTGATGGTTCCAGCTGTTGGTGAAACCACTTACGTTTGCAAGAGGAATTGTAGACTCCACAAACAAAATTGTCTTTCAGTATGTACTGAATGTTGGCCAAGATAAGCATCCATATTAGTAGGAAGAACGTATGTTTTTTCTAGATCTTTGCTTTTGGAGCTACATATTTGTATATGATCTGTGAATCATTGAGATGCATTAACATGTTGATCTTATGTATGGGAATCATACTAGTTGGTTTTAGTTGTGGCTGATCTTTGCTTTTGGAGCTACATATTTGTATATGATCTGTGAATCATTGAGATGCATTAACAGTTCCTTATATCTATTCGCTCAGTGTTTACAAGTTACTGATCGATCACTAGCTAGCCTACTAATGCGCTCTTGGAAGTTTTAGTTGCTACGCAAGATCCGAAGTGGCAGTTGTTTGAATAAAAATGCCTACCTTTGCAGAAATTTACAAGCTGCTCTGAAGAAAATGCCATGCGAATATGAAGAAACTGCCAGCAAAAATGTTCGCAAATGCCTTATCTCCCAGTGAATGTTCATCAGTTAATGCGATCGTACATGTACACCATCCAACCTACTTAATCCAACACGGATAAATAGCGGATCACACACGTACTACCTCCTTTCCGGTTTGCAGGGCTCAATTCAAAAAGCGACCTACTCGATCCTACATAAATAAATAGCAGATCACGCACGTACTACCTCCTTTTTGGTTTGCAGGGATTAATTTAAAAATCTCACCAATCAAGGTAGATGATGAGTGGTGGAATGATTTTTGACAAGGAGGGAGTACCTCATCTGTATGATTTGAGTTCGCAAATGCCTTATCTCCCAGCTAAAGTTCATCAACTAATGCCCTCGGCTGCGACTCGTTGCATGCTGCTCCGCGTACTGGCTGCGAGCGATTTTGAGTGCCTGCATGCAGCCAGCCGTAATTAAGGCAGCTACTGATGCGAAAAAGATGCGCTTTAATTGTTGCAGGCCTTTTAAATCCGTGGAATCATTATTGACAAGGAGCGAGATGATTTGAGTGCACTCGTTTGACCGTCATGCTCGCATGCGACCCAGCACGGACCGGACGGGATGGCACAGTCGGAATTTCAGTTTCTCTAGTTTTCCATGGCAAGCTGGCGCGCTAGGCCATGCCTGCTTAATTATGCATTGAATTCTGATGACCGTCGCACTACCTTCCGCCTATAAGTACAGTTTCCCGGCCTTCTATGGTGGCACCGTGACCCAACTCGCCCTATCCTCATAAGCCCCCACCGGCCCGACGTCGCTCGTCACTTATCCTCGCTCTCGCCATGTCTGCCATGCCCCCGCCCGTCTGTGATAGGCGAGGCCGGAGGCGGTCACCACCGGAAGGCAGACGGAGGGAGGAGGCATTCTATCGGTCTTTAGATGGCAATGCGAAGATCGACGACTTGTTGGAGGGCGACCGCCTGGCAGAGGAGCAGGAGTGGTTGGAGCGTGACCGCTTGGTGGAGGAGCAGCGTATCGCCGAATTGCGCCGCCAGCGGGACATGGAGCAGCAGCGCACCGACATTCTGAGTCGCGAGCAGAGCGCCCGCAACTGGGCCGACTACGTGGAGGCCGGCGCCCGGAAAATAGCCCTGGAGGCTGTCGGGCACGCACGTGTTCGCGACGCCGATTTTTACTACCAGCTCGTCAAGTGGGTTTCCCAGTTAGAAGCATAAGCTTCGGTGGACCAGGCCGACATTGAAAGGGCGGATGACCCACAAGTGTAGGGGATCTATCGTAGTCCTTTCGATAAGTAAGAGTGTCGAACCCAACGAGGAGCAGACGGAAATGATAGGCTGTTTTCAGTAAGGTATTTTCTGCAAGCACTGAAATTATAGGTAACATATAGTTTTGTGATAAGGAAATGGGTAGCAAGTGACAAAAGGTAAAAGTAAATAAGGTGCATCAAGGTGGCCCAATCCTTTTTGTAGCAAAGGACAAGCCTGGACAAACTCTTATATAAAGGAAAGTGCTCCCGAGGACACATGGGAATTATCGTCAAGCCAGTTTTCATCACGATCGTCTGATTCGTGTTCGGTACTTTGCTAATTTGGTATGTGGGTGCACCGGTGCTTGGGTGCTGTCCTTACATGGAAAAGCCTCCCACTTATGATTAACTTATAATGCAAGCATCCGCAACTACAAAAGAAGTATTAAGGTAAACCTAACCACAACATGAAACAAGTGGATCCAAATCATCCCCTTACGAAACAACGCATAAACTAGGGTTTAAGCTTCTGTCACTCTAGCAACCCATCATCTACTTATTACTTCCCAATGCCTTCCTCTAGGCCCAAATAATGGTGAAGTGTCATGTAGTCGACGTTCACATGACACCACTAGAGGAGAGACAACATACATCTCATCAAAATATCAAACAAATACCAAATTCACATGACTACTAATAGCAAGACTTCTCCCATGTCCTCAGGAACCGAAGTAACTACTCACTAGACATGATATTGTTCATGATCAAAGGGGTATTAATATGCATAATGGATCTGAACATACAATCTTCCACCAAATAAACCAACTAGCATCAACTACAAGGAGTAATCAACACTACTAGCAACCCACAGGTACCAATATGAGGTTTGGGTACAAAGATTGGATACAAGAGATGAACTAGGGTTTGAGAGGAGATGGTGCTGGTGAAGATGTTGATGAAGATTGCCCTCCCCAAGATGGGAGAGTTGTTGGTGATGACAGCGGTGACAATTTCCCCCTCCCAGAGGGAAGTATCCCAGGCAGAAAAGCTCTGCCGGAGCCCTAGATTGGTTTCCGCCAAGGTTCCGCCTCGAGATGGCGGCGTCTGGTCCCGAAAGCCTCCTCCCGATTTTTTCCAGGTGAAAACACCTCATATAGGAGAAGATGGGCATCGGGGGGCCCACGAGGCAGGGGGCATGCCCAGAGAGGGGGGCCCACCCCCCACACTCGTGGACAGGTGGTGGCCCCCTGGTGATCTTATTTTGCCATCTATTTTTTATATTTTCTGAAACGGTGTCCTGTGAAGTTTCAGGGCTTTTTGAGTTGTGCAGAATTGGTTTCCAGAGTTTGCTTCTTTTCCAGCCTAGAATTCCAGCTGCCGGCATTCTCCCTCTTCATGTAAACCTTGTAAAATAAGAGAGAAAAGCCATAAGTATTTTGACATAATGTGTAATAACAACCCATAGTGCAATAAATAACAACATATAAGCATGATGCAAAATGGACGTATCAACTCCCCCAAGCTTAGACCTCGCTTGTCCTCAAGCGAAAGCTGATATCGAAATATTTGTCCACATGTTTAGAGATAGAGGTGTCGATAAAAATAAAATACGGACATGAGGGCATCATGATCATTCTCGTAATAGCAACATATATATATTGTCATATGATTCTTATGCTAAAGTAACAATTTATTCACAATATCGAGCATGAATCAGAAACTTCACTGAAAACCAACAAACTATGATCTCGGTCATTGAAGCAATTGCAATTTATCATAACTTCAAAAAGAGTCAATATAAGAGCCTTTCAGCGAGCCTACATACTCAACTATCATATAGTCTTTCACAATTTCTCGCACTCACGCAATACTTATGGTTATGGAGTTTTAATTGGACACAGAGAAAGAGAGGGGATTATGGTGTTGCCTCCCAACCTTTTACCTCAAGGGTAATGTCAATAGTAATAGACCATGAAAACTTACATCCAAGTGGTTACATATGTCAGGATCTTTCCAACACAATGTGCTTGCCAAAGGATAAAATGTAAAAAGGAAAGGTGAATTTCACCTTGACTCTTATAAGGCAAGAATAATAGATAGGCCCTTCGCAGAGGGAAGCAGAGGTTGTCATGTGTTTTTATGGTTGGATGCACAAAGTCTTAGCACAGAAGAACGTCACTTTATATTGCCACTTGTGATAAGGACCTTTATTATGTAGTCTGTCGCTTTTATTACTTCCATATCACAAGATCGTACAAATATTATTTCCTCCACACTAATAAATCACACATATTTTAGCGAGTTTGCAACATGACAACTTACTTGGAAGGATCTTACTCAATCCATTGGTAGATATGGTGTACTCTCATGGAAAAACTGGGTTTAAGGATGTATGGAAGCACAAGTAGTATCTCTACTTGGTGCGAGGAGTTTTGGCTAGCATGAGGGGGAAAGGCAAGCTCAACATGTTGGATGATCCATGACAATATACTTTATTTTGGATATAAGAAAACATAACCCATTATGTTGTCTTCCTTGTCCAACATCAACTCTTTGGCATGTTATATTTTAATGAGTGCTCACAATCATAAAAGATGTCCAAGATAGTATATTTGTATGTGAAGCCTCTCTTTCTTTATTACTTCCTATTAATTGCAACAATGACCAAAACTATGTTTGTCAACTCCCAACCACTTTTATTCATCATACCCTTTATATGTGAAGTCATTACTTCCCATAAGCTCAATATGATCTCTTGGATACTCTTTATGTTTTCTTTCTTTTTATCATGACCAAAGTGAGGAAATCAAGCCCTTGACTCAACACTAATCTTTATTATATAGCTCACGGACTCGATTACAAAGGGTAAAGATCATAAAGCAAAAGCTCACAACTAGATCATGCTAACTTTATTCTACTAGGTCAAGATACTACCAAAAGGATTGAACTAAAGAAAACGGTAAAGATAGGAGTGATGGTGATACGATACCGGGGTCACTCCCCCAAGCTTGGCAGTTGTCAAGGGGAGAGCCCATGCCCATATGATTATGTCTCCTTCTTATGTGGTGGTGATGATGGAGTTGTTGATGATGTAGGCTTGTTGTCCACCTTCCAAGGCATGGGCTCCCCATCGTAGAAGGATGATCGAGTCTCCGGGATACTCAAATCTGTAGCCAAACTCATCTTCTTGAATCTATATTCATACTCACAGTTTTGGTTTTGCAGGTCATAGATCTGGGCTTGGAGGTGTTCGATTTTCTCTTGAAGATTGGAGATAGCTTCCCCGAAGATCCTTGAGTCCAGCTTGAGGTTGTTGGCGAGCTCCGAGATCATCATGTGGTTGGCGTGGAGTCCTCATTCCACCATACCTTGGCACTTGAAAACTTGCTGCTCCATTGCTTCGAGTCTTGTCTCCACGCTTCCGGTCCTCCTTGGCCCCTCAACATCGTGGATGTGCAGCACCCCCTCATGCAACTCCATGGTTTGAGGATGATGCAACACCTCCGCAAGGTAGGGGTTGATGACCTTCTCGAAGAACTTGTCCTTGGGGGTGTTGGAAGACGCCATGATGATCTATATCTCTCAAAAACAACAGCTCGAAACGAAAACAGAGGATTTTTGCGTGATATAGAGGTCAAAACTTTTGGGAGTATATATAGGCCCTGTTTGGTTCGGCTGTGGATTTCTAAAAGCAGCTGTGAAAAATCTGCTATGGAAAAACAACTGTGGAAAATCTGATGTGAAAAAATGTAGGTCATTTGGCAAACCAGCTGATACAGCTTTTTCAGATTTTGGCCCCCAGCGGAATCAGATTTTGGAAAGCACGTCCTAGGCTGCTCCCGCTTTTGGTTCAGATTTTGGCAGTGGTTTTCTGGAATTGGATTCTGCTGGGTTCGCCCTTTGGTTCAGATTCTGCTGCGCGGCAGCGGAATCCGTCGATAAAAGTTGAACCAAACAGAGCGATAATGACTTTTTACCGACCAAAAGGAGTAACATACAAGAAATCGGAGTCCGGGAGGCACACGGGGTGCCCACGAGGAAGGGGGCATGCCCAGGGAGGGGGGCACCCTCCACCCTCGTGGACGCCTCGTGTCTCTTCCGGACTGCCACTTAATTTTCTATTTTTCTAAATATTCCAAAACGGTGAAAAATTGCCTTTAGAACTATTTTCAAGTCGGTTTACTTACCGTACCACGTACCTCTTCCTTTTCGGAGTCTGAATCGCTCTGGAAAGTGTCCCTTATGTATTCCTTCGGGGTTACGGTTTCAATAACATTGGTTTCAACATTTATAGGGTTACCTGAGATATAATGTTTGATTCTTTCACCGTTCACCACCTTCAGGTTTGTGCCTTTGAAGTTGTTGATTTTTATGGCACCGAAACGATAAACCTCCTCGGTAACGTAAGGTCCTTCCCATTTAGAGAGAAGTTTTCCCGCAAAAAGTCTTAAACGAGAGTTGTATAGCAAGACATAATCACCTACGTTAAACTCACGCTTTTGTATCCTTTTGTCATGCCATCTTTTAACTTTTTCTTTAAACAACTTGGCATTCTCATAAGCCTGGGTACTCCATTCATCAAGAGAGCTAATGTCAAATAACCTCTTCTCACCGGCAAGTTTGAAATCATAATTGAGCTCTTTAATAGCCCAATATACCTTATGTTCTAGCTCAAGAGGTAAGTGACAAGCTTTTCCATAAACCATCTTATATGGAGACATGCCCATAGGATTTTTATATGAAGTTCTATAGACCCATAATGCATCATCAAGTTTCTTCGACCAATTCTTTCTAGACCTATTAACTATCTTTTGGAAAATTAATTTCAACTCTCTATTACTTAGTTATACTTGACCACTAGTCTATGGGTGATAAGGGGATGCAATCCTATGATTTACATCATACTTTGGAAGCATTTTACGGAAAGCACCATGAATAAAGTGTGAACTACCATCAGTCATTAAGTATCTAGGGACTCCAAACCTCGGAAAAATAACTTCTTTGAGCATCTTAATAGAGGTGTTATGATCAGCACTACTAGTTGGAATAGCTTCTACCCACTTAGTAACGTAATCAACAACAACTAGAAAAATGTGTGTAGCCGTTAGAGGAAGGAAACGGTCCCATATAATCAAAGCCCCAAACATCAAATGGTTCAATAACAAGTGAATAATTCATAGGCATTTCTTGACGTCAACTGATATTACCAATTCTTTGACATTCATCACAAGATAAGACAAACTTACGGGCATCCTTGAAGAGAGTAGGCCAACAAAAACCAGATTGCAATACCTTATGTGCAGTTCTATCTCCAGCATGGTGTCCTTCGTAAGTTTCGGAGTGGCACTTGCGTAGGATCTGTTCCTGTTCATGCTCAGGTACAGAACGTCTAATAATACCATCTACTCCTTCTTTATAAAGGTGTGGGTCATCCTAGAAGTAATGTCTCATATCATAGAAGATTTTTTTCTTTTGCTGGTATGTGAAGCTAGAAGGTATAAACTTATCAACAATATAATTAGCATTATCAGCATATCATGGAGCAGTACGAGAAGTATTTATGACCGCTAATTGTTCATCAGGAAAGCTATCATCAATAGGTTGTGGGTCATCAAGTATATTCTCTAACCTAGACAAGTTATCTGCTACGGGGTTCTCAGCTCCCTTTCTATCAATGATATGCGAGTCAAATTCTTGCAGCAAGAGAACCCATCTAATAAGTCTAGGTTTAGCATCTTTCTTTTCCATGAGGTATTTGATAGCAACATGATCAGTGTGAATAGTTACTTTAGAATCAACAATATAAGGTCTAAACTTATCACAAGAAAACACCACTGCTAAATATTCTTTCTCGATAGTACCATAATTTCTTTGGGCACTGTCTAGAGTTTTAGTAGCATATTGGATAACATTCAATTTCTTATCAACTCTTTGCCCTAAAACAGCACCTACAGCATAATCACTAGCATCGCACATAATCTCAAAGGGTAAATTCTAGTCAGGAGGCTGGACAATAGGTGTAGAGATCAATGCTTTCTTAAGTATTTCAAATGCTTCTAGACAATCATCATCAAAGACAAAAGGAATATCTTTTTGTAAGTGATTAGTCAGAGGCCTAGAGATTTTGGAGAAGTCCTTTATGAACCTCCTATAAAACCCGACATGACCAAGGAAACTTCGTATACCTT
Source organism: Secale cereale (assembly GCA_902687465.1). Classification (NCBI taxonomy): domain Eukaryota; kingdom Viridiplantae; phylum Streptophyta; class Magnoliopsida; order Poales; family Poaceae; genus Secale; species Secale cereale. Next base: position 658,245,256 of record LR738712.1, read on the forward strand.
TGATGTCCTTGGGGAATGACATCTTTTCAATAGCATCAACTTTAGCCTTGTAAACATCAATACCTCTTTCAGAAATTTTATGTCCCAAGACAATGCCTTCATTAACCATAAAGTGGCACTTCTCCCAATTCAAAACAAGATTAGTGTCTTCACATCTCTGCAAAACTCGATCAAGGTTTCTTAAGCAATCATCAAAAGAAGTTCCATCAACGGAAAAATCATCCATGAAAACCTCAACAATCTTTTCACAAAAATCAGAGAATATAGCCATCATGCATCTTTGAAAGCTAGCAGGTGCATTACATAAACCAAAAGGCATATGTCTATAAGCAAAGGTACCAAAAGGACAAGTAAAAGTGGTCTTTTCTTGATCCGCTTTTGACACGGGTATTTGAGAGAAACCAGAATAACCATCTAGGAAGCAAAAATGAGTATGTTTGGATAACCTTTGTAACATTTGATCAATAAAAGGCAAGGGGTAATGATCTTTCTTAATAGCTTTATTTAATTTGAGGAAATCAATTACCATCCTATAACCTGTAACTATTCTTTGCGGGATCAATTCATCTTTATCATTAGGAACAACAGTCATACCTCCCTTCTTAGGGACACAATGGACAGGGCTTACCCACTGGCTATCAGCAACTGGATAGATAATACCTGCTTGTAGGAGCTTTAGTATTTCCTTCCTTACCACTTCTTTCATCTTAGGATTTAACCGGCGTTGATGATCAATAACCGGTTTAGCGTTTTCTTCCAATTTTATCTTGTGTTGGCATAAAGTGGGACTAATGCCCTTAAGATCATCCAGAGTATATCCAATAGCAGCACGGTGCTTCTTCAGAGTTTTCAATAATTTTTCCTCTTCCGACTCTGAAAGGTTAGCACTAATAATAACAGGATATATCTTCTTTTCATCAAGATAAACATACTTAAGATTATCAGGTAAAGGTTTAAGTTCAAACACAGGATCACCCTTGGGTGGAGGAGGATCCCCTAGGATTTCAACATGTAAGTTGTTTTTCAATACGGGTCCCTAATTAAAGAATATTTCATTTATTTCCCTTCTCTCATTCATATGCATATCATTTTCATGGTCCAGCAAATATTGTTCTAAAGGATCATTAGGAGGCACAGCAATAGAAGCAAGACCAATAATATCATCCTTACTAGATAGTTCTTTATCAAGGGGTTGTCTACAAAATTTAGCAAAGTTAAAATGATGAGACATATCCCCTAAACCAATAGTAACAATATGTTTCACGCAGCCTATCTTAGCATTAACAGTATTCAAGAAGGGTCTACCAAATATAATGGGACAAAAGTCATCTTGTGGGGAACTAAGAATAAGAAAATCAGCAAGGTATTTAACTTTCCCACACAAGACTTCAACATCTCTAACAATCCCAAATGATGAAATAGTGTCTCTATTAGCAAGCTTAATAGTAACATCAATTGCTTCTAACTCAACAGGTGCAATGCCATGCATAATTTCTTGATATAAGGTATGAGTGATAATACTCACACTAGCACCCACATCACATAAACCATGATAGCAATGATCTCCTATTTTAACAGAGATAACATGCAAGCCTACAATAGGTCTATGTTTATTCCTAGCCTCGGGTTTGGCTATTCTAGCAGATTCCTCCTGGAGGTAAATAACATGTCCAACTAAATCTTCTACCAAGAGATCTTTAACCATAGCAACACTAGGTTCAACTTTAATTTGGTCAGGGGGTGTAGGTGTTCTAGTATTACTCTTACAAGCTACAATTGAAGCTTTAGCATGATCCTTTATCCTAACAGGGAAAGGTGGTTTCTCAATATAAGCGGTAGGAACAATAGAATCAACATTATAAGTGATAGTCTTTTCTTTAACTTTAACAGGTTCAACTACTTTTACTTCAATGGGAGGATGGTACTTAAACCACTTCTCCTTGGGAAGATCAACATGAGTAGCAAATGATTCACACAAAGAAGCTACTATCTCAGAGTCAAGTCCATATTTAGTGCTAAACTCATGGAAAACATCGGTATCCATAAAAGCCTTAACACAATCAAACTTAGGGGTCATACCTGACTCCTTACCTTCGTCGAGATCCCAATCTTCAGAGTTGCGTTTAATTCTTTCCAATAAATCTCATTTGAATTCCATAGTCTTCATCATAAAAGAGCCAGAACAAGAAGTATCGAGCATGGAGCGATTATTACGAGAAAGCCGAGCATAGAAATTTTGAATGATCATTTCTCTTGAGAGCTCATGATTGGGGCATGAATATAACATTGAATTAAGCCTGCCCCAAGCTTGAGCGATGCTTTCTCCTTCGTGAGGCCAAAAATTATAGATATAATTACGATCACGATGAACCTGGTGCATAGGGTAGAACTTCTGATGAAATTCCAACTTCAGACGATTATAGTTCCACGATCCCATATCATCACATAGCCTAAACCATGTCAATGCATCTCCCTTCAAAGATAAAGGGAAGACCTTCTTCTTGATAACATCCTCGGGCATACCTGCAAGCTTAAATAATCCACAAACTTCATCCATATAGATTAAGTGTAAATCGGGATGCAGTGTTCCATCTCCTATAAAAGGATTATCAAGCAGTTTCTCTATCATACCCGAAGGAATTTCAAAGCAAAAAAAATTCAGTAGGTGCAGTAGGTTGAGGAGCAACTCTTTGCTCTTATGGTCGGGGTGAAGATACCCCAAACAAGCCCCTCAAAGGATTATGAGCCATAGTAACAAGTGACAATAAATTTCAGCACACTATATAAATTTTTCCTTACCAAAGGCGCTTCACTCCCCGGCAACGGCGCCAGAAAAGAGTCTTGATGACCCACAAGTGTAGGGGATCTATCGTAGTCCTTTTGATAAGTAAGAGTGTCGAACCCAATGAGGAGCAGAAGGAAATGATAGGCAGTTTTCAGTAAGGTATTTTTTGCAAGCACTGAAATTATAGGTAACAGAGAATTTTGTGATAAGGAAATGGGTAGCAAGTGACAAAAGGTAGAAGTAAATAAGGTGTAGCAAGGTGGACCAATCCTTTTTGTAGCAAAGGACAAGCCTGGACAAACTCTTGTATAAAGGAAAGCGCTCCCGAGGACACATGGGAATTATCGTCAAGCTAGTTTTCATCACGATCGTCTAATTTGCGTTCGGTACTTTCATAATTTGGTATGTGGGTGGACCGGTGCTTGGGTGCTGTCCTTACTTGAAAAAGCCTCCCTCTTATGATAAACCTCTAATGCAAGCATCCGCAACTACAAAAGAAGTATTAAGGTAAACCTAACCATAGCATGAAACAAGTGGATCCAAATCAGCCCCTTACGAACAAGGTTGTCAGAATCGCGATTTTGAATCGGATCGGAGCTCCGATGGTAGGATCGCAAATTGTAGAATCTTCACTATCAGGATCGTAAAAACGTAGATTCTATGAACTAAAATCGTAGAATCAGAGTGGTTTGTTTGGATCGTAAAGTCGTAGAATCGTATAACATAATCGCGATTCTGACAACCTTGCTTACGAAGCAACACATAAACTAGGGTTTGAGATTCTGTCACTCTAGCAACCCATCATCTACTTATTACTTCCCAATGCCTTCCTCTAGGCCCAAATAATGGTGAAGTGTCATGTAGTCGACGTTCACATGACACCACTAGAGGAGAGACAACATACATCTCATCAAAATATCGAACGAATACCAAATTCGCATGACTACTAATAGCAAGACTTCTCCCATGTCCTCAGGAACCAAAGTAACTACTCATAAGACATAATATTATTCATGATCAGAGGGGTATTAATATGCATAATGGATCTGAACATATGATCTTCCACCAAATAAACCAACTAGCATCAACTACAAGGAGTAATCAACACTACTAGCAACCCACAGGTACCAATCTGAGGTTTGGGTACAAAGATTGGATACAAGAGATGAACTAGGGTTTGAGAGGAGATGGTGTTGGTGAAGATGTTGATGAAGATAGCCCTCCCCAAGATGGGAGAGGTGTTGGTGATGACGGCGGTGACGATTTCCCCCTCCCGGAGGGAAGTATCCCCGGCAGAACAGCTCTTCCGGAGCCCTAGATTGGTTTCGCCAAGGTTCTGCCTCGAGACGGCGGCGTCTGGTCCCGAAAGCCTCCTCCTGGTTTTTTTCCTGGTGAAAACACCTCATATAGGAGAAGATGGGCATCGGGGGCCATCGGGGGGCCCACGAGGCAGGGGGCGCACCCAGAGAGGGGGGCGCGCCCCCACCCTCGTGGACAGGTGGTGGCCCCCCTGGTTATTTTCTTTCGCCAGATATTTTTTATATTTTCTGAAACGGTCTCCTGTGAAGTTTCGGGGCTTTTTGAGTTGTGCAGAATAGGTTTCCAGAGTTTTCTTCTTCTCCAGCTCAGAATTCCAGCTACCGGCATTCTCCCTCTTCACGTAGACCTTGTAAAATAAGAGAGAGAAGGCATACGTATTGTGACATAACGTGTAATAATAGCCCATAGTGCAATAAATAACAACATATAAGCATGATGCAAAATGGACGTATCAAGGGCCAACGGGCGCGAGCAACGCGCCCTATCGCACCTCTAGCAAGTCCGAGGCGAGGCGGAGGACGCTGGTGCCGGCGTTTAGCGTGTACCGCAGATGGCGGCCGGCATCGTCTAGTTAGCTAAGAGTAAGTTAGTACTTGTATGCTACTAGAGTATGAGTGGGAGTAGATAGTTAGCTTGGCTATGATGGTTGTCAACGTGGAAGTTCGGTACTCTATATGTGGATCAGTCATGTTACTTTGCTCTGAATGTTGAACTTTCCGTTTGAACGTATGGAATGGGCTGTTATTTTTTTAAATGGGTTGTATTAGTCCTCCACGGGTTTAGAGGCTGACTTGTGGGCCTACCAAGTTGACGCGTACACAATCAGGAGATGATTGTACGTGGAAAGGATGACAGCAGGGACCCGCCAAGATCATGGCATTACGCAAGCAAGTGCCTCCTTATTTCAAGCCAATAAAAAATGGCTCCTCCTAATGGATTTCTGACATCTGGGTCCCATGCCATTGTCAACGTAGTCAATAAACGAGAGAATTGCACAATGAGCGGCTCACACGAGGGACCCAGCAGCTCGCCCAGTTATTTTTTTTTTGGGTTAATTTGATAAATGCCACTCCAAATCTGGTGTTTCTGAGAAATGCCACTACAATTTCCAAACTTTGAAAAATGCCATTTCATGCCATTTCCAGTGGCATTTTTCGAATTCTGGAGTGGCATTTTTCAAAGTTTGCAAATTGCAGTGGCATTTTCCAAAGTTTGCAAAATTTACAGTGTCATTTTTAAAAGTTTGGAAATTGCAGTGGCATTTTTATGAATCGCCATAACTGGAGTGACATTTATCTAATTTATTTTTTAGATGGAAGCAGGGTGTCAACTAGGCTATGCGGGGCACTTTGGCCAGTCTAGACAGCCTTCTCTTTTATGTTTACCACAGACCAGCCCAATAGTTTTTTTCTTCTGAAAATGTCTAGCCTAGTTTTTTTTGTGATTTGCCAAGTAAGTCGCTTTGTCAGGCCTGTTGGGCTGCAAATATGTCAAGACGAGGAGAGCTTCATTCGGCTGGACGAGAAAATGGCCTATCAGTAATGACAAATGGGCTGTACATTTTTAAAACACATCAAACCGGCAATTAGTTTCAAATTTCTTTTTTTTCATTTCGAGATTTTAAATTGCATTAATTTTTATGCGTGGACAATTTGTTAGATTTTATATTGATATACATTTATTTTTAAAATCAGTTTGAATGTGACTCGAAATTTCAGGATTAAAAACAGTTCGGACCGCACCAAAATATGCAAAATTTCGTATAATTTTTTAACCGTGGCCACAATATGGGTTGTAATGCTAACAAAAAGAATATGGGCTCCAAAAAACCTTAAGAATTAGCAAATGCGTTGTAAATTATTAGAAATAATGGCAGATGGGTTGTATGATGTTTTCCATAGATATGAGGCTTTCCTAATGAAAAAGGTTGACGCACAAGCAGTGACTGTTGGATGTCCATCCAACGGGCGTCGTGCTTCTTCAATCTCCGCTCTTCCTGCTCCAGCCGCTCAAACAAGCACCGGCGGGACTGCCTGCTCTCTCCTCCCCGCGGCCGGCTGTACTGCCGCGCAGGCCTCACCGCCCCACCGTACTCCCATCGCTGGCCTAGCCATCCCTCTACTCACCCACACCTGTTGTTTTCTCCTGGGACGGCAAACGAACTAGTAAACCCTCGTACTCCTCCGCGTGGGAAACAACTGCCGAGTCTTCCCTGGCTCCTTGTCGTTCCCTTCCTTGGCCTCGCCGTCATCCACCGCCCTGGTGCTCTCGGCGTGGCCTGGTCAACATGGTCAATGAACGACATCCATCGGAAGTGGACTGTATGTGGAGAGGCTGACAGCTGGGTCCATGGCCGCACGCAAGGAAATGCCTCCTTATTACGCTCAAAATAATGATTCCTCCACCTCACAGCTAGGACCCACGGGAAGGGCTTCTGTATTTCGCCAAAAAAACGTCCCCCCTGCTGACAGGTCGGACCCGCCAGCTATATCTTGGCACGCAAGGAAGTGCCTCCTTATGACGCACAAAAAAATGAATACCCCCCTGCTAGCTAGGACCCACCATAGTGGGTGGCTGACTTGTGGGCCTACTTGTCGGCGTCCTGGAAACTAGGGTACCCAGACTTGCCTGTCTGTGGGCCGCGACGCGCTCCTGCAAGCGACCTGGTTCAGCCCAGCTGATCGACCAGTTGCGCAAGACCCTCGCGAGGGAGCCAAGCCTCGCGAGGAGAACGACGTCAAGACCTCCTCGGGAGCGGCCTCAGCAAGGCGCTCTGGAGGGGTGGAGAATCCAAGGCCGAGCCTGCCTCAGGAGGAGGCAGTGATGTTAGCAGTGACGCACCACGCCAGCGGGTGCCAGCGTCCGCCAGCGGTGCAGTTGCCATTTCGGTGCAAAGGGGACAGCACAGCCGTTGGTTCCCAAGGAGCGGGGCAAAGGTTTCCTCATTGGTGCGACAAGACCGAAGACCGCAAGGACGACAAGGAGGATGTCACCGTCGAGCCCACTACCGTGTCACCGCCTGATCCTTTTGCAGGCGAAGACCGCTTTTGTTAGGATAATAACGTCCTTGTGTTCCCGCTCAAAAATGGCCGTTGTGGGATCCCTTCACGCCTAAACATTTCGGGGGAAGAGGATCGTGGCCGCCTATATAAGTAGCTAGGACTCCCACTGCAGAGGGAGAAACCGAGACACTCTGCCACCACACAAGGAGCAAGAACACTAGCCTCCTGACCCTCCTGAGCTCACCTCCTGAGCCCAGGGATCGTTGTACTAGCTCGTATCCCAACTCACCCGAGGCTAATCCACCAAAGCAGGAAGTAGGGTCTTACACCACGCGGTGGCCCGAACCTGGATAAACTCCTGTGTGTTTTGTTCGTTGTTTGCTTGAATTCTTCCACCGCGACGATAGCGAGGCGCTAGGTAGACGAGAGCGGGAGAGATTTTCGTTCACGCCCCTGTCTTCGAACTTAACGGGTTTTGCAGAGCCCTAAATTCGACATTTGGCACACCAGGTAGGGGGCGTGTCAAAATCTCGCCTCTCCGACGACCTCATCATTTTCTCATCGTCGACCCTACTCCACAGCCATGGTGGACACACGACGAGCTCGCGCCGCCCGTCGCGCTGCGAACATCGCTCAGATGGCGCCCGCGGGCAACCGCCCACCGCTCCGCCCCAACTCGCCGGTCGCCAACGCCGCCACCGACCCGGCTGTCCACGAGCAGCAGGACTCCTCGCTACCGATGTCCGTGCAGAGGGATGGCCGCACGGCAACATCTTCACCCTCGCCGACCGCAGCATCGTCCTCGCTGGTCCGCCGCAGGCCGGTCTACCAGCAGCCTGCGCTACTGATGGCGCGGGAGCTCTTGCGCTACCGCCCAGCAGATGACCTCTATGATGAGTGGCTCCACTGCATCACCGAGCTCGTCAACGCCGCTGGAGAAGCACCTGCACCAACACACTCCTCACGTCCTCCATCGCCCCCGGCGGGGAACGAAGGCCACGGGGTCCCGGCTCCGCCTCCACTCCACCACGCCGGCCAGGAGGCCCGGCGCGAGGCCCCTCAACGCGATCAACCCCGCAGAGCCCACGCGCGCGACGAGGAGAGCTGCCAGGTGATTCCGCACCCTCATGCAGGGGCGCGTGGGCTCCCTAGCCCACAGCGCCCAGACCGCACGCCACAGGAGGTGGTGTTGCCAGCACCTCAAGAACCAGCACCACAAGCGCAAGGGGCGCCTGCGATCGTGAGCGTGGCTCGATGTCGCGCCCTAGCCCCTGAGCTACGACGCCTCGTCTAGCCCGGCAAGTTCAAACCGGACCTGCCTCCACGCTACGACAGCACCACGGACCCCACGGAGTTCCTCCAACTCTACGAACTGAGCATCGAGGCATCAAACGGCACCGAGCAGGTCATGGCTAACTGGTTCCCCATGGCTCTGAAGGACGGCGCGCGCTCCTGGCTCCTAAACCTCCCCGTGGGATCCATCTCCTCTTGGGAAGATCTTCGCGAGCGTTTCGTGGCCAACTTCCAAGGCACCCGCGATCGAGCCCCGGCGGCTGCTGATCTACGCAACGTGAGGCAGCAGCCGGGAGAAACCCTGCAAAAGTACATCCAACGCTTCAACACCATGCGCCTCAGTATCCCCAGGGTCTCGGACGAGACCATCATCTCCGCGTTCTCCGATGGCGTCCGCGACGTCGGGATGAGGGGAGAGCTCACCATTCACGAAGACATGTGCACAGCCCTCGAGATGTTCAAGCTCACGGCTAAGTGCGCCAGAGCGGAGGAAGGCCGCCTCTCCCTTCAGGAGCTGCCTGAGGCGGAGGCGGGCGACAAGAAGACCAAGGCCAAGGAGTCGAAGCGCAAGGGGCCCGCCGTGCTGGCTGCGAAGCCAGAAGTGAAGCGTGGCTACGGCTACGATGACCCCCCAGGGACAACCGACCATACTGCGTCTTCCACAACGTCCACAGCCACAACACCAACGACTGTGAGGAGCTCAGGGCGATGCGCGGCGGGCGTGGCGGGCAGTGCCCTGAGCGCGACAACCGCAGCTACGGCCGTGGAGGAGGCCGAGGAGGAGGAGGTTGGGACGGCAGGAACTCGCGCCAAGGGTGGCGTGGGCAGCCTCGTGAAGACCACTGGCAGGAGCAGCCACGTGACGCCCCCTGGCGTGACCAGCCTCGTGAGGGTTGCCCTCAGGGCAACGGAGGCCTGCCTCCGCTGCCACCACCGCCAAGGAGGAACGACGACGACCGCCAGGGAGACGGGGCAGGGGGCTTCCAGGAGCCGAGTATAGTTGCATGCATTTTGGGAGGAGCCCATGCCCCGGTTTCCCACCGCATCTTTAAGCAGTTCGCCCGTGAGGTGAACGTGGCGCTTCCCAGGCCTGACACCGCGCGCAACCTCAGGTGGGCCAAGAAAGTCATCGCCTTCGACCCCAAGGACCAGCTCAAGTGCACTGCGGCCCCAGGCGCCCTCCCGATGCTCTGCACCCCAACCATCAGCAACTTCCTCGTGACCAAGACCCTCATCGACGGCGGAGCAGGGCTCAACGTCCTCTCCGTCCAGACCTTCGAGACGCTCCAGGTTCCCTACGATCAGCTCCACCCGACCAAGCCATTCTACGGAGTCATGGACAGCTCCACACTCCCGATGGGGCAGGTCCGCCTCCCGTCACCTATGGCGACCACGACAACTACCACACAGAGCTCATCGACTTCGACATCGCCAACATCCACCTCGTACAACGCCATCCTAGGGTATCCTGCCCTCGCCAAGTTCATGGCGGCGACCCATCACGGCTACAACATCCTCAAGATGCCCAGGAGCGGCGGAGTCATCATGATCGCCTCCGACGTGAAGGAAGTTGTGCGTTCCCTGGAGCGTGCCTACCAGACCGTGGCGGTCGAGTGCTCCGATGAGGATGGAGCCATCCACGCCCTGCAGACCGCCCCCAAGAAGAAGAAGAACCTACCCGTCAACGGACCTCAAGACACGGGGGCTTCCAACGGCCTGGCCTCAGGACTCGCGCCTGCTGACGAGGCGCCCTCCACCCTCGCATAGGGAGGTGCGCTCGACGCCACTCTCATGACGGGCTTGGGGGCTCTCCTCTGGAGTGTCCCCGAGCTGACCCGTGCCTCGAGGGAGGTGTTCGAGCACCACCTGCAAGCGTATCTTGATGCGCATTTTTGTGAGCCCAACGTGATCCATTCAGCGCTGGTGGCTCAGGACTTCATCGACCAAGTTACAGAGGAACTTCAGTACGCAAGACTCATCTGCGGTGTGCGTAACCGCAAAACCCCAAGTTCACCTGCTCGCGGCCCAAGCGACTGCTTTCTCGTTTGCGTCGACATCGCGAGTCTCAACCGAGCCGCTTCTCAGGAGCCCTTCTGGCCGATGGCGGTCAGTCGGAGGACGGCCCTCCCCTGCAGCTACGTCCGCGTACTCTTCGGCTTCCGCAATGCAGTTGCCATGTTCCAGCATCTCGCGCAGCGGGCCTTGGGGGCTCGGGAGGCTCAGTGGCAGGCATTCCGGACGGAGCGAGAGCCGAACCCACGCGACCACTGAGGGCCTCCGGAGCCCGACGATCCTCGGGAGCGACCCGCGCAGCTCGCGTCTTCAGCTACCCCAACTCTCCTTCGACAAGTATCAGGTGACACTTCAGGTATCCAAACGAGGGGCGCCTCACGGGCTGCATCATCCTCGGACCGCTGGGGGCTGATCCCCCGCGGTTATCTCCCTTTTTGCATGATTAAGGCCAGATATTTCTTTCCATTCGCATTATCTATATGCTCAGCGTCCTCACCGCCACTAATGTAATGCCCAGGATGGGACTATACCTCCTACGTGTCGAGGCACGACTTAAAGGTATAAGCCCATTGTGGAATGATCTCAAGTTTGGTATCTTTGCACGACTCATGTAAAAGAGGGATTAAATTGCAAAAGGAGATAGATGGCTTACACTCGCCACTCACACAAATTCATTACATGAGCAAAACATCATTCAAAACAACACATCCCATCTAAGGGTAAGATCCAAAAGACAAGATACCAAACATAACGTAAAGCCACAGGTCTAGATCGAATCCTAGTAGAAACCACTACTGATCGTCGAAAACGTCACAAGCATACGACCACTCTCTTCATAGAACTCCCGGAAGATCTGAACCATCTCCTGCTTCAAACTCGGCTAAACCTGCATCTGGTGTTGTAGTAACTGTGAGCCACGAGGACTCAGCAATCCCATAACCATGGGTATCAAGACTAGCAAAGCTTTGAGGGTAGGAAGAGGTAAAGTGGTGAGGTTGCAACAGCGGCTAAGCATAATATGGTGGCTAGCTTACGAGTACCAGAATAAGATGAGCATCTACGCAAACGGTCGCAAAAGTAGTGATCGCTAAAGATCCTGAACTACATACGAGTCAAACATAACCCCACCGTGTTCTCTTCTCAAAGTGAAAAGAGACAGTCACGGTTACTCACACAGTTGTGTGTTTTACTTCGGATCATCTGTCAAGTTTTCTACAACCGGACATTAACAAATTCCAATCTGCCACATAACCGCGGGCATGGCTTTCGAAAGATTATAACCCTACAGGGGTGTCCCAACTTAGCCCATCACAAGCTCTCACGATTAGCTAAAGTGATAAATATAATATCATCACCCCTTATCTTAGGGAAATCCGATCAGGCTCGGCATCCCGGTGCACAAGACATTTCGACAATGGTAAAACAAGTCCAGCAAGACATCCCGGCATGCCGACACCCTGATAGTAGCCGCGCGTATCTCGTCTCAGGCCACGACCGGATGGGTGATGCTACAGGTAAAACCAATCCTCGAGTTTCCCCGCGGTGGCCCCGCAGGACCCCCGTTTGAGACCAACACCATCAGCACTGGCCCCCCTGTTATGTAGAATTAAGAACCCGGGGACATGACCCCCTATGCAATTAATTAATTATTTAAGTAGTTATTATGAGCAAATTAAAACCAAAGTTGGGCCTTGCTGGAGGAGTTTTATTCAAAGTCGAACTGTCAAGGGGTCCCCATCCACCCATCGTGTAAGGAACGCAAAATCAAGGAACATAATGCCGGTTTATCGGCGCCTAAGGTGGCATGAGTGGAACAAAACACCGAGCAAAAGGCCAAGCCTTCCACCCATGCCCAGTATATAGGTGTGTTAATAATAATTATAGATATTGTGATATTCCAACAACAAGTTCCCACCTGGAACGATCTTCATCTTCACCTGCAACTAACAACGCTATAAGAGGGGCTGAGCAAGCGGGTGACATAGCCAAACAGTGGTTTTGCTAGGAAGGTGTCAAAAGTTAGAGGTTTCATGGCAACAAGGAGAGGCTGACATAAAAGATGGGTAGCGCGACATGTAACGATAGCATCGAGACAACTAAGCATGGCAATGGTAGTAAAGGTATCCAAGGGTATGATCATCTTACCTGGGATTCCACAAGGGAGAAGAACAGGTCCATGAAGTAGATGGAGCAATATAGTCGAGCGAATCCTCACAACTCCGGAACGAAACCGAAGCTATCAAGAGAAGCAACCGGAAAGAAGCAAACAACACGGTAAACACACAAGCATAAACATGGCATACGATGCACAAACAAGTATGATGCATGTCCGGTTTAAATATGCATGTCATGGCAAAGTGCACAAACAACACTACAAGTTAAGTGGAGCTCAATATGCAACGAGTTGCATATTGACGAAACACCACATTTTAATTATTTAATTGACTCTCGTTTATTTACAAGACAAGGTTAAATGTTGGTTAACATGGCAAGAGGTGAAGCAAAAACAAACTACCTATTTAGGCATTTTAAATGAGGCCGGAAATAACAACAACAATTCCCGGAAAATCCCCATGAGCATGTTTAGCAATTATAAAGCAAACAACAATTCACTCATTTTTAATGTTGTTAACATGATGCGGATGACATGATCAAGTTTTATACAATTTTTATTAAAAGCTGACATGAAGATGATAAGGAGTATTTGTCACCGTGGTGGAAGGAAATGGTGCCACGGCAACGATCCGAAGATGATGCAACGCCACATCTCGGTTCCGGTAACTCGTTGAGAGACCGGTGCAAAAGAAAAGGTGGTGTGAACGTTTCAACCAAGAATGGTGGGGTGATAACGGTTACCGGGTGTCCCACATGATGGTGGCAAGGAAACGAGGAACACGACAAAAGATGAAATGGGCACGGAGCACACAAGTGCAAACATCTCATACAACACACAAGCATACGTTCTCGGGTCATCGTCTCGGGGTTATACCTTCGGAACAAGCGTTCGTTTCGCGGCGGTTCGAGATCGTAGAGGAAGTAGTGGAAGTAGACGTTCTCGAGGCGGTTGGGGTACACGTTCGTAGAGGGAAGTAGTTGTTCCGTTCGTAGTCATTCACGTTTCCGAAGAGGTACTTGACGAAACCAACATCTTCGGGGCGACGGTAGATGTTCACTCGACGGCCTTCGGCGACGGTAGTCGTACACGGTTCGTCGGCGACGGTAGTGGAAGTAGTCGAACTTGGCGTTTCCGAAGGGGTACTTCCGTGTAGTCGAACTTGAAGGTCATCGGCGTCGTGGTACTTGGGGGTCCTCGTTCTTGCGACGGTAGTTGTTCTTGTTACGAAGATGGACTTGACAGTTTCGAGTGCTCCGGGCGTCGCGTCGGTAGATGTACTCGTATTATGTAGATGTTTGGGCCATCGTAGAGGTACTTGGTGCTTCGGGCTGCCATCGTTACTCGTTTGTAGAAGTACATGTATCCTGGCACTTGGCGAAAAAAAACACAGCAACAACAAAAAGAGACAGCACGGGGCAGCGCTGTCGAGGCCATGGCAGCGGCATGGCGGAGATGAACCGGCGAGGCGGGAGATGCACATTAGCAGGTCTCGGGCGGCAGCCCCTGGCCGAGGAGGCGCTGGCTGGCGCTGCGCTGGAGGATCCTGGCCGGCCCGCGGCTGCTGGCTCCGGCGACGCGGATGGAGGGCGCCGAGCCACGGAGGACAGGAGCAGGGCCATGGCGCGGCATGGCTGGACGCGAGGCGCGGGAACGGTGGCGCTGGTCGCGCTAGGGACGCGGGATCCGGCCGGCTTGGCTGGAGAGGAGGGGCGACGAGCCCCTGCGGTGCGACGAGGATGGGAAGAGGCGGCCGGAGGGGATCCCCCGCGACGGCCGGCGGCGACTGGCGAAGGGGCCTGCGCGGCGGTTGGCTGCGATGGTGAGGGGTGAGTGAGGGAGATCGATGGGGACTGGGTGCGTGCGCTGCGAGGGAGGAAAGGGACCGAGCAAGAGGAGATGGAGCGAGGGGAACGGGCACTGGGGCGAGCGATGCGAAGCCTGGCGGCGGCTCGGGAGGAAAAAAAGGAGCGAGGGTGTCGAGAGAGCTGTGGGCTAGGGTTAGAGAGAAGGGATGGGCCTTGAGGGGGAATTGGGCCGGACTGCTTGGAGCTATAAGGCCCAAGTGGGCTGGAATCTCTCTCTCCCTCTCTTCTAAAATAAAAACAACATAGAGACGAAAAGAGAGAGGAAAACAGAAAGGGGCATTTAGGGAAGGAATGCGCACAAGAGGTTAAATTCCTTGGACTTGCAAAAATGGGTATGTTCACAGAAAAATAGAAGTGGCAAGATTGCAGGAATTAAATTCAAACTCGTTGAATATAATTCAAATGAGTGTGAGAAACAAATGGGTGTTTGGTAGGTCCAAATAATGTTGAGGATTTTTGGTGGAGCTCCGGAAAGTGATGAAATAAATATGGGCAAGTTGGAGGGCAAGAATTGAGATAACAAAGGCATGGAATATTTTTCAAGTGTGTTATGGTTAATTCCACATCAATGGAATATTTAATATAGCTCCCTACTACTATTGGGAGGCTTTCATATGTTATAAAGAGAAGTCACCTTCCCTCGATTTAAATGGACCGAAGGTCCACACAATTTATTTAGGTTGAGATGCAAAATAAATATGACATGATGGCATGATGACATGATGCAAAGCAAAATAAATAACACAAGCACAAATGAAACACACGGAAGAACCCGGAACATCTGGAATCTTCTGGAATCTTCTGGGATGTCGGTCTTCGGGCGTCACAACTCTCCCACACTAACAGAGGATCTCGACCCGAGATCCTAGAGATGGCACCGGGTAGAAACGAAAAAGAAGAGGTAAACAAAGTTGCTTCTTTGACAGACGAGTGAAACCACGAACCTGAGAGATTGACCAAAATGAAAGAAGAATACAACGGAGATGAACGAAGTTAAGAGCACTCCGGTAAAAGGAGGAACAATGAACACAATGAGAACCTTGTAGGTTGAACGACGTGAAACAAGAGCTCACGGATGACAAAAGAATAAGAAACCGCAATGGTATAGCCAAGGAATAAGAATTACAGAATTTGGACAGCACTCCGTCTGAAAATGGAAGGAATTAACAAGAACTTGAGGAGATGGAATGATACTTGATGAAATCAATAGCATATTGCCTCCGAAACAATTGAAAGAATGGCACCAGGGGTAAGAAGGACTCAGACAGCACTCCGGTTGAAAAGAGAGGCAAACTTGATAAGATGAGGGAACTTGAATGAAGAATACAACACTCCGGTTAAATGATAAGCAAGGGAAAGAACATGATCTCGATAAAACGAGATGATGGTTTGGAGAGAGCAACATCACAATGCCTCCGGAATGAAAGAATAGCACATAAATCAATGAAAGAATTGAACGGAGAGAAAAAGACAACTTCTCCGACAAATGAATATGAAAAACATCCTTACGAAGAAGGGTTGAATGGAGTTGTTGGAAAAATCAACAACGAAAACGAATAAGCTTGATGTGGGCTTATGGAAAACATCTCAAAATTAAGAGGTGACAACCAGCCACTAACTTAAACAATTGATTTGATTGAGATCAACAAGGAGATGAAAAACTTATTTCACCGGAATGATAAATGAAAACTTGGGTCATTTATAAGCACCATAATAGCAACAATCCTTAGGGAAAGCTTTTAGGTGAAATACAACCCAAGATTACTCCAACAAATAAATTGAATGGTTGGAAAGATCTCCTGAACAAAGAAAAAGATGGGTTTGAATATTTCATTCTTGATAACTCGTGAATCATAAAACATGAAGGAATTGTCAAGAATGACATAACACCATCTGAAAAGATAAGGTAGAAAGGATTGCAATTGGAAGCATGATGAAGAATGCTTGAGCTCCAACAAGAATCTTGATGAAGACTTCGAGGATGAATTAAATCATAATGAACCACCATGAAGAACTCCGGTAATGAAAAGCATGAGAAGTGAAAGATGAAAAGAATAAGATTGAAGCCTTGCAGTGAATTAGATAGAGCTCCGTGACAAGATAATTAAGAGAGTTTGGAACTTCGGAAGAAAAGATGAACAACCAATAATTTGATATCATGAACGAACTCCAGACAAAAGGAATTAAACACTTGAAGGAACAAGAATAAGAATTATGTTATGCATCTCCTTCACCAATTTAATTGATGACAACAAAAGGATTTGGCATAGTACTTATTCTCGTTGGAAGGAATTAAAAAGAGATCTCGCGCAAACTTGGGTAATTATACAACAAAGCACCGTTAGGATTATGAAAAGAACAATTGAATTAATACGAAAGCATGAAAGAGTAATCTTGAACGAGCCACCGTAAGAATATGGAGACGAACAAAGAGGCATCAATGAAGAATATTTGGAGGACGAAGTTGAAAACTGAGAACGAAGAACTCTTCTGAAATGATGGCCTTCGGAGGATCACAATAGGAAGAATTCATGACATGCTTCGGACGGTTATAAAAAGAATTCCTCACAATCGGAACAATAATGAGGATGGCATGAAGCTAGAACCACAACTCATCAAGAGAACGGCCAAGATTTAAGAGAAACTCTTCTCCGATCTTCAAATGTTGAGAGTGAAGACGAGAAAAGCCATAAGAATTGTTGAGCACTCCAGAATGAAGAATTAAAAAGGTTGAACCAATGATGAACAAGAATTTGAAAGCGGTCCTGGAGAAGGACTGTGACTGATGGGATTCATGCTTACGTCACACTTTGAAAGAGAATTTGAGTATAACTCCGGAAAAATTAGGAGAGTCAGGTAAGATCCTGGAGAAAGACCTGTGGGTTAGGGCCCACTCAAAAGAAATCACCGTTGAAAAAGATTGCTTAAGAGAAATTGCACCGGTTGAATTAAATGGCTTGAGTAAGATGACAATCCTCAAAATAGTTTGAACGGATTAAGAATGGAATTATGAATCTTCGCACTCCGGATATGAATAGCAAGAGGAGAATGATTAATTGGTGCACCGGAATAAGAAAGCATTGTGAAAGAGGAAAAAGGATAAGATCAACAACGAAATCTTGAATTACATCCACCGGCAGAATTTGAGAAGAAAAGAATGATGAACTTGAAGCTCTTGAGCATCTTCATGGTAATTCACCGGATAAGAACATAGAAGTAAAAGAATGAAGAAACCTCACATGAATAAAATGGATACTTCATCTGAGAATTTCTGGCTCCGAGAAGGAGAAGGGTGGGAGGGTGGGGAAAAACAAAGACAACTTGGGATTAATGAAACATACACCGTTGAGAAAAGACTGAGAGTTGATCTTGCAGATGATGAAAGATCGGATTAACTTGAAGCAAAGGCACACCGGTTGAAAAGATTACCATGAAAATCTCGATGGTCAAGAAGAATTAGCACTCCCATAGAAATATGAGGACACCGATTAGGAAAGGTATGGAATCAACACTTCACATCGAAGCAACTCGAATACCAGAATCAAATCAAAACAAAGGATAGATATGTTGCAGCATAATCTTCACAATATCATTCGAACAGAGGATTGAACGAATGAATTCCGTTGGTACATCCACTTGTCGAGAAGCCACTTGGGAGAACAAAAGATAAATAAAAACAACAAGGAGCAGATAGAACAAATACAAGATAGAAGCTTCATTTCACATCTTCGTGCTGAAAGCTCATGGAACATGTTACTAAAGGGTTTTGCAATCCCCGGATCAGCATAGCCAAGGACCCTTTAAGATGCAACTCCCGATCGGAACAAGCCCATAAAACCACTTCACTCAATGTAGAACCCCGAACTTCATATCATTGTCAGGACCCCGATCCTAAGTCACACCGATCTAGCTGTAACACGTCATATCACTTTGCGGCCTCACGCACGGTAACCCCACGGGTGCCACCTTACCTGGCCCGGGACCGTTTGCGCATTTTGGCACACATATATGACAGTGTCGCTAGCATCCATATGACAGAGAACCCGGGCCGACATGGTTAGTTATAAACCAAAAGTGGCACTAAATTACAGAGACATGCATCCATGACCCAGCAACGAACGTGTCGGTCATCAACGTATGAACCCAAGTCGTAGCAAGCTACATGGACTTAAAGGAACAACGCGTGACATTTCCCATAAGTGACAGACACAGGAACGAAGAAGGACACATGCCGGCGAGCCTACGTGTTCCGAGTAGTAGCAAGCTACCAAGGCTCATTGGAGACACTAGGAGGCATTTCCCTGTAAGATAGGCTACCAAAGGAAAACAACTAGGTGTCGAATCCCACACATACCAAGCATTTCAAACATACACACAATAAGCTCAATATGTGCAAATACAACATTGCATCACAACAGAACTCTATGACTCAAAGTACTTTATTTAAGAGGCTCCAAGAGCCATACATAACATATCCATACAGGTAGGGGTCACATGACCCAACACTCAAGTCATACAGTCATACAAGCACAAGCGGAAGCTACATGTTTGAGTACAGACAACTTAGAAAATAAAACAGGCTTGGTGTAGCCTGACTATCTACAAGGCCCTTCACAAGCTCCAGATCTCCGTCTGGGTGTCAAGCTACTCGTCGACGTCAACGTCTATGTAGAACCCATCAGCAGGGGCAGGGTTCTCCTCTGCAACAGTTATTAAGCAAACATGAGTACAAAAGTACTCAGCAAGTCTTACCACAGAACCTATCATACATGCAACATTATCAAAGGGGGTAGTGGAGTTCATAGCAGAAAGCCAGCTTTGACTCTTGGCTAACCTATACTACAACTCTCAACAGATTGCAAGATGTTACTACGAACACGAGTCCTCTACTCATCACATCAATACACTACCGAGGATCCTCTTCCGTCATCCTACGGAAGGGCCATCCACGGTACTCACGCTTATCTTGAGGCTTTTAGTAGTATCCATCAACTTGTCTATGAACTGTAAGAGTAACCAAGTAGTCCATACCGCGAACAACGGCTATTCGAATAGATTGATAACCCTGCAGGGGTGTACTTCTTCACACATGTTTTCACCACTTAGCGTCTGCACACGTCATGTGCTCGCCAGACTTCAAGCGAAAGCCGACGTGGGTGTAGACCACGACCTAACCAACCACTCAAGTCTCTCGTCCAGGTTTATCGCCTATTTGGGTTCCATCCGTGGGGAGATCCGGCCGGGGTGTCGCTCACGGCCCCAAACGATGTGTACAGGGTTCCCGAGTCACCAAACGGGCAACCGGTACACCGTGCCACGTACCTGTCGCATCACAGCCCACCCCGAGGGTCAGCGCTATGCACGACCTCCAGTAAACTATAAACACCAGAAACTAGTTGCAACTCTTGGACAGAGAACATGGCAGTCGATAAGTCGAGCGGGGTCGATAAGTCGACAGGTCATGCAAGGGAATAGGGTTCAACTACCGCAACAAGTAGCAGTTCACACGCTGTTGCCTTAATGCAGTAAAAGAGAGCAGGAGCGAGAAGATTGGGTTTGTATTGGAATGATCAATGATTGCTTGCCTGACAAAGTGGTTGTCGGGTACTGCTCTTCTACTGGATAGGCAGCAGTATCCTCGGGAGCAGGACCTAACACAGAGAATACCAGCGATACAATCATTAAACAAACAAATGCAACAATATGATGCATGCTCATGACATGGCAAGATGCATGTGTTTTGGCTAATGCAACTAAAACCAGAAGGGTTTGAGCCTATTTGAATCAAAGATTCAAATTGGCACTTTAACTATTATTTAAATAAGTGCATTATCATGTTTTAAAGTATACAGCAAGGTTAACTTGCTCAAACATGCATGAAACTAGTGCCATTGGAAAGATTGGATTTTTATGATCATTTTTCATATATAAATCTTTTCCATCTGAGCTACTGTTGAATTTATATGATTTTTTGAAGTTTTAGGCATTTTCTGGAATTTCCTGTATTATTTTTAAACCTAAAACCCCAGAAAATCCTTTACTGCATCAGCATGACATCATGCTGACGTCAGCCAGTCAACAGGAGCTAGTCCAAGTCAAACATGACATGTGGGCCCGGCATGTCAGTGTCACAGCTAACTAACAAAGTTAATTAGTGTAAATCTAGGAACTAATTAGATGTCAATGGGGCCTGGGCCCACGGGTCAGTGACTAAACTAACTAACTAATTTAATTAACATTTATTTAATTAAACTAGCTAATTAGGAAAAGGGTGGCCCACACGTCAGCGACCCAGGGGTGGTCAACCCCCTGGTCAAACGAGTCAAACTCGCCGGCAAAGTGACGCCGGCGAGGCCAGACACGGCGGCGTGCTTCGGAAAACGCCCACAGGGCACGGTTCGAGCTGCGGTTGGGCGCGTTGGAGAACCCTTGCCGATGCGCGTCGAACGGTGGTGGTCGCCGGACCTGTGGTGGCCGGAGACGACGGCAACGAGCTCGACGGCGGCGATGGCGTTCGGGTGTGTGCGGAGACGCGGCTACGGTGGCCTAGGCGATGCGTGCTTGGTACCTAGCTCGTCTACGTGCTGCGGCGAGCGAGATGGACATGTGCCCGTGACCAAATGGTCACCGGAGCATCGCCGGCGGCGAGCACGGCGGCGGTGGGTTTCGGTGATCGTCGGAGCAGCAGCTACACGGCGCAAATGAAACGGAGGAGGGAGGGGTTCGGCGTAGGGGCTCACAGCGGTGCAAGCGAGCTCGACGGAGGGGTCTGGGACGCTCTGCAGCTTCTCAATCGACGGCGAGGAGCTCCGGCGATCCGAGGTTGGGGACGACGGCGTGGAGGCGTTGCAGGGCTCCCGGCGATCCGTGGCTCAGCGAGGAGGTAGAGGGCGTCGCGGCAAACCTTCTGGACACTCTCACGGGGCGAGGGGGAGGTTCTAGGTGTGGTAACGACGAGCGGCGGCGACGGGCGGCTCGGTGGTGAGAGGGCAGAGAGCCAGGGGAAGGCGATGGAGACGAGGGGAAATGAGAGAGAGGTCGGGGCAGCTGCGTGGCGACGCAGGGAGGCTTCCAGGGCGTCGGGGAGGCAGGCAAGCAGCCTGGAGGTGGCCGGGCGCGTGCCGGCGCGCGGCGGCCGCGCGCGCTGCCTTCTGGCGCGAGGAGGAAGGCGACAGAACGGGGCTGGTGGGCTGGGCCGGCCTGCTACAGTGCTGGGCCCGAGGTAAGTCCTTTCTCTCTTTCTTTTCTTTCCTATTTCTTTTCTGTTTCATTTGTTTTGCAACTTTGTTTAATTAATAAAAATGCTAGAACATTTTTATAACTCATGAAACTTGTCATGCCCACTGTATATAATATTAACAGTATGGAACATTATAGTTTATGATTATTTGAGCATTTAAAATATTTTATAGCATTTAAATGCCCAAATTCAAATACCATATGATTTAATCCAGAGCCCTTGAGTGTCCTAGAAAATTGTGCACCATTTTTAGCAAAGGTTTGAGACCAAGGCAGAAATGATGAACATTTTTGAAGGGCATTTTGGGTACATTGGAAAATATTTTATCAAACCCTAGTTGTTAGAAGAGGGGTGCTGGGGTTTCTGTCATTCCCATTTCAAGTTTCTTTGATAAGTAAACATGATGCACACTCTAGCTAGTCCTAATGCAAGTGCTAACTAGGGATGTGACAACTCACCCCCGCTTAAAAGAATCGCGTCCCGAGATTCGGGTTCCTCCGGAAAGAGGGTGGGGTACTCAAGTCGAAGACGATCCTCCCTTTCCCAAGTAGCTTCACTCTCGGAATGATGTGACAATTGAACCTTGAAAAACTTGATATTGTGGCGTAGAGTGGTGCACTCGGTTTGATCAAGAATACGAACGGGGTATTCTCGATATGTGAGATTGTCCTGGAGATCAAGCGTTTCGTGGTCCACTCCGCGGATAGGATCCGAGAAGCAACGCCTGAGTAGAGAAACGTGGAATACGTCATGAACTCTGGATAGGTGCGGAGGTAGTTCCAATTGGTAGGCAACTTCTCCTTGTTTGGCAAGAATGCGAAAAGGACCGATGTAACGAGGGGCCAATTTGCCTTTGATACCGAAACGATGGGTTCCCTTAAGAGGAGTAACCCGAAGGTAAGCCTTATCGCCGACTTCAAAAGTCACAGCCTTATGATGACTATCATATTGGCTCTTCTGGCGAGACTGGGCTGTTTTCAATCTCTCACGAATGATGCGAACTTGCTCTTCTGCTTCCTGGATCATATCCGGGCCAAAGAATTGTCTTTCCCCGGTTTCTGACCAGTTAAGAGGTGTTCGACACCTTCGTCCATATAAAACTTCGAAGCGAGCTTTGCCCAAGCTGGCTTGATAACTATTGTTATAAGCAAATTCGGCAAATGGGAGACACTTTTCCCATTCCATACCGAAAGAAATGACAGAGGCTCGAAGCATGTCTTCCAGAATTTGATTGACTCTTTCCACTTGACCACTTGACTGGGGATGGAAAGCGGTACTAAAGGAGAGATGAGTTCCCATAGCATTCTGGAAACTTTCCCAAAATCGTGAAGTGAAAAGACTTCCACGGTCTGAGTTAATCTCCAACGGCACACCATGAAGTGATACTATCCGAGAGACATACAAGTCTGGTAGCTGGCTAGCGGTAATACTCTCTCGAACAGGCAGGAAATGAGCAACTTTAGAGAGGCGGTCGATAACGACGAAGATAGCATTATTCCCTTTCCTGGTCCTTGGAAACCCGGTAATGAAGTCCATACCGACTTTGTCCCATTTCCATTCAGGAATAGCTAAAGGTTGAAGGGTGCCAGCAGGCCGTTGATGCTCTGCTTTAACTCGACGACAAACGTCGCAGTTAGCAATGAATTGAGCGATTTCTCTCTTCATCCTAGTCCACCAGAATCTCTGACGTAGATCCTGATACATTTTGGTACCACCGGGATGAATTGTGAGAGGAGATTCATGAGCCTCCTTAAGGATTAACTGCCGTAGATGGTGGTTCTTGGGAACCACTACACGGTTCTCAAAGAAAATAACACCTCGATCATCCATAGAGAAGTTTTTAGCGAGTCCGCTAGCAATGCTCTCTTGGAGTCGGGATATACCTTCATCACGCTTGTGGGCAGCTATAACTTGATCCATATGGGTAGGTTTCGCCACCAAGGTGGAAAGGAATCCTCGAGGAACAATGTGAAGGTTAAGCTTACGAAATTCCTCGTGGAGAAGTGGTTGCCCTTGTTGTAACATTAAGTTGTTACAATAAGACTTACGACTTAGCGCATCGGCCATGACATTGGCCTTTCCAGGGGTATAAGTGATTCCTAAGTCATAGTCTGTGAGCAACTCAACCCAACGTCTTTGTCTGAGATTTAGATCCGGTTGGGTGAAGATATACTTCAAACTTTGATGATCAGTAAAGATTTCATAGCGATTACCAAGGAGGTAATGTCGCCATGTTTTGAGTGCATGGACTACAGCTGCAAGCTGTAGATCATGAGTAGGATAGTTATCCTCATGTGGACGCAACTGTCGAGATGCGTATGCAATCACTTGACGATCTTGCATGTGTATGCAACCTAGTCCTTGTCGCGAGGCGTCGCAATAGATTATAAAATCCTTGGAAAAGTCTGGTGGTACCAGTACAGGTGCAGATGTCAGGCGTCTTTTCAGTTCCTGAAAACTGGACTCGCACTGTGGGGTCCACTCAAACCTTTTATCTTTCTTGAGGAGTTCAGTTAGAGGTTTAGCAACCTTGGAGAAATTCTGAACGAAGCGTCGGCAATAGCTCGCTAAGCCAAGAAAACTCCTAACTTGCTTGATCGATTCAGGGGGAGTCCAATCAAGGACGGCTTGAACTCGCTCGGGATTGACAGCAATACCCTTGCCAGAGATCACATGACCTAGATAGGTTACTTCTGGCAACCAAAATTCACATTTAGAGAATTTGGCATAAAGGCGGTGCTCTCGAAGTTTCGTCAATTCCAGCCTTAAATGCTCGGCATGATCTTCCTTGTTCTTGGAATAGATGAGTATATCATCGAGGTATACCACGACGAATTTATCCAAGTACTCCATGAATATAGAATTCATTAACCGGGAAAAGGTGGCTGGGGCATTGGTTAACCCATAGGACATGACGGTGTACTCATATTGGCCATAACTAGTAACAAAAGCCGTTTTAGGGATGTCCCCGTTCTTGATTTTGATTTGATGGTAACCCAACCTCAAATCCATCTTAGAGAAGACTGAGGATCCAGCGAGCTGATCATACAGGTCGTTGATCCTGGGGAGCGGATACTTATTCTTTATGGTGACCAGATTGACAGGTCGGTAATCTACAACCATCCGCTCCGTTCCATCCTTCTTCTTGACGAAGAGGACGGGGCAAGCCCAAGGGGAAGAACTAGGACGGATGAAACCCTTTTGCAAGGACTCATCGAGTTGTTTCTTTAGCTCAGCTAATTCTAGTGGTGCCATCTTATAAGGTCTCCTAGAGATTGGAACAGTTCCAGGGATAAGATCTATCACGAACTCGACATCTCTGTCAGGTGGAATTCCTGGCAGTTCTTCTGGAAAAACATCCGGGAAGTCACGGACTACCGGGATATCTTCGAGTTCTGGTAGAGGGCTGGCATTAAGAGAGTAGAGCTGACGCTCAGCCATTCGGGTCAAGACATTGACTATCTTGCCGGATGGATGTGTAAGTTGAACGGTCCTAGTAAAGCAATCAATCTTGGCGTAATGAGTTGTCATCCAATCCATACCCAAAATGATGTTTATGTCTGAGGACTTGAGAGCGAGTAGAGATGCAAGGAAAACAAGTCTATCGACAAGGATTTCATTTCCATGGCTTACCCTAGAGGTTTGCCACTTTGAACCAGGAGTTTGAATAACCATGGAAGTAGGCATGTCACAAAAAGTCATGTTGTGCATTCGAGCATAGCTCTCAGATATGAACGAATGGGATGCTCCAGTATCGAAAAGAACAGATGCCGGATGGCAGTTAACGAGAAGCGTACCAAGGACGACGTTAGGATCCTCATAAGCTTCCTCAGCAGAGACATAGTTGACATGACCACGTGCAGTGGGGATTGGCTTGACATAATTCACCTTGCCGGTTGGCTTACCACGGCCAACGGGTTTTCCTGGTTGGTTCTGAGGACACTCACGCATGTAGTGCCCTGGTTCTCCACACTTGAAGCATGTCACAGTGGTAGTGCGTGGAGCAAAGTTGGAAGGTGGTCCTCCATAGGTCTTAGCAGGTGCATACTGTTGAGTTGGGCGAGGTGCCTCATAGGATGGCCTCGGTGTGTACTTGGGTGGCAGAGCAGTGTTAGGAACCCACACACGGCGCTTGTGAGAGCCAGAGCCGGATGAGGAACCACGGTCTCGAGTATGCTTGCGTGTAGCCTCGAAGTCGGTCTGGCCCGTTTCAGCACTGATAGCCTTGTTGACCAACTTCTGGAAGGAAGTGCACTCGTGCAAACGTAGATCTCGGCGGAGTTCAGGGCTGAGTCCCTTGCGGAACCTCGCCTGCTTCTTGGCATCGGTGGATACTTCCTCAGGTGCATAGCATGCCAAGTTGCCAAACTCGCGACTATAGCCATCCACAGTTAACCGGCTCTGGGTGAAATTGCAGAATTCCTCCCGCTTGCGATCCATGAGACCTTCCGGAATGTGATGTTCACGGAATGCCTCACTGAACTCAACCCAAGTAGTGATTTGGCCAGCAGGACGCATAGCTTCAAAGTTTTCCCACCAAAGACAGGCAGGGCCCTCAAGATGGTAGGCGGCGTAGGTAACCTTGTCAGCTTCGGCCACACGGGCAGAGTGTAGCTTGTGGGTGATACTACGTAGCCAGTCATCCGCATCCAGAGGTTCAGTGGAGTGATGGAACTTCGGTGGACACATCTTGATAAAGTCATCGATTGACACCACGTCATTCCTCTGGCGGAACCCAGTGTTCTGCTCTATGCGTTCTAGCAGACGGTTGGTCTCTCTCTTGTTCCGTTCTGCCGCGAGCATAACTTCCGCCAAGGAGGGTGGCTGGGGCAGATTCCCATCTCTAGCCCCACTAGCCTCACCCTGCTCCTGGGCAGCAGGAGTGTTGCGAGTGTTGACCATCCTAGGAAAACAAAACAACGGTTTAGACAAGGATGGCAAAAATTTGACATAGAAGTGCAGAATGTAATGGATGACACGGAATGCAGAGATGTTCATCCGTACGACATGGTAATATAGAAACTGCTATATATACACCAGTGGTCATACACACCATACATAGTTTAGTACAAGCCAAGGCTAAAGTACAACTGCGGTGAAAGACGAAACATCCCATCAGAGGCATTCCAAGCTCCTATACATTATTTAGCTACACCTCCGGAACTCAGTACACACTAAGTCATATTCCACAAGACGCGCAGGACTGTGGAAATACAACTACTACAATACTACTACTACCACGGTCTAGCTCAGACATTCCCGTAGTAATCTTCGTAAAGATTACCACCGTAGCCTGGAAGTGGAACAGACGGATCTTGAAACTCGCGAGCACTCAAAGGCTGTGGACCATAGGGACATGGATGTGGCCTCGGTCCCGATGCTGGTGGTAACCGACGCCCACGTGGAGGTGTAATACCCCCAACGTCACGCCAATCCATGCGATCAGGCAGACGAGTCCGCACGGGGTACAAATCCCGCATGTCCAGATATCCGGCGTGCACAGCAGGTGCAAGCCGTGTCAAAGTAGTCCAGTGGGCGGCTCGAGTGTTATACAGCTCCATTCGGAGGGGACGGACCTCACGGTCCCTATCCTCCAGCATATGAACAGTAGTCTGAAGCAGTGGCTCTTCATGAGCAGCATCAGTATACAGACCAGTGTAGTAGCCTTCTTCTCCGTGAAGTGAGGCTGGCATGTAACAGAACTCAGTGTTCAGCAACAGGGCATGCCTAGCCCGGAGAATGGTCATAATCGAATAGGCGGCATCCTACACTGCCATCTCGATGGTAATCCCGAGTCCATAAGACCAATGGATGGGGTCGTTAGCTCCGGGATATGAGGGGTATATCCGGACGGTGCAGAAATACTGACTCTGATTGAAATCCCGGTACTGTTCCTCCACGGTGTACTCAGGATACCAGCGATAACCGGTCTCAGTGAGCACACGGACTAGCATGGCCGTGTGACCGGGCACATTAATGCACCGAGTCAAACGAACCACTTGGTGAGGGATGCGGCCAGACATCTGAAACACGAAATAATGCAAAGGCATTAGTGTTTCTGGAAGAAATCGGGCAGCATAACAACTGTAAATGCTCAAACAAAGATTTGAGACATCATACAAATGATAGCATAGCCACTCAACAATCCATATCAAGGTTCCGGGTCCAACAATCATCATACTAAAAAGGATAGAAACTAAACTAAGGCTTGAAACCAACAATCCTAAGAGTCTACGGATTAGTAACACGTGAACCTAGTAAGGATAAGAGGCCTAGTCCTAAATCCCCGTAGAAAGAATAGACTGACTCAGATCAGAAGGGCATAAGATAAAGGAGTAAAAAGAGCCTTACGTTCCCTTCCACAATCAATTCCCCTACAAATAACTAAGAATTTTTCTAGACTCAACATCGACCAGTTTGGCTTGAGAAACCTACAGGCAGTCCAGCTCTGATGCCAACGCTGTCAGGACCCCGATCCTAAGTCACACTGATCTAGCTGTAACACGTCATATCACTTTGCGGCCTCACGCACGGTAACCCCACGGATGCCACCTTACCTGGCCCGGGACCGTTTGCGCATTTTGGCACACGTATATGACAGTGTCGCTAGCATCCATATGACAGAGAACCCGGGCCGACATGGCTAGTTATAAACCAAAAGTGCACTAAATTACAGAGACAAACATCCATGACCCAGCAACGAACGTGTCGGTCATCAACGTATGAACCCAAGTCGTAGCAAGCTACATGGACTTAAAGGAACAACGCGTGACATTTCCCCTAAGGGACAGACACAGGAACGAAGAAGGACACATGCCGGCCAGCCTACGTGTTCCGAGCAGTAGCAAGCTACCAAGGCTCATTGGAGACACTAGGAGGCATTTCCCTGTAACATAGGCTACCAAAGAAAAACAACTAGGTGTCGAATCCCACACATACCAAGCATTTCAAACATACACACAATATGCTCAATATGTGCAAATACAACATTGCATCACAACAGAACTCTATGACTCAAAGTACTTTATTTAAGAGGCTCCAAGAGCCATACATAACATATCCATACAGGTAGGGGTCACATGACCCAACACTCAAGTCATACAGTCATACAAGCACAAGCGGAAGCTACATGTCTGAGTACAGACAACTTAGAAAATAAAACAGGCTTGGTGTAGCCTGACTATCTACAAGGCCCTCCACAAGCTCCAGATCTCCGTCTGGGTGTCAAGCTACTCGTCGACATCAACGTCTATGTAGAACCCATCAGCAGGGGCAGGGTTCTCCTCTGCAACAGTTATTAAGCAAACATGAGTACAAAGGTACTCAGCAAGTCTTACCACATAACCTATCATACATGCAACATTATCAAAGGGGGTAGTGGAGTTCATAGCAGAAAGCCAGCTTTGACTCTTGGCTAACCTATACTACAACTCTCAACATATTGCAAGATGTTACTACGAACACGAGTCCTCTACTCATCACATCAATACACTACCGAGGATCCTCTTCCGTCATCGTACGGAAGGGCCGTCCACGGTACTCACGCTTATCTTGAGGCTTTTAGTAGTATCCATCAACTTGTCTATGAACTGTAAGAGTAACCAAGTAGTCCGTACCGCGAACAACGGCTATTCGAATAGATTGATAACCCTGCAGGGGTGTACTTCTTCACACATGTTTTCACCACTTAGCGTCTGCACATGTCATGTGCTCGGCAGACTTCAAGCGAAAGCCGACGTGGGTGTAGACCACGACCTAACCAACCACTCAAGTCTCTCGTCCAGGTTTATCGCCTATTTGGGTTCCATCCGTGGGGAGATCCGGCCGGGGTGTCGCTCACGGCCCCAAACGATGTGTACAGGGTTCCCGAGTCACCAAACGGGCAACCGGTACACCGTGCCACGTACCTGTCGCATCACAGCCCACCCCGAGGGTCAGCGCTGTGCATGACCTCCAGTAAACTATAAACACCAGAAACTAGTTGCAACTCCTGGACAGAGAACATGGCAGTCGATAAGTCGAGCGGGGTCATATTTCATGGCCCAATGTGTGGTAGTAACTGTAACTTGAATCACACACACAGATCTCGGGTCCTATGGACGATTCCAATGAAACAACCCACCACGTACTCCTACATGGCCTTTCATCGATACCTTTACCAAGCGTATTCCACACTTCCTTCTCTTTATCGGTATGATCATTTCACTCTGATCCATCACCCAGATGAACCAGACCAGACACAACTCTAAGCATAGCAGGCAACATAAACAAATAGCATGGTGGATCACACATCACATGGCTCAATCAACTCCTACACATGCTAGTGGGTTTCAACTATTTACTGTGGCAATGACAGGTCATGCAAGGGAATAGGGTTCAACTACCGCAGCAAGTAGCAGTTCACACGCTGTTGCCTTAATGCAGTAAAAGAGAGCAGGAGCGAGAAGATTGGGTTTGTATCGGAATGATCAATGATTGCTTGCCTGACAAAGTGGTTGTCGGGTACTGCTCTTCAACTGGATACGCAGCAGTATCCTCGAGAGCAGGACCTAACACAGAGAATACCGGCGATACAATCATTAAACAAACAAATGCAACAATATGATGCATGCTCATGACATGGCAAGATGCATGTGTTTTGGCTAATGCAACTAAAACCAGAAGGGTTTGAGCCTATTTGAATCAAAGATTCAAATTGGCACTTTAACTATTATTTAAATAAGTGCATTATCATGTTTTAAAGTATACAGCAAGGTTAACTTGCTCAAACATGCATGAAACCAGTGCCATTGGAAAGATTGGATTTTTCTGATCATTTTTCATATATAAATCTTTTCCATCTGAGCTACTGTTGAATTTATATGATTTTTTGAAGTTTTAGGCATTTTCTGGAATTTCCTGTATTATTTTTAAACCTAAAACCCCAGAAAATCCTTTACTGCATCAGCATGACATCATGCTGACGTCAGCCAGTCAACAGGAGCTAGTCCAAGTCAAACATGACATGTGGGCCCGGCATGTCAGTGTCACAGCTAACTAACAAAGTTAATTAGTGTAAATCTAGGAACTAATTAGATGTCAATGGGGCCTGGGCCCACGGGTCAGTGACTAAACTAACTAACTAATTTAATTAACATTTATTTAATTAAACTAGCTAATTAGGAAAAGGGTGGCCCACACGTCAGCGACCCAGGGGTGGTCAACCCCCTGGTCAAACGAGTCAAACTCGCCGGCAAAGTGACGCCGGCGAGGCCAGACACGGCGGCGTGCTTCGGAAAACGCCCACAGGGCACGGTTCGAGCTGCGGTTGGGCGCGTTGGAGAACCCTTGCCGATGCGCGTCGAACGGTGGTGGTCGCCGGACCTGTGGTGGCCGGAGACGACGGCAACGAGCTCGACGGCGGCGATGGCGTTCGGGTGTGTGCGGAGACGCGGCTACGGTGGCCTAGGCGATGCGTGCTTGGTACCTAGCTCGTCTACGTGCTGCGGCGAGCGAGATGGACATGTGCCCGTGACCAAATGGTCACCGGAGCATCGCCGGCGGCGAGCACGGCGGCGGTGGGTTTCGGTGATCGTCGGAGCAGCAGCTACACGGCGCAAATCAAATGGAGGAGGGAGGGGTTCGGCGTAGGGGCTCACAGCGGTGCTAGCGAGCTCGACGGAGGGGTCGGGGACGCTCTGCAGCTTCTCAATCGACGGCGAGGAGCTCCGGCGATCCGAGGTCGGGGACGACGGCGTGGAGGCGTTGCAGGGCTCCCGGCGATCCGTGGCTCAGCGAGGAGGTAGAGGGCGTCGCGGCGAACCTTCTGGACACTCTCACGGGGCGAGGGGGAGGTTCTAGGTGCGGTAACGGCGAGCGGCGGCGATGGGCGGCTCGGTGGTGAGAGGGGAGAGAGCCAGTGGAAGGCGATGGAGACGAGGGGAAATGAGAGAGAGGTCGGGGCAGCTGCGTGGCGATGCGGGGAGGCTTCCAGGGCGTCGGGGAGGCAGGCAAGCAGCCTGGAGGTGGCCGGGCCAGTGCCGGCGCATGGCGGCCACGCGCGCTGCCTTCTGGCGCGAGGAGGAAGGCGACAGAACGGGGCTGGTGGGCTGGGCCGGCCTGCTACAGTGTTGGGCCCGAGGTAAGTCCTTTCTCTCTTTCTTTTCTTTCCTATTTCTTTTCTGTTTCATTTGTTTTGCAACTTTGTTTAATTAATAAAAATGCTAGAACATTTTTATAACTCATGAAACTTGTCATGGCCACTGTATATAATATGAACAGTATGGAACATTATAGTTTATGATTATTTGAGCATTTAAAATATTTTATAGCATTTAAATGCCCAAATTCAAATACCATATGATTTAATCCAGAGCCCTTGAGTGTCCTAGAAAATTGTGCACCATTTTTAGCAAAGGTTTGAGACCAAGGCAGAAATGATGAACATTTTTGAAGGGCATTTTGGGTACATTGGAAAATATTTTATCAAACCCTAGTTGTTAGAAGAGGGGTGCTGGGGTTTCTGTCATTCCCATTTCAAGTTTCTTTGATAAGTAAACATGATGCACACTCTAGCTAGTCCTAATGCAAGTGCTAACTAGGGATGTGACAATCATGCACTCGTTGGAAGAATGCCTACGAGCTACTAGATGAACCCACCTATTAATTTCCGAAAGTTTCCAGTTATGCAATCAGGTGTTGGGGATACAGGGGAAGCATCGCGCACTCAACTCTAATCCTACATCCAGCTGTATCCAACCTTCAACACATAACCAGTTGTTTCCGGAAACAGTTTACCTCGGACCTTCGAAACGCATACACTATACAAGCTATGGCAATACTCCCAAACTACCTCTCCAGTACTGGGTGATGTCGGGGTTATCTTGCCACTAACCGCATAGGAGAGTTTTCGATGTCGGCCGTCTTAAGTATTCCAGAACTGCCGCGATGGATTTGTGACGACAACACCTCGGAGCTCAACTCCCCGGGACACTGCCACAACCCCTAATGACAGGAGGCATCGAGAACAATGTTCTCGTCACAAAGACATCGGAACAATCCAAACAATACTCGCGAGATCCTAAAAAAAAATTGGTGAATTTTTGAGAGTAGAAGAGATAAAAGTAATCGTCAGGAGTCCTCACCAGAGTGAAAAGAGATGAGGAGCAAAAGAAATCCTACTCTCCGATATATATATATATAGGACTCAAAACAATTTCAGTGTGTGCCTAGACTCAACCGTCAACGATTCGATCAATCAGTGGGGGCTTCTAGGTCGGAGAAGGCTCTGATACCAACTTGTAATGCCCAGGATGGGACTATACCTCCTACGTGTCGAGGCACGACTTAAAGGTATAAGCCCATTCTGGAATGATCTCAAGTTTGGTATCTTTGCACGACTCATTTAAAAGAGGGACTAAATTGCAAAAGGAGATAGATGGCTTACACTCGCCACTCACACAAATTCATTACATGAGCAAAACATCATTCAAACCAACACAGCCCATCTAAGGGTAAGATCCAAAAGACAAGATACCAAACATAACGTAAAGCCACAGGTCTAGATCGAATCCTAGTAGAAACCACTACTGATCGTCGAAAACGTCACAAGCATACGGCCACTCTCTTCATAGAACTCCCGGAAGATCTGAACCATCTCCTGCTTTAAACTCGGCTGAACCTGCATCTGGTGTTGTAGTAAATGTGAGCCACGAGGACTCAGCAATCCCATAACCATGGGTATCAAGACTAGCAAAGCTTTGCGGGTAGGAAGAGGTAAAGTGGTGAGGTTGCAGCAGCGGCTAAGCATAATATGGTGGCTAGCTTACGAGTACCAGAATAAGATGAGCATCTACGCAAACAATCGCAAAAGTAGTGATCGCTAAAGATCCTGAACTACATACGAGTCAAACATAACCCCACCGTGTTCTCTTCTCAAAGTGAAAAGAGACAGTCACGGTTACTCACACAGTTGTGTGTTTTACTTCGGATCATCTGTCAAGTTTTCTAAAACCGGACATTAACAAATTACAATCTGCCACATAACCGCGGGCACGGCTTTCGAAAGATTATAACCCTGCAGGGGTGTCCCAACTTAGCCCATCACAAGCTCTCACGATTAGCTGAAGTGATAAATACAATATCATCACCCCTTATCTTAGGGAAATACGATCAGGCTCGGCATCCCGGTGCACAAGACATTTCGATAATGGTAAAACAAGTCCAGCAAGACCTCCCGGTGTGCCGACACCCTGATAGTAGCCGCGCGTATCTCGTCTCAGGCCACGACCGGATGGGTGATGCTACAGGTAAAACCAATCCTCGAGTTTCCCCGCGGTGGCCCCGCAGGACCCCCGTTTGGGACCAACACCATCAGCACTGGCCCCCCCTGTTATGTAGAATTAAGAACCCGGGGACATGACCCCCTATGCAATTAATTAATTATTTAAGTAGTTATTATGAGCAAATTAAAACCAAAGTTGGGCCTTGCTGGAGGAGTTTTATTCAAAGTCGAACTGTCAAGGGGTCCCCATCCACCCATCGTGTAAGGAACGCAAAATCAAGGAACATAATGCCGGTTTATCGGCGCCTAAGGTGTCATGAGTGGAACAAAACACCGAGCAAAAGGCCAAGCCTTCCACCCATGCCCAGTATATAGGTGTGTTAATAATAATTATAGATATTGTGATATTCCAACAACAAGTTCCCACCTGGAACGATCTTCATCTTCACCTGCAACTAACAATGCTATAAGAGGGGCTGAGCAAGCGGGTGACATAGCCAAACAGTGGTTTTGCTAGGAAGGTGTCAAAAGTTAGAGGTTTCATGGCAACAAGGAGAGGCTGACATAAAAGATGGGTAGCGCGACATGTAACGATAGCATCGAGACAACTAAGCATGGCAATGGTAGTAAAGGTATCCAAGGGTATTATCATCTTGCCTGGGATTCCACAAGGGAGAAGAACGGGTCCATGAAGTAGACGGAACAACATAGTCGAGCGAATCCTCACAACTCCGGAACGAAACCGAAGCTATCAAGAGAAGCAACCGGAAAGAAGCAAACAACACGGTAAACACACAAGCATAAACATGGCATACGATGCACAAACAAGTATGATGCATGTCCGGTTTAAATATGCATGTCATGGCAAAGTGCACAAACAACACTACAAGTTAAGTGGAGCTCAATATGCAACGAGTTGCATATTGACGAAACACCACATTTTAATTATTTAATTGACTCTCGTTTATTTACAAGACAAGGTTAAATGTTGGTTAACATGGCAAGAGGTGAAGCAAAAACAAACTACCAATTTAGGCATTTTAAATGAGGCCGGAAATAACAACAACAATTCCTGGAAAATCCCCATGAGCATGTTTAGCAATTATAAAGCAAACAACAATTCACTCATTTTTAATGTTGTTAACATGATGCGGATGACATGATCAAGTTTTATGCAATTTTTATTAAAAGCTGACATGAAGATGATAAGGAGTATTTGTCACCGTGGTGGAAGGAAAGGGTGCCACGGCAACGATCCGAAGATGATGCAACGCCACATCTCGGTTCCGGTAACTCGTTGAGAGACCGGTGCAAAAGAAAAGGTGGCGTGAACGTGTCAACCAAGAATGGTGGGGTGATCCTGGTTACCGGGTGTCCCACATGATGGTGGCAAGGATACGAGGAACACGACAAAAGATGAAACGGGCACGGAGCACACAAGTGCAAACATCTCATACAACACACAAGCATACGTTCTCGGGTCATCGTCTCGGGGTTATACCTTCGGAACAAGCGTTCGTTTCGGGGCGGTTCGAGATCGTAGAGGAAGTAGTGGAAGTAGACGTTCTCGTGGCGGTCGGGGTACACGTTCGTAGAGGGAAGTAGTTGTTCCGTTCGTAGTCGTTCACGTTTCTAAAGAGGTACTTGACGAAACCAACATCTTCGGGGCGACGGTAGATGTTCACTCGACGGCCTTCGGCGACGGTAGTCGTACACGGTTCGTCGGCGACGGTAGTGGAAGTAGTCGAACTTGGCGTTTCCGAAGGGGTACTTCCGTGTAGTCGAACTTGAAGGTCATCGGCGTCGTGGTACTTGGGGGTCCTCGTTCTTGCGACAGTAGTTGTTCTCGTTACGAAGATGGACTTGACGGTTTCGAGTGCTCCGGGCGTCGCGTCGGTAGATGTACTCGTATTACGTAGATGTTCGGGCCATCGTAGAGGTACTTGGTGCTTCGGGCTGCCATCGTTACTCGTTTGTAGAAGTACATGTATCCTGGCACTTGGCGAAAAAAAACACAGCAGCAACAAAAAGAGACAGCACGGGGCGGCGCTGTCGAGGCCATGGCAGCGGCATGGCGGAGATGAACCTGCGAGGCGGGAGATGCACAACAGCAGGTCTCGGGCGGCAGCCCCTAGCCGAGGAGGTGCTGGCTGGCGCTACGCTGGAGGATCCTGGCCGGCCCGCGACTGCTGGCTCCGGCGACGCGGATGGAGGGCGCCGAGCCACGGAGGACGGGAGCAGGGCCATGGTGCGGCATGGCTGGAGGCGAGGCACGGGAACGGTGGCGCTGGTCACGCTGGGGACGCGGGATCCGGCCTGCTTGGCTGGAGAGGAGGGGCGACGAGCCCCTGTGGTGTGACGAGGACGGGAAGAGGCAGCCGGAGGGGATCCCCCGCGGCGGCCGGCGGCGACTGGCGAAGGGGCCTACGCGGCGGTTGGCGGCGGTGGTGAGGGGTGAGTGAGGGAGATCGATGGGGACTGGGTGCGTGCGCTGCGAGGGAGGAGAGGGACCGAGCAAGAGGAGATGGAGCGAGGGGAACGGGCGCTGGGGCGAGCGATGCGAAGCCTGGCGGCGGCTCGGGAGGAAAAAAAGGAGCGAGGGGGTCGAGAGAGCTGCGGGCTAGGGTTAGAGAGAAGTGATGGGCCTTGAGGGGGAATTGGGCCGGAATGCTTGGAGCTATAAGGCCCAAGTGGGTTGGAATCTCTCTCTCCCTCTCTTCTAAAATAAAAACAACATAGAGAAGAAAAGAGAGAGGAAAACAGAAAGGGGCATTTAGGGAAGGAATTCACACAAGAGGTTAAATTCATTGGACTTGCAAAAATGGGTATGTTCACAGAAAAATAGAAGTGGCAAGATTGCATGAATTAAATTCAAACTCGTTGAATATAATTCAAATGTGTGTGAGAAACAAATGGGTGTTTGGTAGGTCCAAATAATGTTGAGGATTTTTGGTGGAGCTCCGGAAATTGATGAAATAAATATGGGAAAGTTGGAGGGCAAGAATTGAGATAACAAAGGCATGGAATATTTTGCAAGTGTGTTATGGTTAATTCCACATCAATGGAATATTTAATATAGCTCCCTACTACTATTGGGAGGCTTTCATATGTTATAAA
This sequence comes from Secale cereale, assembly GCA_902687465.1. NCBI lineage: Eukaryota > Viridiplantae > Streptophyta > Magnoliopsida > Poales > Poaceae > Secale > Secale cereale. The sequence continues at coordinate 658,282,269 of LR738712.1, forward strand.
GAGAAGTCACCTTCCCTCGATTTAAATGGACCGAAGGTCCACACAATTTATTTAGGTTGAGATGCAAAATAAATATGACATGATGGCATGATGACATGATGCAAAGCAAAATAAATAACACAAGCACAAATGAAACACACGGAAAAACCCGGAACATCTGGAATCTTCTGGAATCTTCTGGGACGTCGGTCTTTGGGCGTCACAACTCTCCCACACTAACAGAGGATCTCGACCCGAGATCCTAGAGATGGCACCGGGTAGAAACGAAAAAGAAGAGGTAAACAAAGTTGCTTCTTTGACAGACGAGTGAAACCACGAACCTGAGAGATTGACCAAAATGAAAGAAGAATACAACGGAGATGAACGAAGTTAAGAGCACTCCGGTAAAAGGAGGAACAATGAACACAATGAGAACCTTGTAGGTTGAACGACGTGAAACAAGAGCTCGCGGATGACAAAAGAATAAGAAACAGCAATGGTATAGCCAAGGAATAAGAATTACAGAATTTGGACAGCACTCTGTCTGAAAATGGAAGGAATTAACAAGAACTTGAGGAGATGGAATGATACTTGATGAAATCAATAGCATATTGCCTCCGAAACAATTGAAAGAATGGCACCAGGGGTAAGAAGGACTCAGACAGCACTCCGGTTGAAAAGAGAGGCAAACTTGATAAGATGAGGGAACTTGAATGAAGAATACAACACTCCGGTTAAATGATAAGCAAGGGAAAGAACATGATCTCGATAAAACGAGATGATGGTTTGGAGAGAGCAACATCACAACGCCTCCGGAATGAAAGAATAGCACATAAATCAATGAAAGAATTGACCGGAGAGAAAAAGACAACTTCTCCGACAAATGAATATGAAAAACATCCTTACGAAGAAGGGTTGAATGGAGTTGTTGGAAAAATCAACAACGAAAACGAATAAGCTTGATGTGGGCTTATGGAAAACATCTCAAAATTAAGAGGTGACAACCAGCCACTAACTTAAACAATTGATTTGATTGAGATCAACAAGGAGATGAAAAACTTAACCGGAATGATAAATGAAGAACTTAGGTCATTTATAAGCACCATAATAGCAACAATCCTGAGGGAAAGCTTTGAGGTGAAATACAACCCAAGATTACTCCAACAAATAAATTGAATGGTTGGAAAGATCTCCTGAACAAAGAAAAAGATGGGTTTAAATATTTCATTCTTGATAACTCGTGAATCATAAAACATGAAGGAATTGTCAAGAATGACATAACACCATCTGAAAAGATAAGGTGGAAAGGATTGCAATTGGAAGCATGATGAAGAATGCTTGAGCTCCAACAAGAATCTTGATGAAGACTTCGAGGATGAATTAAATCATAATGAACCACCATGAAGAACTCCGGTAATGAAAAGCATGAGAAGTGAAAGATGAAAAGAATAAGATTGAAGCCTTGCAGTGAATTAGATAGAGCTCCGTGACAAGATAATTAAGAGAGTTTGGAACTCCGGAAGAAAAGATGAACAACCAATAATTTGATATCATGAACGAACTCCAGACAAAAGGAATTAAACACTTGAAGGAACAAGAATAAGAATTATGTTATGCATCTCCTTCACCAATTTAATTGATGACAACCAAAGGATTTGGCATAGTACTTATTCTCGTTGAAAGGAATTAAAAAGAGATCTCGCGCAAACTTGGGTAATTATACAACAAAGCAACGGCAGGATTATGAAAAGAACAATTGAATTAATACGAAAGCACGAAAGAGTAATCTTGAACGAGCCACCGTAAGAATAGGGAGACGAACGAAGAGGCATCAATGAAGAATATTTGGAGGACGAAGTTGAAAACTGAGAACGAAGAACTCTTCTGAAATGATGGCCTTCGGAGGATCACAATAGGAAGAATTCATGACATGCTTCGGACGGTTATAAAAAGAATTCCTCAAAATCGGAACAATAATGAGGATGGCATGAAGCTAGAACCACAACTCATCAAGAGAACGGCCAAGATTTAAGAGAAACTCTTCTCCGATCTTCAAATATTGAGAGTGAAGACGAGAAAAGCCATAAGAATAGTTGAGCACTCCGGAATGAAGAATTAAAAAGGTTGAACCAATGATGAACAAGAATTTGAAAGCGGTCCTGGAGAAGGACTGTGACTGATGGGATTCATGCTTACGTCACACTTTGAAAGAGAATTTGAGTATAACTCCGGAAAAATTAGGAGAGTCAGGTAAGATCCTGGAGAAAGACCTGTGGGTTAGGGCCCACTCAAAAGAAATCACCGTTGAAAAAGATTGCTTAAGAGATATTGCACCGGTTGAACTAAATGGCTTGAGTAAGATGACAATCCTCAAAATAGTTTGAACGGATTAAGAATGGAATTATGAATCTTCGCACTCCGGATATGAATAGCAAGAGGAGAATGATTAATTGGTGCACCGGAATAAGAAAGCATTGTGAAAGAGGAAAAAGGATAAGATCAACAACGACATCTTGAATTACATCCACCGGCAGAATTTGAGAAGAAAAGAATGATGAACTTGAAGCTCTTGAGCATCTTCACGGTAATTCACCGGATAAGAACATAGAAGTAAAAGAATGAAGAAACCTCACATGAATAAAATGGATACTTCATCTGAGAATTTCTGGCTCCGAGAAGGAGAAGGGTGGGAGGGTGGGGAAAAACAAAGACAACTTGGGATGAATGAAACATACACCGTTGAGAAAAGACTGAGAGTTGATCTTGCATATGATGAAAGATCGGATTAACTTGAAGCAAAGGCACACCGATTGAAAAGATTACCATGAAAATCTCGATGGTCAAGAAGAATTAGCACTCCCATAGAAATATGAGGACACCGATTAGGAAAGGTATGGAATCAACACTTGACATCGAAGCAACTCGAATACCAGAATCAAATCAAAACAAAGGATAGATATGTTGCAGCATAATCTTCACAATATCATTCGAACAGAGGATTGAACGAATGAATTCCGCAGGTACATCCACTTGTCGAGAAGCCACTTGGGAGAACAAAAGATAAATAAAAACAACAAGGAGCAGATAGAACAAATACAAAATAGAAGCTTCATTTCACATCTTCGTGCTGAAAGCTCATGGAACATGTTACAAAAGGGTTTTGCAATCCCCGGATCAGCATAGCCAAGGACCCTTTAAGATGCAACTCCCGATCGGAACAAGCCCATAAAACCACTTCACTCAATGTAGAACCCCGAACTTCATATCATGCACTCGTTGGAAGAATGCCTATGAGCTACTAGATGAACCCACCTATTAATTTCCGAAAGTTTCCAGTTATGCAATTAGGTGTTGGGGATACAGGGGAAGCATCGCTGTAACACCTCAAAAATTTTGGTTTGGTTTTTACCAAATGCTTTATTTGATTTAAAGGAGGTTATTTAAAAAAAAAATTTAGAAGGACTCTCCTTCTCAAATTTTGGTTATGGCAAAACCTTTTATGAGATCTTCTCAACCTTGATTCTGGTCTTGAGGATTTTTCAACTTGTGTTGGTTCAACACAATTACTTTTGGATCATTTTACTAATTCTTGTGTTAAAAAGAATTCTTTTAAATCCTTGGATTTATCCCTACCTATTCAAAGAAATACTCTCTTGCCAAAACCTATATGGATAACATCCTTCCAGAACCCTCTTCCCTACCTTGGGACAAGTTAAGCATCAATTCCAGCAAGTTTCAACTTCCTTTAGATTTTATCTCTATTTATTTAAACCACAAAATATTTTTCTGTCATTTATTTGGACCCTAGTGGTTTACAAAGGAACTACTAGATCCTTTTTGAATTTTTACTCCAAATAAATTCCTAGGGCTAGTCCTTAGTACCCTCAACTCATATCCACCAAGACCTACTGGTCATCAGTTCAAAATTTTCAAAATATGCTTGCTGCAAGTTTGAAGCAAATTTGCTATTTTTGGTGAAATTCATCCTTTCTTCTTTCCAAAAATTCTGAGGAAATTCATGCAGCCCCCAGATGCATCCAGAGACCCCCTCACCAAGTCCCAGCTCAAGGAAAATTCTCCACATGCATCAAACATTTCATCAAACACCTTACTTGCACTGTTTCTGTTAAGTTCAGAGTTCAGTGTCAAGCTTCAGTCTTCAGTGTCGTTTTCTTCAGTCACCGTCGCCGAACTCGCCAGTTACTCGCTTGGCCTCTTGCGCCCTGTTCTTTCTCCTTATCCGTGCGCCGCATGGTTGGTTGGCTGGACGTGGGCGTCGGTGCTGAGCTGTCCCGTCGTCTCCGGCGAGTCCAGCGGCGACAGTACCGCCCGTGGCGGCCACCAGGGATGAACCCTGCAACACGGCGCCGCTCCGCACCGCCCAAGCCACCGGTGGCCTCCGCGTGTCCCTCTTCTCCCTCCAAGCGCGCTGCAGAACCGTCGCCGTGGCCTGAGTAGCGCAGAGCGCGCTCTCTGCCGCCGGCGAGCCCGTGAGCGCCGTCCCGTTGGAACAGCGAAGCAAGCCAAGTACGATCGAACTTAGGCGTGGAATGGAGCCAGTAGACCACACTGAAGATGCTCAGCCACCTAAACTACCTGTCCGACCCCTGCCTCGCCGTAATCCCTCGCCGGAGATATTCCGACCGCGGCACCTCCCTCGCCCGCCTATAAATAGGGCTCCAGAGACGTTGTGAAGCCACCGCGCCCACCACACCTCACCACAACCTCGCCAAAACCACTCAAAGGGCCTCGGGAGGGCCTTCTTCCCCGACTCCGGCCGCCTCGATCCGCTTCGGGCTCCGGCAAGGTCCGCTTTGGTGAGAGCACCCCAGCTCCTAAAACTCGGTCAGCAGCCTCCTAGTCCACCACCTAGTCTAACCCAAGCATCAATTTGCAGTCAGAAACCCCGTCCGGTGAGATCCACCATCGCCCGACGCCGCCGTCCGCCGCCGAGGAAGTCGCCGTCGTTGTGGTCCCTCCCTTCGGTCACTTCCACCACCCACCGACGCGGAAGAGCCTCCTGAGCACGCCGGTACCTCCCCCTTCCTCTGCCTCGCAGTAGTTCGTCGCCGGCGATCACCGCAGGCCTCTGGCGCCGGCGAGCTCTATTCCCCTCTTTTAAACCTGACATGCGGGCCCCCCCTGTCAGCTTTCTCTTTTATTTCGAACCGTTTTCTGAAAACGCCTTCGGGCAAAGTGCGCTTTCCTTTTGGTTCGGCGTATTTTTATCCGAAGCGTTTTCTGTTTATTCAAACTACCCCCTGGATAGTTTCTGTTTCATTACAGACTAGTCCCTGGGTCTGTTTTCTTTATAACTTTTAAACTAAAAAGGATTTTTAGTTGATTCTTTTTCTGTCATCTTCATAATTCTGCCTAGTTTTTTATCATATTTATTTGAAAAATACTTGGAACACTTTTTGCGCATGCACGTATTTACGTAGTATTCGGTTTCTTTTTATACCGTAGATACCGACGGAGGTGACGGAGCCGCAAACTTCGCCGAACTAGACTCCGACTACTCCGAACCAGGCAAGCATGTTTGAACTTTTGATATGATGAGTGTTTTTCATGTTTGCTTGAGAGGCTTTTCTTATGGCATGTTTATATAAACATTGTTGAATGTTATATTTCATGCACGGTAAGTTGCAAGTGAGATACAGACTTGATGCGACCGTGATATGGAGAAACAACCTAGTCATGTTGTGGCATGATAGGTTGCAAGCTGGTATTGTTGAAGCATGCCAGTTCTATGACAACTGTTAACTCCGGTGTCGACGTGGATCAAGTCTCGATCCCGTCCATTTCTCTTTTTGTACTGCCACATGTTTTCTGCAAAGAATGCGGTTTAGTAAGTTGCAAACCTCTTTCTCGGTACACACCAAATAGAGAGGCCGTGATGAAGGTTCCATGGCCCTGGATTAAAGCCGTCATCCGGTCAGGGGGCATGGGTGTTTCCGGTTGGGACCGAGAGGGGGGCACCCCTTAGAGCGCGCGATATAAATTTGATCCCATGCTATTCGAGGAGTGGCCTCCCCGCCTCAGGAGTTTTTCTTGAACGTTGCCTAGGGTGATTCCTAGCAACGGAATGTGAAATGGGTGTGTACTGGTTAAATGTGTTTTCTTCTGAAATATCGTGAACGGAACTAGTCCTTAGTGACTACTGAAATCCGTTGGCTGTGGTAAAGTACAAACTCTGCAGAGTCAAAACCATTCGTGTAACCAAGTCCTTGGTCGAGGATGTTGGTTAGCTGATCCGTGTCAGTCTCAGTGTCAGGGTAAACCCGGTTGAATGATACTTCTGTGAATGGACTAACCTGTTTACTTTTAAGTACTGAGAATTCCTTAGGATGGTACTACCTCCAGGAACTACTCGAGTTTTTCCTTGTTGATATAAGCCCTTTATGTGATGTCGCTCAGACGTCCGACTGTGGCATTCCTGTTATTTACCTTTGATATAAGCCCTTTATGTGATGTCGCTCAGACGTCCGACTGTGGCATTCTTGTTATTTACTTTTGATATAAGCCCTTTCTGTGATGTCGCCCAGACGTCCGACTGTGGCATTCTTGTTATTTACTTTTGATATAAGCCCTTTATGTGATGTCGCTCAGACGTCCGACTGTGGCATTCTTGTTATTTATTTTTGATATAAGCCCTTTCTGCGGTGTCGCCCCGACGCCCGACTGCGGCATGTTATTCTATTTTACCTTTCGAGGCGTCGCTTCAGACACCCGATCGGTCTTCAGCTATTTATTTATATTGCAGTGCTAATTGAATTACTCACGTGTGCATTATTGCTCGTGTGCATCATGTTTGCATTTGTTATATCTTATGTCCAAACTGTCTTGCGAGTACATTCAAAGTACTCACCTGGCTTGTTGATTTGGCCAGATGTTGACGAAGGCGATCTTATGGATGAAGAGTTCGATAGCGAGTCCGACGCCTAGAGGAGTCCCAGTCAGTCACTTGCGATCCTGGAATCGGTCACTTGTATTATATTCGCTTCCGCCACCATAAATAAATCATCGAGCCTCACTCCGACGCTTGATGAGTGTAAGATATTGGAGTCACGCCACCCACTTCACTGTGATATATCCACTACCACTATGTCCACAAGTTAGTAGTTATGCCACCATTTCCCTTTGTGACATATCCGCCTTTATGTGTAATATTGGCGTGCTTGTAATAAATTGTTGAGCAGCCTCAGCTCAACCCTGTTTAATATTTAGTACTTCTGGATTTTCTGTATCAAGGATTTGTCTGCCAGTATGGAGGTTTTCTCTATACTAGTTTGATAAAAGGGGCGATTCTTCAATAAGTGTTTTATTGGAAAATCGGTCCTGACAACCTTGGTATCAGAGCCAGGCTGACTATAGGAAGCCACTAGGTGCACTCGCTAATCGGTTATTAGCGTAATAAGTACTATTTTAGCAATTGGCAAATTGTAGCAATTTTTCTGTTAGTCATCATAAATTTATGATTTGACTATCTGGAATTTTTGTCTACTTTTGTAGATGGCTGGCCGCGACTGTGAATCGCAGGTGTTCGCCAATGTGCCTGAGGGGTTTATCAAGCTCCTCGCTTTCATCACCAAGATCGCGATCGGGCCATCGACTCGTCCGGAGTACACGCTCTACGAGCACAGGCTCAGCGACAACGTGTCTATGCACCAGGCTGCGGTGCAATTCAAGGGAGGACGTTCAGTATCACGCCACCTCCGATTTGTCGGGAGGGCCATGCCTACGGAGAGGCATGCCATGCAGATGGCTGCCCGTGAGGCAATAGCTCGTCTCCGGGATGCCCTTCCTTCGATGAAGGCTCGTCGCTACCGTTACCTCCCATGCCACGTGCCATACACCTGTCACTATGCATTTGCTTGCACTAGGGGAGAGCGAGATGATGCTATTGAGATGCTTGTTGAGTATCTCAAGGCGCTTGAGGCAGCCTTTGATAACCTCGTGGACGACTATGTGGCTGCCCGTATGGACTCAGTTCAAGGCTGTGTTGCCAACAGGAGGGAACTGCTCCATACAGCACCACCACTGTCATATATCTCGTCCTCAGCATCCTATGCACCTGCCATCCGAGCCACCGCTCGCCGCCTACCTACCACTGAGGAGTTTGACCAAGTCATTGCTCCTATCCCAGTTCGTGCTGCACCGCCTACCACACCCGTTTCAGCCGCACAACCCAGTACTCTGCGCCTAGAGCCTATTAGTGAGGAAGAAGTTGAGTCCCCCGCAGCACTGGGACTTACCCTCGGCAGGCCAAAGGAAATATTTACCATCTCCGACTGAGTGCGCCGAGCAAGCCGTGTGTTGTACCGCTTGTATGATATGTTTATATGTATATAGGCTTGATGAGAAGTAGTTTATGTGCGCATCATGTAGGAACTCGGAGAAGTGCACTAGCCTAAATAACATGTCAGGAGTGTGTACGCGCATCCTGAGTGAGATATTGTATAATTACAGCTTGCTTGTAAGATACTAAGCGGTCCTTCTCCATGCGCAATCAAGTATTTTCTTGAAAAGTCTTGGGAGTTTTAAAATTTCCTGCCCTTGCAAAAAATTATTTATTTTTGTTACTCGGTTTTGTTTTTCTCATGAGTTTGCAAAATACCCCAGAGTGGAAAATGCATCGTCCCTGGACTCGTTCCATGCCAAGCCCGCCGGAAGAAAATTTTGGTACCCGGACCGGTAACAATTTCACACAGGGGCAGTCAAGTCAGCAAGATAGTGAAACCGCATTTTCTCAAGTATGCCGCCTTTATGAGCAGAGTCAGCAGCAACATCAAGAAATGATGAACCATATTATCAACATGAGAAATCAGCGCGAACCATATCAGCAGCATTCCAAATTGGCTGAACTACAAAAGACACGTCCCCCAACTTTCTCTCACACTGATAAACCTCTTGAGGCTGATGATTGGCTTCGAGACATCGAGAGGAAATTAATTATTGCACAATGTTCAGACCATGAGAAAGTACTGTATGCACCTCACTACCTTACAGGAGCAGCTGCGTCATGGTGGGAAAATTTCCTACATATGCATCCCAATGAAAACAACATCACCTGGGAGGAGTTTAAGGAAAATTTTCGTGGGGCGCACATTCCCAGAAGTATTATGAAGATTAAGAAGAGAGAGTTTGATGATCTCAAGCAGAGAAGCATGTCAGTGACTGAGTATAATAGTCAGTTTACTCAACTATCTCGTTATGCCAACGAAGAACATATGACTGAAAATAAAAAGATGGAAAAATTCCTGGACGGTCTGGCACCAGCACTTAAATGCCAACTGGTCGTACACACATTTCCAGATTTCAAGACTCTTGTGGACAAAGCAATTACCTTGGAGAATGAACGCCGCAGCTTGGAGGATTTTCGCAAGCGCAAGCGGGACAAGACTTCTCAATCCCGCAACAACCGGAACAAGACCGATTTTCGGAAAAATGAGGCAAACAAATCCGCAACCAGTGTTCCACGCTCAAACAAGAATTTTCATGCAAGGGATAAAGATTTTACGTATCACCCAGGCGTTACTTGCTTCGCTTGTGGAGAAGAAGGACACTATGCCAAGCAATGCCCAAAGCCAAGAAACTCAGCCCCCAAGACAAACAATGGCGGGAATAATTCAGCTCCAAAGCGTAACAACTTTAATCCCAGCAACAATCACAAGAAGGGTCACGTGAACCATGTGACCAAGGAAGAAGCGCAAAATGCTCCAGATATCGTACTCGGTACGTTTCCTGTCAACACAATACCTGCCACGGTTTTGTTTGATTCGGGAGCTTCTCATTCGTTCATTTCGAAGAAATTTGCTTTGCAACATGGTTTTCCGATTCTTCCCTTGGAAAATTCTCTGACCATCAAGTCCCCCGGGATTAAGCAAATCACCCAAAGTTATTGCCGAGGTGTGGTCATTGAGCTTGAAGGATTAAAGTTTCAAGCAAACCTCATTGTATTGGAAAATAAGGGACTGGATGTTATCCTAGGAATGGACTGGTTAACCACCAACAAGGGATTTATCGACTGTTTCAATCGGACTGTGATCCTCACTCATCACCACGGGAAGACAGTAAAAATTACAGCCCAAGAAAGACCAGTATCATTGCGACCTAGATTAAACAAGGTGGATATTTCAGAATTAAACAAAGTTCCAGTGGTATGTGAGTTTCCGGATGTATTTCCTGAAGAGCTACCAGGCATGCCACCAGACCGAGAGATAGAATTCATTATTGAACTGGCACCTGGAACCACTCCCATTTACAAGAAACCTTATAGAATGGCACCGTCCGAGTTGGTAGAATTGAAGAAGCAAATAAAAGAATTACTGGACAAAGGATTTATCCGGGCCAGCTCCTCACCTTGGGGTTCGCCAGTATTATTTGCCAAGAAAAAGGATGGGACCCTGAGATTATGTATAGACTATCGAGCACTCAACATGGTTACAATCAAAAACAAATATCCGATGCCACGGATAAATGATTTATTTGACCAGCTTGCACAAGCCAAGGTTTTCTCCAAGATTGATTTGAGGTCGGGATATCATCAATTAAAAGTACGGACAGAAGATATCCCTAAAACAGCATTCACGTCCAGATACGGATTATATGAGTTTACAGTAATGCCGTTTGGACTGACCAACGCCCCCGCATATTTTGTTCACCTCATGAACAAAGTATTCATGAAATTTATGGACAAATTTGTTGTGGTATTTATTGACGATATTTTGGTATATTCTAAAACACCAGAAGAACATGCTGAACATCTCAGAATTGTGCTGGGAGAATTAAGGAAGCATCAATTATACGCCAAATTCAGTAAATGTGAATTTTGGCTAAAACAGGTTGGTTTTTTGGGCCACGTATTAACCCAAGAAGGCGTTGCCGTGGACCCAGAAAAAGTCAAGGCCGTACTCGACTGGAGACCACCAGCCAACGTAACCGAAGTACGAAGCTTTCTGGGAATGGCTGGATATTACAGAAGATTTATTGAGGGATTCTCCACCATAGCAAAACCTATGACACAGCTACTCAAGAAGGATAAGAAATTTGTGTGGACTGAAGATTGCGAGAAAAGTTTCCAAGAACTCAAAAAGAGATTAACAACAGCCCCCGTATTGGTCATACCAGACATACACAAAAATTTTGAAGTATATTGCGACGCATCCCGGAAGGGCCTCGGATGCGTATTAATGCAAGAAGGCAAAGTAGTCGCATATGCTTCCAGGCAACTGCGAAAGCATGAAGAAAACTATCCCACTCATGACTTGGAATTAGCTGCAGTTATACATGCACTCAAAGAATGGAGGCACTTTTTACTTGGAAATCGTTGTGAAATATATACAGACCATAAAAGTCTCAGATATATTTTCACGCAACCAGAACTCAATTTGCGACAACGGCGCTGGTTGGAATTAGTGAAAGACTATGATGTCGGCATTCACTACCATCCAGGAAAGGCAAATGTAGTGGCAGATGCTCTCAGCCGCAATCCCAGCTCAAGCAACGACAGGGCACAAAACTTGAGACCTGAGTTTCAGAGGGAGTTTGCCAAACTCAACATGGTGTTGGTCACTGAAGGCTCTATATCAAATTTAGAAATACAACCCACCCTGATGGAACAAATTAAGAAAGCCCAGCATGGACACCCCAGCATCGAAGGCATAAAAAGAAAAGTGAGTATGGGCAGAGCCTCGGAATTTGTCGTAGACAGTGAGGGAATACTATGGTACAGGGACAGGCTTTGCGTGCCAAATGTAGAAGACCTCAAACAACAAATTTTGACCGAAGGCCACACCGCTCCATATTCCATCCACCCCGGAGGAACAAAAATGTACAAGGACATTCAGGAAAGATTTTGGTGGCACGGTATGAAGAGGGATATAGCCACATTCATTGCCTGTTGTGATTCATGTCAGCGCATTAAAGCCGAGCACCAAAAACCAGCAGGGCTATTACAGCCAAACAAGATACCTGAATGGAAATGGGACGAGATTGGAATGGATTTCATTGTCGGACTACCTCGGTCACGACACGGAAATGATGCCATATGGGTCATCACAGATAGGTTGACCAAGGTGGCACATTTTATTCCGGTAAAGACAACCCACACCACTCAGAAGCTTGCCAAGCTTTATCTCTCCCGTATTGTTTGTCTACATGGAGTCCCAAAAATCATAATATCCGATCGAGGCACTCAATTCGTCTCTAAATTTTGGGATCAATTGCAACAAGCTCTGGGAACTCAACTAGTATTCAGCACAGCATATCATCCCCAGACTGGAGGACAGACTGAACGTGTAAACCAAATCCTGGAAGACATGCTAAGAGCATGTGTTCTCACTTATGGAACCAGTTGGGAAGAAAGTTTACCTTATGCCGAGTTCGCATATAACAACAGTTACCAATCCAGCCTACAGATGGCACCTTTTGAAGCCTTGTATGGGCGAAGATGCCGTACCCCATTAAATTGGTCGGAAACAGGAGATAGCCGTATCTTCGGCCCAGACATGCTCAAAGAAGCTGAGGAGAAGGTTAAAATAATCAGGGACCAACTCAAGACAGCCCAGAGCCGACAAAAGAGTTATTATGACCAAAAACATCGTGAAGTCAGTTTTGAACCCGGTGAATATGTGTATCTAAGAGTATCCCCTATGCGGGGCCTTCAACGATTCAAGATTAAAGGAAAGCTAGCACCACGTTTTATTGGACCTTTCCGGGTGACTGCACGAAGAGGCACAGTAGCCTACCAGCTAGACCTGCCAAGAGAACTGTCCGACGTCCATGACGTGTTCCACATATCACAATTGAGAAAATGTGTAAGCAACCCAGAGAAGCGTGTATCTCATGAGAGCATTGACGTGCAACCGGATCTCACCTACAGAGAACATCCAGTAAAAATAATAGAAGAGTCTGAAAGAAGAACCCGCCAAAAGACAACTAAGTTCTTCAAGGTTCAGTGGAGCAACCACACCGAAGATGAAGCGACTTGGGAAAGAGAGGATTTTCTTCGGGCAGAGTACCCACACTTATTTAAGGATCATCTGAAATCTCGGGGACGAGATTTTTCCTAAGGGGGTGGGTGTTGTAACACCTCAAAAATTTTGGTTTCGTTTTTACCAAATGCTTTATTTGATTTAAAGGAGGTTATTTAAAATTTTTTTTTTAGAAGGACTCTCCTTCTCAAATTTTGGTTATGGCAAAACCTTTTATGAGATCTTCTCAACCTTGATTCTGGTCATGAGGATTTTTCAACTTGTGTTGGTTCAACACAATTACTTTTGGATCATTTTACTAATTCTTGTGTTAAAAAGAATTCTTTTAAATCCTTGGATTTATCCCTACCTATTCAAAGAAATACTCTCTTGCCAAAACCTATATGGATAACATCCTTCCAGAACCCTCTTCCCTACCTTGGGACAAGTTAAGCATCAATTCCAGCAAGTTTCAACTTCCTTTAGATTTTATCTCTATTTATTTAAACCACAAAATATTTTTCTGTCATTTATTTGGACCCTAGTGGTTTACAAAGGAACTACTAGATCCTTTTTGAATTTTTACTCCAAATAAATTCCTAGGGCTAGTCCTTAGTACCCTCAACTCATATCCATCAAGACCTACTGGTCATCAGTTCAAAATTTTCAAAATATGCTTGCTGCAAGTTTGAAGCAAATTTGCTATTTTTGGTGAAATTCATCCTTTCTTCTTTCCAAAAATTCTGAGGAAATTCATGCAGCCCCCAGATGCATCCAGAGACCCCCTCACCAAGTCCCAGCTCAAGGAAAATTCTCCACATGCATCAAACATTTCATCAAACACCTTACTTGCACTGTTTCTGTTAAGTTCAGAGTTCAGTGTCAAGCTTCAGTCTTCAGTGTCGTTTTCTTCAGTCACCGTCGCCGAACTCGCCAGTTACTCGCTTGGCCTCTTGCGCCCTGTTCTTTCTCCTTATCCGTGCGCCACATGGTTGGTTGGCTGGACGTGGGCGTCGGTGCTGAGCTGTCCCGTCGTCTCCGGCGAGTCCAGCGGCGACAGTACCGCCCGTGGCGGCCACCAGGGATGAACCCTGCAACACGGCGCCGCTCCGCACCGCCCAAGCCACCGGTGGCCTCCGCGTGTCCCTCTTCTCCCTCCAAGCGCGCTGCAGAACCGTCGCCGTGGCCTGAGTAGCGCAGAGCGCGCTCTCTGCCGCCGGCGAGCCCGTGAGCGCCGTCCCGTTGGAACAGCGAAGCAAGCCAAGTACGATCGAACTTAGGCGTGGAATGGAGCCAGTAGACCACACTGAAGATGCTCAGCCACCTAAACTACCTGTCCGACCCCTGCCTCGCCGTAATCCCTCGCCGGAGATATTCCGACCGCGGCACCTCCCTCGCCCGCCTATAAATAGGGCTCCAGAGACGTTGTGAAGCCACCGCGCCCACCACACCTCACCACAACCTCGCCAAAACCACTCAAAGGGCCTCGGGAGGGCCTTCTTCCCCGACTCCGGCCGCCTCGATCCGCTTCGGGCTCCGGCAAGGTCCGCTTTGGTGAGAGCACCCCAGCTCCTAAAACTCGGTCAGCAGCCTCCTAGTCCACCACCTAGTCTAACCCAAGCATCAATTTGCAGTCAGAAACCCCGTCCGGTGAGATCCACCATCGCCCGACGCCGCCGTCCGCCGCCGAGGAAGTCGCCGTCGTTGTGGTCCCTCCCTTCGGTCACTTCCACCACCCACCGACGCGGAAGAGCCTCCTGAGCACGCCGGTACCTCCCCCTTCCTCTGCCTCGCAGTAGTTCGTCGCCGGCGATCACCGCAGGCCTCTGGCGCCGGCGAGCTCTATTCCCCTCTTTTAAACCTGACATGCGGGCCCCCCCTGTCAGCTTTCTCTTTTATTTCGAACCGTTTTCTGAAAACGCCTTCGGGCAAAGTGCGCTTTCCTTTTGGTTCGGCGTATTTTTATCCGAAGCGTTTTCTGTTTATTCAAACTACCCCCTGGATAGTTTCTGTTTCATTACAGACTAGTCCCTGGGTCTGTTTTCTTTATAACTTTTAAACTAAAAAGGATTTTTAGTTGATTCTTTTTCTGTCATCTTCATAATTCTGCCTAGTTTTTTATCATATTTATTTGAAAAATACTTGGAACACTTTTTGCGCATGCACGTATTTACGTAGTATTCGGTTTCTTTTTATACCGTAGATACCGACGGAGGTGACGGAGCCGCAAACTTCGCCGAACTAGACTCCGACTACTCCGAACCAGGCAAGCATGTTTGAACTTTTGATATGATGAGTGTTTTTCATGTTTGCTTGAGAGGCTTTTCTTATGGCATGTTTATATAAACATTGTTGAATGTTATATTTCATGCACGGTAAGTTGCAAGTGAGATACAGACTTGATGCGACCGTGATATGGAGAAACAACCTAGTCATGTTGTGGCATGATAGGTTGCAAGCTGGTATTGTTGAAGCATGCCAGTTCTATGACAACTGTTAACTCCGGTGTCGACGTGGATCAAGTCTCGATCCCGTCCATTTCTCTTTTTGTACTGCCACATGTTTTCTGCAAAGAATGCGGTTTAGTAAGTTGCAAACCTCTTTCTCGGTACACACCAAATAGAGAGGCCGTGATGAAGGTTCCATGGCCCTGGATTAAAGCCGTCATCCGGTCAGGGGGCATGGGTGTTTCCGGTTGGGACCGAGAGGGGGGCACCCCTTAGAGCGCGCGATATAAATTTGATCCCATGCTATTCGAGGAGTGGCCTCCCCGCCTCAGGAGTTTTTCTTGAACGTTGCCTAGGGTGATTCCTAGCAACGGAATGTGAAATGGGTGTGTACTGGTTAAATGTGTTTTCTTCTGAAATATGGTGAACGGAACTAGTCCTTAGTGACTACTGAAATCCGTTGGCTGTGGTAAAGTACAAACTCTGCAGAGTCAAAACCATTCGTGTAACCAAGTCCTTGGTCGAGGATGTTGGTTAGCTGATCCGTGTCAGTCTCAGTGTCAGGGTAAACCCGGTTGAATGATACTTCTGTGAATGGACTAACCTGTTTACTTTTAAGTACTGAGAATTCCTTAGGATGGTACTACCTCCAGGAACTACTCGAGTTTTTCCTTGTTGATATAAGCCCTTTATGTGATGTCGCTCAGACGTCCGACTGTGGCATTCCTGTTATTTACCTTTGATATAAGCCCTTTATGTGATGTCGCTCAGACGTCCGACTGTGGCATTCTTGTTATTTACTTTTGATATAAGCCCTTTCTGTGATGTCGCCCAGACGTCCGACTGTGGCATTCTTGTTATTTACTTTTGATATAAGCCCTTTATGTGATGTCGCTCAGACGTCCGACTGTGGCATTCTTGTTATTTATTTTTGATATAAGCCCTTTCTGCGGTGTCGCCCCGACGCCCGACTGCGGCATGTTATTCTATTTTACCTTTCGAGGCGTCGCTTCAGACACCCGATCGGTCTTCAGCTATTTATTTATATTGCAGTGCTAATTGAATTACTCACGTGTGCATTATTGCTCGTGTGCATCATGTTTGCATTTGTTATATCTTATGTCCAAACTGTCTTGCGAGTACATTCAAAGTACTCACCTGGCTTGTTGATTTGGCCAGATGTTGACGAAGGCGATCTTATGGATGAAGAGTTCGATAGCGAGTCCGACGCCTAGAGGAGTCCCAGTCAGTCACTTGCGATCCTGGAATCGGTCACTTGTATTATATTCGCTTCCGCCACCATAAATAAATCATCGAGCCTCACTCCGACGCTTGATGAGTGTAAGATATTGGAGTCACGCCACCCACTTCACTGTGATATATCCACTACCACTATGTCCACAAGTTAGTAGTTATGCCACCATTTCCCTTTGTGACATATCCGCCTTTATGTGTAATATTGGCGTGCTTGTAATAAATTGTTGAGCAGCCTCAGCTCAACCCTGTTTAATATTTAGTACTTCTGGATTTTCTGTATCAAGGATTTGTCTGCCAGTATGGAGGTTTTCTCTATACTAGTTTGATAAAAGGGGCGATTCTTCAATAAGTGTTTTATTGGAAAATCGGTCCTGACAATCGCGCACTCAACTCTAATCCTACATCCAGTAGTATCCATCCTTCAACACATAACCAGTTGTTTCCGGAAACCGTTTACCTCGGACCTTTGAAACGCATCCACTATACAAGCTATGGCAATACTCCCGAACTACCTCCCCAGTGCTGGGTGATGTCGGGGTTATCTTGCCACTAACCGCATAGGAGAGTTTTCGATGTCGGCCGTCTTAAGTATTCCAGAACTGCCGCGATGGATTTGTGACGACAACACCTCGGAGCTCAACTCCCCGGGACACTGCCACAACCCCTAATGACAGGAGGCATCGAGAACAATGTTCTCGTCACAAAGACATCGGAACAATCCAAACAATACTCGCGAGATCCTAAATAAAATTGGTGAATTTTTGAGAGTAGAAGAGATAAAAGTAATCGTCAGGAGTCCTCACCAGAGTGAAAAGAGATGAGGAGCAAAAGAAATCCTACTCTCCGATATATATAGGACTCAAAACAATTTCAGTGTGTGCCTAGACTCAACCGTCAACGATTCGATCAATCAGTGGGGGCTTCTAGGTCGGAGAAGGCTCTGATACCAACTTGTAATGCCCAGGATGGGACTATACCTCCTACGTGTCGAGGCACGACTTAAAGGTATAAGCCCATTCTGGAATGATCTCAAGTTTGGTATCTTTGCACGACTCATGTAAAAGAGGGATTAAATTGCAAAAGGAGATAGATAGCTTACACTCGCCACTCACACAAATTCATTACATGAGCAAAACATCATTCAAAACAACACAGCCCATCTAAGGGTAAGATCCAAAAGACAAGATACCAAACATAACGTAAAGCCACAGGTCTAGATCGAATCCTAGTAGAAACTACTACTGATCGTCGAAAATGTCACAAGCATACGGCCACTCTCTTCATAGAACTCCCAGAAGATCTGAACCATCTCCTGCTTCAAACTCGGCTGAACCTGCATTTGGTGTTGTAGTAACTGTGAGCCACGAGGACTCAGCAATCCCATAACCATGGGTATCAAGACTAGCAAAGCTTTGAGGGTAGGAAGAGGTAAAGTGGTGAGGTTGCAGCAGCGGCTAAGCATAATATGGTGGCTAGCTTACGAGTACCAGAATAAGATGAGCATCTACGCAAACGGTCGCAAAAGTAGTGATCGCTAAAGATCCTGAACTACATACGAGTCAAACATAACCCCACCGTGTTCTCTTCTCAAAGTGAAAAGAGACAGTCACGGTTACTCACACAGTTGTGTGTTTTACTTCGGATCATCTGTCAAGTTTTCTACAACCGGACATTAACAAATTCCAATCTGCCACATAACCGCGGGCACGGCTTTCGAAAGATTATAACCCTCCAGGGGTGTCCCAACTTAGCCCATCACAAGCTCTCACGATTAGCTGAAGTGATAAATACAATATCATCACCCCTTATCTTAGGGAAATACGATCAGGCTCGGCATCCCGGTGCACAAGACATTTCGACAATGGTAAAACAAGTCCAGCAAGACCTCCCGGCTTGCTGACACCCTGATAGTAGCCGCGCGTATCTCCTCTCAGGCCACGACCGGATGGGTGATGCTACAGGTAAAACCAATCCTCGAGTTTCCCCGCGGTGGACCCGCAGGACCCCCGTTTGGGACCAACACCATTACCACTGGCCCCCCCTGTTATGTAGAATTAAGAACCCGGGAACATGACCCCCTATGCAATTAATTAATTATTTAAGTAGTTATTATGAGCAAATTAAAACCAAAGTTGGGCCTTGCTAGAGGAGTTTTATTCAAAGTCGAACTGTCAAGGGGTCCCCATCCACCCATCGTGTAAGGAACGCAAAATCAAGGAACATAATGCCGGTTTATCGGCGCCTAAGGTGGCATGAGTGGAACAAAACACCGAGCAAAAGGCCAAGCCTTCCACCCATGCCCAGTATATAGGTGTGTTAATAATAATTATAGATATAGTGATATTCCAACAACAAGTTCCCACCTGGAACGATCTTCATCTTCACCTGCAACTAACAACGCTATAAGAGGGGCTGAGCAAGCGGGTGACATAGCCAAACAGTGGTTTTGCTAGGAAGGTGTCAAAAGTTAGAGGTTTCATGGCAACAAGGAGAGGCTGACATAAAAGATGGGTAGCGCGACATGTAACGATAGGATCGAGACAACTAAGCATGGCAATGGTAGTAAAGGTATCCAAGGGTATGATCATCTTGCCTGGGATTCCACAAGGGAGAAGAACGGGTCCATGAAGTAGACGGAGCAACATAGTCGAGCGAATCCTCACAACTCCGGAACGAAACCGAAGCTATCAAGAGAAGCAACCGGAAAGAAGCAAACAACACGGTAAACACACAAGCATAAACATGGCATACGATGCACAAACAAGTATGATGCATGTCCGGTTTAAATATGCATGTCATGGCAAAGTGCACAAACAACACTACAAGTTAAGTGGAGCTCAATATGCAACGAGTTGCATATTGACGAAACACCACATTTTAATTATTTAATTGACTCTCGTTTATTTACAAGACAAGGTTAAATGTTGGTTAACATGGCAAGAGGTGAAGCAAAAACAATCTACCTATTTAGGCATTTTAAATGAGGCCGGAAATAACAACAACAATTCCAGGAAAATCCCCATGAGCATGTTTAGCAATTATAAAGCAAACAACAATTCACTCATTTTTTAATGTTGTTAACATGATGCGGATGACATGATCAAGTTTTATGCAATTTTTATTAAAAGCTGACATGAAGATGATAAGGAGTATTTGTCACCGTGGTGGAAGGAAAGGGTGCCACGGCAACGATCCGAAGATGATGCAATGCCACATCTCGGTTCCGGTAACTCGTTGAGAGACCGGTGCAAAAGAAAAGGTGGCGTGAACGTGTCAACCAAGAATGGTGGGGTGATCCCGGTTACCGGGTGTCCCACATGATGGTGGCAAGGAAACAAGGAACACGACAAAAGATGAAACGGGCACGGAGCACACAAGTGCAAACATCTCATACAACACACAAGCATACGTTATCGGGTCATCGTCTCGGGGTTATACCTTCGGAACAAGCGTTCGTTTCGGGGCGGTTCGAGATCGTAGAGGAAGTAGTGGAAGTAGACGTTCTCGAGGCGGTCGGGGTACACGTTCATAGAGGGAAGTAGTTGTTCCGTTCGTAGTCGTTCATGTTTCCGAAGAGGTACTTGATGAAACCAACATCTTCGGGGCGATGGTAGATGTTCACTCGACGGCCTTCGGCGACGGTAGTCGTACACGGTTCGTCGGCGACGGTAGTGGAAGTAGTCGAACTTGGCTTTTCCGAAGGGGTACTTCCGTGTAGTCGAACTTGAAGGTCATCGGCGTCGTGGTACTTGGGGGTCCTCGTTCTTGCGACGGTAGTTGTTCTCGTTACGAAGATTGACTTGACGGTTTCGAGTGCTCCGGGCGTCGCGTCGGTAGATGTACTCGTATTATGTAGATGTTCGGGCCATCGTAGAGGTACTTGGTGCTTCGGGCTGCCATCGTTACTCGTTTGTAGAAGTGCATGTATCCTGGCACTTGGCGAAAAAAAACACAGCAGCAACAAAAAGAGACAGCACGGGGCGGCGCTGTCGAGGCCATGGCAGCGGCATGACGGAGATGAACCGGCGAGGCGGGAGATGCACAACAGCAGGTCTCGGGCGGCAGCCCCTGGCCGAGGAGGCGTTGGCTGGCGCTGCGCTGGAGGATCCTGGCCGGCCCGCGGCTGCTGGCTCCGGCGACGCGGATGGAGGGCGCCGAGCCACGGAGGACGGGAGCAGGGCCATGGCGCGGCATGGCTGGAGGCGAGGCGCGGGAACGGTGGCGTTGGTCGCGCTGGGGACGCGGGATCCGGCCGGCTTGGCTGGAGAGGAGGGGCGACGAGCCCCTGCGGTGCGACGAGGACGGGAAGAGGCGGTCCGGAGGGGATCCCCCGCGGCGGCTGGCGGCGACTGGCGAAGGGGCCTGCGCGGCGGTTGGCTGCGGTGGTGAGGGGTGAGTGAGGGAGATCGATGGGGACTGGGTGCGTGCGCTGCGAGGGAGGAGAGGGACCGAGCAAGAGGAGATGGAGCGAGGGGAACGGGCGCTGGGGCGAGCAATGCGAAGCCTGGCGGCGGCTCGGGAGGAAAAAAAAGGAGCGAGGGGGTCGAGAGAGCTGCAGGCTAGGGTTAGAGAGAAGGGATGGGCCTTGAGGGGGAATTGGGTTGGACTGCTTGGAGCTATAAGGCCCAAGTGGGCTGGAATCTCTCTCTCCCTCTCTTCTAAAATAAAAACAACATAGAGAAGAAAAGAGAGAGGAAAACAGAAAGGGGCATTTAGGGAAGGAATTCGCACAAGAGGTTAAATTCCTTGGACTTGCAAAAATGGGTATGTTCACAGAAAAATAGAAGTGGCAAGATTGCAGGAATTAAATTCAAACTCGTTGAATATAATTCAAATGAGTGTGAGAAACAAATGGGTGTTTGGTAGGTCCAAATAATGTTGAGGATTTTTGGTGGAGCTCCGGAAAGTGATGAAATAAATATGGGCAAGTTGGAGGGCAAGAATTGAGATAACAAAGGCATGGAATATTTTGCAAGTGTGTTATGGTTAATTCCACATCAATGGAATATTTAATATAGCTCCCTACTACTATTGGGAGGCTTTCATATGTTATAAAGAGAAGTCACCTTCCCTCGATTTAAATGGACCGAAGGTCCACACAATTTATTTAGGTTGAGATGCAAAATAAATATGACATGATGGCATGATGACATGATGCAAAGCAAAATAAATAACACAAGCACAAATGAAACACACGGAAGAACCCGGAACATCTGGAATCTTCTGGGACGTCGGTCTTCGGGCGTCACAACTAAGGTCATGAGCCCTTGTGAGCCCACTTGCGACCGCCCCATGATTAAGGACTGGCACGACGTCTGTGCTCGGGTCCGTCCCTGCAGCGTCGATAAACCCAAGGGTTGAGCTCTGTCTAGCGAGCCATTCCCGTGACGTCACCTCCCATGGTCCTTGGTGCCTTGTTCTCGCATGGGCTAATCGTGGATGGGTAAGTAGGGGCCCGTGGCAGGTGCCTCGTTCACGCGGGAACCACGCGCCGGCTGTTTTTCTTTTGGATCGTGGCATGAGAAGACTGGGCACGACATATGTGCTCAAGTCTGTCCCTGTAGCGTCGACAAATCCAGTGGCTGAGCTCTGTCTCGCGAGTCATTCCCGTGACATCACCTCCTGGGGTCGCTGGTGCTGCGGCCTTCTCATGCAATATCCCCTACAAATGCACTCGGCGCAGGTCGACACAACGCCTCTGTTTTCACATTTTGCAGAAGAAGACTCAGGCGCAACCCGCCTCAGGATAGGGTCTCGTGAGTGATGTGTAAGCTCACGAGAACTTCCTTAGAGTCGTTCAGCTCGTCCTGAGGAGGGCCCATATACACCTTGGTTGTCCTACCGTGCAAGCCACGTGTCAGGACGGGGCTGTACACGCCCCGGAGTCTCTCCCGGTGGGAGGATCCCTCCCACGGTCCAGTGGAAGTACCAAGCTTCGCGCTGGCAGATCCAACCGAGGAGCGGTTATGCCCACGAACCTGTGGAAGCACCAAGCTCCGCGCTCGTCGCTACAACCAAGGCGCGGTTATGCCCACACTCCGCGCAAGTGTGGTAGCTCTATGCTCCGCGCTAGTTATAAACAACTGAGGGTGGCCCCCAGTGGTCGCACCAACCTCAGGGAGCTTTTCAGCTCACGATGCTCACAGCTTCTCCTTGGATGGGTGTCGCGAGGGGTCTAGGCACGGTGGCTATTCTTAGGTCGCGCCTGGCGGACGCCACCCTACCAGGTGCCCAGACACCTGGCCTTCTCGTGCCCCCATCCTAGGCGAAGGCTCGTGGGCAAGGTATGGTGCTCGTTCTCCTTCATGAGAGCCGTTCGTACGTCAAGGGGGACCCCTGGGCATCGCGACCCAGGGGCCTAACTGGCCACGTAGCCCCTCATCCCTTGAGTCTAGTTATGACGATAACGCCGGTCATCCGGAGGGCTCAATGGCGATCGAGGTATGCGCGGGGTTGGGCCCTGCCGACGTAGAACGAAAACGAGATCGCTTGAACGTCTAGGGGGACCCTTGGGCATCGCGACCCAAGGGCCTCACTAGCCACGAAGCCCCTCATCCCTTGAGTCTAGTTACTACGGTAACCCTGGTCATCCGGAGGGCTCAATGGCGAGTCTAGTTACTACGGTAACCCCGGTCATCCAGAGGGCTCAATGGCGGTCGAGGTATGCGCGGGGTTGGGCCCTACCAATGCAGAGAACCTAAGAAAACATGAAAGGAAGCAAGCATGGAAATCATCTAGCTATTACAATAATGCCAAGTTTTTCAAATTCAAGAAAAGTTCTTATGCCTCCTCGAGGCACTCACACTTCTCTCACTAAACAGGAACGGACTAGGCATCACCGAGCGCAGCAGTACCGGTCTTCTCCCCTTCGGCTGCGATGGTAGCGGCCTGGAGAAACGTCTCCACCGGCCCCGTGACCTTTGTCCCCAGGGCCTCGGGAGCGATCATCGCCGCCTCCTCACAAAGGCACCTGGACGCAAAACCTTGCCTCAAGGGAAGGGCGACAGGAAATCAAGCACCACCTGACCACAGGAATTGCTAAGATAAGTTTTCAACGCCGCACCTACATGCATACCTGCACCACCACCTACTATAGTTACGGATCCGCTAAGGCATGAAAACCCTTCCCGATGGACCAGTGGGCGGCTGCCTGCACGCCAAGAGGGACCTCCTGAGCATCGCGCCTCGGGGGCTCTTACCGGACCCTGGACCCCTCACCTCCTGGCCTTGGCCATGGCGTCGTGACCTGGCATACCAGCACAGGCTGAGGCTTGTCCCGGGACTGGGTCTCGCAGGCGTAGGGCCTTAGGCTACCGCAGGAACGGAAGAAAGGGGAAATCATGCTCTAACAAGGGGCTCATGCAGGACATAAGTTTATAACGCCAGACAGTAACAAAAGTATTACAAGAATTTACATGTCCTTGTGGAGCCCTCCATGATGTCCCGCGGGAACTAAGCTAAGGAAGATGCTCCCAAGGAACGCGGCTTGAACTCCTTCAACAACGGCGACGCCGGGAGGACACCGTTTCCCTCCGGCGATAGGGGCGGCGACTTGGCGCCTCAAGCTCTCGTCGGAGCTCGAGGCCGTCTCAGGGGTAGCATAACTACTACCAGGAGAGTCGGAGACGTAGCCAATGGCGAGCGCCTCGCTGCCCTGACGGAATGGGGAATGGTCGCCGGCGAGCCCATTCCCTGCGCCACACGGCAGCCGAAGGCCGTCTGCCCCAAAGACTTTGAAGGTCATCACGCCCGTCATATCCAGTGCGAAATGAAGAATGTGCCTCCCAGCGGGGGCGCACGTGCGGCGCACCACACCCCAGCCCCAGGTCATGAAGACCTGGCCAGAAGAAACCACCTCCACAACGGCATGCGAAGGAGGAAGGCGACACCCCTCGTGCCTCAGCTCCATCGTCACCCGGCCACGAGCCGGGAGCACCTCCCTCAGGAACGGAGGAAGAACGATCCATGAATGCGGAGGGGCCCCCGCCCACACGATGAACTCGCGGGCATCATCCTCAGAATGGGACAGCAGCAGGGTGCGAGGGGACGCCCGTCTCTCCGGGCGACTGACGGCGCCACCCCTATCGCCGCCCCAGCTCCATCTGCCTGCCGCTGGAGCATACAAGGGAAGCGGAAATCCTGGCGGCGCCCGTGTGCACCATGTGCGGGCGTCCGACGGCCTCAGGGACGCACTCGGAGAATCGCGGCGCCTCTTCTTCGGGGGGAGCCGCTCAGGCTCTACCATCAGGCTCTTCCCCTTCTCCGCGGCCGAGAACCTGCAAATCGGCGCCATGAAGCCCTGGGAGCAATGCAAACGTGGGGATCGGCCTGCGATAGTCAAGTGAGAGGCGTAGTGCCTCACCCCCCGTTTATAAGGCAAGAAGATCAACCGGCGGCCACTCGCGCGCAGCCATAATGGCCCCGCTACCCACGCCAAGGAGTTGTCAAGTCGCACGATTGCCAAGATTGCATGGGAAGTGGAGTCGCCCACGTCCCATCCAACCGTCACGCGCCAGCCTGGCCGCAGCCTTTTTTGGGCCCGCGGCGCTTCGTCCTCGACTAAGGCTTCGCCCTGAAGCTAACTCCGCGCGCACCTTGGGCCCGGGGGCTACTGTCGGCGTCCTGGGAACCAGGGTACCCAGATTTGCCTGTCGGCGGGCCGTGATGCGCTCCTGCAAGCGGCCTGGTACGACCCAGCTGATCGACCAGCTGCCTAAGACCCTCGCAAGGGAGCCAAGCCTCGCGAGGAGAACGACGTCAAGACCTCCTCGGGAGCGGCCTCAGCAGGCGCTCCTGAGGGGCGGAGCATCCAAGACCGAGCCTGCCTCAGGAGGAGGAAGTGATGTTAGCAGTGACGCACTACGCTAGTGGGTGCCAGCGTCCGCCAGCGGCGCAGCTGCCATTTTGGTGCAAAGGGGACAGCGCAGCCGTTGGTTCCCAAGGAGCGGGGCAAAGGTTTCCTCCTTGGTGCAACAAGACCGAAGACCGCAAGGACGACAAGGAGGATGTCACCATCGAGCCCACCATCGTGTCATCGCCTGATCCTTTTGCAGGCGAAGACCGCTTTTGTCAGGATAAGAACGTCCTTGTGTTCCCGCTCAAAAATGGCCGTTGTGGGATCCCTTCCCGCCTAAACATTTCGGTGGAAGCGGACCATGGCCGCCTATATAAGTAGCTAGGACTCCCACTACAGAGGGAGAAACCGAGACACTCTGCCACCACACAAGGAGCAAGAACACTAGCCTCCTGACCTTCCTGAGCTCACCTCCTGAGCCCAGGGATCGTTGTACTAGCTCGTATCCCAGCTCGCCCGAGGATAATCCACCAAAGCAGGAAGTAGGGCCTTACACCATGCGGTGGCCCGAACCTGGATAAACTTCTGTGTGTTTTGTTCGTTGTTTGCTTGAATCCTTCCACCGCGATGAGAGCGAGGCGCTAGGTAGACGAGAGCGGGAGAGATCTTCGTTTACGCCCCTGTGTTCGAACTTACCGGGTTTTGCGGAGCTCTGAATCCGACACTACTAAGTTGACGGGGACAGAGAGCTTTGTTAAGTTAGTCAATATGAACGATTCTAGCTCCAGTGACCGTACGATGTCCATCCAACGACCATAGTGCTTCTTCAACCTATGGTCTTCTTGCTCCACGCGCCCAAAGCAGCGCCGGTCGTGCCGCCTGCTCCTGCCTCCCGTGGCCGGCCGTGCTGCAGCAGAGGCCTCACCGCCCCCATACTACTCCCACCGCTATCCAGGCCATCCCTCCACTCACCCACACGCCCTGCTATTCTGCGGCGACGTCGGCCTCACACCGCAGCCAAACCAGTGAACCCTCGTACTCCTCTCCGCGTGAGCATCCACTACCGCGTCTTCCCTGGCTCCGCGTCGTCCCCTTCCTAGACCTCGCCGTCGTCCACCACCTTGGTGCTCTCGGCGCAGCGTGGTCAATGTGGTCAACGACCGACTTCCATCGGTAGAGTACTATACGTGAAGAGGCTGACAGCTGGGTCCACGGCCACAGCCCTATTTTTTGTGATTTGCCAAGTAAGTCGCTTTGTCATGCATGTTGGGCTGCAAATCTTTCAAGACGAGGAGAGCTTCATTCGGCTGGCCGAGAAAATGGCCTATCGGTAATGAGAAATGGGTTGTACATTTTTAAAACACATCAAACCGGCAATTAGTTTCAAATTTCTTTTTTTCATTTCGACATTTTAAATTGCATTGATTTTTATGAGTGGACATTTTGTTGGATTTTATATTGATATACATTTATTTTTTAAATCAGTTTGAATGTGACTCAAAATTTCGGGATTAAAAACAGTTCGGACCGCACCAAAATATTCAAAATTTCGTATAATTGTTTAACCGTGGCCACAATATGGGCTGTAATGCTAACAAAAAGAATATGGGCTCCAAAAAAACCCTTTAGAATTAGCAAATGGGCTGTAAATTATTATTAATAATGGCAGATGGGATGTATGATGTTTTCCACAGATTTGAGGCTTTCCTAAAAAAAAGGTTGACGCAAAAGCAGTGACTGTTGGATGTCCATCCATGGCCGTCGTGGTTCTTCAATCTCTGCTCTTCCTGCTCCAGCCGCTCAAACAAGCGCTGGCAGGACTGCCTGCTCTCTCCTCCCTGCGGCCGGCTGTGCTGTCGCGCAGGCCTCACCGCCCCCACCGTACTCCCATCGCTATCCTAGCCATCCCTCTACTCACCCACACCTGATGTTATTCTCCGGCGACGGTAGACGAACCAGTAAACCCTCGTACAGTCGTACTCCCCTCCACGTGAGAAACAACTGCCGAGTCTTCCCTGCCTCCGTGTCATTCCCTTCCTAGGCCTCGCCGTCGTCCACCGCCCTGGTGCTCTCGGCGCGGCCTGGTCAACATTGTCAACGACCGACATGCATCTGAAGTGGACTGTACGTGGACAGGCTGACAGCTGGGTCCACGGCCACACGCAAGGAAATGCCTCCTTATTACGCGCAAAATAATGATTCCTACACCTGACATCTGGGACCCACGGAAAGGGCCTCTGTATTTCGCGAAAAAAACGTTACCGCCGCTGACAGCTCGGACCCGCCAGCTATATCTTCGCACGCAAGGAAGTGCCTCCTTATTACGCACAAAAAAATGAATACTCCCCTTGTTAGCTAGGACCCAGTATAGAGGCGGGCTGACTTGTGGGCCTACTAAGTTGACGGGAATGGAGGGCTTTGTCAACTTAGTCAATATGCATGATTCTAGCTCCAGTGACCGTACGATGTCCATCCAACGGCCATAGTGCTTCTTCAACCTCTGGTCTTCTTGCTCCAGCCGCCCAAAGCAGCTAGCAAACCAGCGCTGGTCGTGCCTCGTTCTCCTGCCTCTCGTGGCCGGATGTGCTGCCGCGGAGGCCTCACCGCCCCCTACTACTCCCACCGCTGGCCAGGCCATCCCTCCACTCACCCACACCCCATGTTATTCTACAGCGACGGCAGCCTCACATCGTAGCCGAACCAGTGAACCCTCGTACTCCTCTCCGCGCGGGCTTCCGCTGTCGCGTCTTCCCCGGCTCCGCGTCATCCCCTTCCTAGGCCTCGTCGTTGTCCACCGCCCTGGCGCTCTCAGTGCGGCATGGTCAACGTGGTCAAGGAAAGGGTTTGCATCGGACATGGACTGTACGTGGAGAGGCTGACAGCAGGGTCCACGGCCGCAGCAAGGAAGTGCCTCCTTATTACGTGCAAAATAATTATTCCTCCACCTGACATCGGGGACCCACCGGACGGGCCACCATATTTCGCGAAAAAAAATGTTTCCCCCTGACTGCTGGGACCTACTAGCTACATCTTCGCACGCAAGGAAGTGCGTCCGGACAAAAAAAAAAGATTAGCCCCCCCCCCTGACTGCTGGGACCCACCAGCTACATCTTCGCAGGCAAGGAAGTGCCTGACAGTCGGGACCCACCTGGTCGAAGCGTACGTAGCGTTGTCATTCTGGTCGCGAACGTGTACGTACACACTGGTCGATGTAGAGGCGTGCACGTGTCGTAGCAGAGGCGCACACGTAGCATGTACACGTACGTACAGTGGCCAGTGTGCAAGAAAGAAAATATGGCCACGTACGTACATACGGGCAGGGTCTCGAATGCCTACTCGCGCATACGTACGGCCAGGGCTCGTGTACATGGGTGGATCTGAACGGAGAAACAGTGTCGTCGTCGTGTTCATGGGGAGCCAATCGGGTGGGTCGGAACGGAATGCGTCGTCGCGTTCATCGGGAGGGCTTGGACGGAACAACCGATGGAAACGAGGCCTGACATACCGCAGAACGGAGGAAACAGCCTTGTGTCCGACCGGCCACGTTCGAAACGGGATCTTGTTCATCGGGAGGGGTCTGGCGGACCGTAAAACGAAGGAAATAGACCTCCTATGGTTGAAACGGGGGTCCTATTGATCGAGAGGGGTGTGGCGTACCACAAAACAGAGGAAACGGACTTGTGTTGGAGTGCTGCGGTCGAAACGGGGGTCCTGTTCATCGGGAGGGGTGTGGCGTACCGCATAACGGAGGGAACGAACTTGTGTTGGAGTGCTACGGTCGAAATGGGGATCCTGTTCATCGAGAGGGGTGTGGCGTACCGCAAAACGGGACTCCATGGGATACTGTTCATCACCACCATCGACTGATACGTCCAAAACGTATCTATAATTTCTGCTTGCTCCATGCCACTTTTGGGTGATATTGCTATGATATTCATATACTTCCATACACTTTTGATCATATTTGGACTAACTTACTAATCCAGTGCACCCCAGTGCCAGTTTCTGTTTTCGGCTGTTTTTGTATTTCAGGTTTTCACCTTTCGAGAACTACCCAGAAAAATCCAGAAAAATTATATAAAAAATCAGCGTTCCGGAAACAACACTGCGTCCGAAGGGCAGCCTGGGGGGGCCACCAGGGCTCCAGGCGCCCGGGCGGCGCCCCCCCCCCCCCCTGGGCCTCGCCGGGGGGGCGCCTGGGCCCCCCGAAGCTCCCCCGATGCCCTACTTTGGCATATATTTAAAGGGTCCTCCGTAACCCTCAGAACAGGAACTCTTTTCGCGATCCCATCTCTGTTCCGCCGCCGCTGCCGCTTCCAAGATCGGGAGCACCAGGAGAACTCTTCCCGGCACCCTGCCGGAGGGGAGGATCACCACCGGGAGCTTCTCCACCACCATGGACGCCTCCCGGATGACTCGTGAGTAGTCTCCCTTGGACCATGAGTCCATGACCAGTAGCTATGTGATGTTCTCCTCCCGTTCTTGTGCTTCACTAATTAGTCCTCGTGAGCTGCCCTACATGATCGAGGCACCTATGTAATCCTTATGCTGTTGCTATGTTGAGTTCGCTGGGATCCGATGGATTATGAGATTATGTTCAGATTGATCTTGAGTAATATATTTGATTCACCTCTTTTATATTTTTTTTCATAAGTAATTCTTGCATGTTCTCCGTTGTTATTTGCTGCTTTGGCCGAGTAGTAGGTAGTGACTCCAAGAGGGAACGTTATGCTCGATTGTGGGTTCATGCCCCTCGATGACTAGCTTGAGTGACAGAAACATGAGTCTAGGGGATGTGCTGTTGCCACAAGGGGGAAAACAACGGTGCTTGTGCCCGCGGGTGCAAGGATTGTTTACTTTACGCAAAGTTCTTTTAATGCAGTTGTCTGTTGCATTGAGTTTACACTATGGATGGGACTCGCAACTTAATACCAGCGAGATGTTCTGGATAGATATCTCAAGGTGGATGATTAGTAGTAGATATTGATGGATTTCGGTCTACTTACTTTGGCGTACCGCCCATGCTTTGAACCTCAACCTTTCTTGCAATGTAGTCAGCATTGGTTTGCGTTCGTGGTCCTGTCAATTGCCCAGCTGTAATTTGTTTACCTCACATAGTTGTTTTATCGTCTTTTGGGAGAGAGACATCACTAGTGAACATCATGAGACTCCGGTCCATATTACCATCATTGATCACACCCGCTATTTACTTTTCGCTATTTACTTACTATTGCAAAAACTATCTATCACTACTATCATTGCTTTTAATCCTTTGTGAACTACAAGGCCGGAGGGATTGACATCCTCTTTGTACTCGTTGGGAGCAAAGTTATTTGTATCTGTGTGCAGGTCCACGTTGATTGCTACTAATCTGGCGCCGTAGCAATTGAAACCTACTTGTTGAACCTAGGAGTCTCTGGGGATTCGATCCTTGGCATCTTTGCTAAGGGAAAACACTTCTACTTACTGCATCTTACACCTTCCACTTGGGGTAACCAACGAGGGGTTCGAGGCCCATCAAGGAGTATTTTCTAGCGCCGTTGCTGGGGACTCCACTCTTCAGGATAGGGGAGTTGCATGCTATCTTTTACCTTTGCTTTTTAGTCTTGTTAGTTTACCTTTCATTTTTTGCTTTAGTTCCTTTTTATCGAAAATCACAAAAATAGTTATCTTGCTTGCTATTATGGGTTCTACCAAAAACACTAAATGGGAGGAGTACACCCCTTCTTCCATTACCCCAATTACCACTGTCGGGATTTACAAAAGTAATAAACCTTGTGATTATATTAGTCTTGACGGAGGGTTATGCCCAAGGCATGGTCTTCCAGGAAAAGAGTATGAGCCTCAGTTTAAAATTGCTCCTAAGCTTCCCCAAACTTGGGAAGATGTTCAAACTCCTATAATAGAGAGCGAATTAGACAAAGAGGATGACACTACAATTCTGCCCACTAATGATAAAATTGATTTTGATAATTGTAGTATTTCAGAAGTTGTCACCTTTCTACAAGGAATGGCAAAAGATCCCCACACTAGCACGCTTAATCTTGCCTTCACAGAGCATGTCACTAATGCTCTTATCAAAGCTAGGGAGGAGAAACTTAGAGTAGAAGCCTCCATACCTAGAAAGCCAGAAGATGGTTGGGATTCTATGATTAAAATTAAGATACACAACTTCTCATGCTATGCTTTATGTGATATTGTCGCTAGTACTTCTATTATGCCCAAAAGACTCTATGATATGCTTAAATTGAAACCTTATGATTCTTGTTCTTTTGGTGTTTGTCTCGTTGATTCTTCCATAAAGAAACCTTTGGGGAGGATCGACGATGTTCTTATTGTTGTCAATGATAATTATGTGCCCGTTGATTTCACTATTATGGATATTGAATGTGATCCTTCATGTCCAATTATTTTGGGACGTCCCTTTTTACGCACCGTTGGTGCTGTCATTGACATGAAAGAGGGTAATATAAAATTTCAGTTTCCTCTCAAGAAAGGGATGGAACACTTCCCTCGAAAGAAGATCAAGTTACCTTTTGAGTCCGTTGTATGGGCTAGCTATTCTTTTACACTTGATAAAACTTGATCTATGCATTATGCCTAGCTTAAAGGCATAAAAGAAAGCGCTTTTGGGAGGCAGCCCACATGAATAATTTTTTTGCTTTTGTTGTGTCTTGATGTTGTTTACTGCTGTAGCATCATCATTGTATCTTTGCTTTTCATATTTGTGCCAAGTATAGCCTCTGATTGCTAGAAAGTTCAAAAGTTGTGAGGTGCTGTCCAGGAAACAGATTCTGTCCTTGGATAGAAAAATTCGTATAAAATCACCAGATCATCTTTTTGGTCTGAATTTTTCGACAGCGTTCCCTATATAATTGTCTTTCATGCGTCTATTCTGAGTTTTTTTATTTGAGTTGCAGAAGTATCCCGAACAGATAAATTACTACCTGCTGTTCTGTTTTTCACAGATTCTGTCCTGTTTTGCCTTTCCTTCACTTTGCAAATCAAGAACTTGCTTTTTCTTTGCAAAAACCTTTTGGCAATCTTGAGAAACAGTAGAACTTCAAGAATATCCTTATTTCCAGCAAGGTATAATTATTTTATTAAGGGTACTAACCTCGCTAATCAGATTATGATGAGTTATGTATGAAGGGAGTTTTCAAGTGTGCGAGGGAAGATGATAAAAAGATTCAGGAGTGTCAAGCGCTCAAGCTTGGGGATGCCCCCGTGCACCCCCAAGAAATATTCAAGGAGACTCAAGCGTCTAAGCTTGGGGATGCCCCCGTGCATCCCCTTCTCCATCAACATTATCAGTTCGTCTTTCGTTTCGCTATATTTTTATCACTTCATGTGTTATGTGCTATGCTTGGAGCGTCTTGCTTTTAGTTTTATTTTTAGTTTTTCATAACGAGTCGGAACTCAGCATTCCTTTATGTGGGAGAGAAACACGCTCCACCTCTACCTAGAACATAACATAGAATTTTTATGTCTATCTATGATGTGTGTGTTCTTTGTCTTTTAATAGCTACTATCATGCTCTCCTCTTAGTATTCATGCTTATCTTTTCAAAGAGCTTTTGTTTAGTTGGTTGCTTGAACTCTCTTTAATTATCATGCTCACCTTATTAAGAGAGTTTGCTTCCGTTGCATTGGTTAATGTGTCTATGATAAAGATGCTACTTGCATGATGGTGCTTAGTAGTTCAGGTTTTCTTATGGTTGATCTCAAATAGCTGGGGGGTTCCCAATGTGTTATTGGAGTACCAACTTGGTTTGTTTGCCTATGATGTGGTATGGTTTGGTAATATCTTCCTTCGAGAATTTATTTTGATTGACTTGGCGTATGCTCACGCATATTTAAGATTGTAAAGAAAGTCTGTCAAGCCTTGATGATCTTTTATTTCTAAGTAGCGATATAACTACCATGCCTGATTCAATATTGCTTTGTCACTCTGCATGATTATGACCGTCATTGCTCTCTTAGTTGGTCGCTCCCAGTCTTTTGCTAACCTCCACCTGCACTAAGCAAACTAACCATGCAATACATAGCTCATGGGAAAGTAGCCTAAAAACTATTGTGGTAAAGAATATGTTGCTTATGTATCCTATTTCTTATAAGTTGCTTGCTGAGCGGTAACCATGTTTCTGGGGACGCCATCAACTGTCACACTTTTGTTGAATATCATGTGAGTTGCTATGCATGTTCGTCTTGTCTAAAGTAAGGGTGATTTACCGTGGGTTGAATGACTATGCATATTGTTAGAGAAGAACATTGGGCCGCCAACCAAAGCCATGTATCATGGTGGAAGTTTTAGCTTGCACCTTAATCCTCAATCTCTCATGAGAATATGCTTATGCATTAAAGAGGAGTCCATCATCTATTTTCTATGTTTTCCCGGTATGAATGTCCTCAAGTTGAGATCTATCAAAAACGAGAAATCAAATGTGATTTATCTCCTTGGACCTTTGTACAGGTGGCATAGAGGTACCCCTTTGTGACACTTGGTTAAAACATATGTAATGCAATGATAACCCATGGAGATCCGAGCTAATTAGGACAAGGTGCGAGCACTATTGGTATTCGATGCATGAGGCTTGCAACTTATAGGATGTTTTATGCATGACACATATGAAGTACTACTACCGTTGACACAATTGCTTCCATGTTTTCAAAATAAAAAGCTCTAGCACTTAACCTTTCTTTTACTTTTATGTTGAAGCACCAACTACGGAGAGCATGATTGTCATTCTGAGTGTAATGTGCATTGTCCCAAAGTAGCATTGTCTTTTGCATGAATGTGATATCGTTTATTTTGAAATCATTGTATCTAGTCATCACTTAAACCTTGGAGGTGCCCCTGCATTTATGTTTTGCATCACTAAAGGGGGCAAGCTAGATATCACTTTGTCATATTTGCACATCATGTTCATTGCAAATCTTTTTGATGTTTCAGTTTCATGTTGTAAAACTTTCAGTCATTTGTGATTTTCTCTTGAGGCAACTTAATTACTTTAGAATCATTGTCTCAGTAAGCTTTTGTCATATGACTATGAAAAAGTCCTATATGGTTAATAGCATGTCACCACAGAAATTATTCTTGTTATCATTTACCTACTCGAGGACGAGCAGGAATTAAGCTTGGGGATGTTGATACGTCCAAAACGTATCTATAATTTCTGCTTGCTCCATGCCACTTTTGGGTGATATTGCTATGATATTCATACACTTCCATACACTTTTGATCATATTTGGACTAACTTACTAATCCAGTGCACCCCAGTGCCAGTTTCTGTTTTCGGCTGTTTTTGTATTTCAGTTTTTCACGTTTCGAGAACTGCCCAGAAAAATCCAGAAAAATTATATAAAAAATCAGCGTTCCGGAAACAACACTGCTTCCGAAGGGCAGCCTGGGGGGGGGCCACCAGGGCTCCAGGCGCCCTGGCGGCGCCCCCCCCCCCCTGGGCCGCGCCGGGGGGGGGGGGGGGCGCCTGGGCCCCCCGAAGCTCCCCCGATGCCCTACTTTGGCATATATTTAAAGGGTCCTCCGTAACCCTTAGAACATGAACTCTTTTCGCGATCCCATCTCTGTTCCGCCGCCGCCGCCGCTTCCAAGATCGGGAGCACCAGGAGAACTCTTCCCAGCACCCTGCCAGAGGGGAGGATCACCACCGGGAGCTTCTCCACCACCATGGACGCCTCCCGGATGACTCGTGAGTAGTCTCCCTTGGACCATGAGTCCATGACCAGTAGCTATGTGATGTTCTCCTCCCGTTCTTGTGCTTCACTAATTAGTCCTCGTGAGCTGCCCTACATGATCGAGGCACCTATGTAATCCTTATGATGTTGCTATGTTGAGTTTGCTGGGATCCGATGGATTATGAGATTATGTTCAGATTGATCTTGAGTAATATATTTGATTCACCTCTTTTATATTTTTGTTCATAAGTAATTCTTGCATGTTCTCCGTTGTTATTTGCTGCTTTGACCGAGTAGTAGGTAGTGACTCCAAGAGGGAACGTTATGCTCGATTGTGGGTTCATGCCCCTCGATGACTAGCTTGAGTGACAGAAACATGAGTCTAGGGGATGTGCTGTTGCCACAAGGGGGAAAACAACGGTGCTTGTGCCCGCGGGTGCAAGGATTGTTTACTTTACGCAAAGTTCTTTTAATGCAGTTGTCTGTTGCATTGAGTTTACACTATGGGTGGGACTCGCAACTTAATACCAGCGAGATGTTCTGGATAGATATCTCAAGGTGGATGATTAGTAGTAGATATTGATGGATTTCGGTCTACTTACTTTGGCGTACCGCCCATGCTTTGAACCTCAAACTTTCTTGCAATGTAGTCAGCATTGGTTTGCGTTCGTGGTCCTGTCAGTTGCCCAGCTGTAATTTGTTTACCTCACATAGCTGTTTTATCGTCTTTTGGGAGAGAGACATCACTAGTGAACATCATGAGACTCCGGTCCATATTACCATCATTGATCACACCCGCTATTTACTTTTCGCTATTTACTTACTATTGCAAAAACTATCTATCACTACTATCATTGCTTTTAATCCTTTGTGAACTACAAGGCCGGAGGGATTGACGACCTCTCTGTACTCGTTGGGAGCAAAGTTATTTGTATCTGTGTGTAGGTCCACGTTGATTGCTACTAATCTGGTGCCGTAGCAATTGACACCTACTTGTTGAACCTAGGAGTCTCTGGGGATTCGATCCTTGGCATCTTTGCTAAGGGAAAACACTTCTACTTACTGCATCTTACACCTTCCACTTGGGGTAACCAACGAGGGGTTCGAGGCCCATCATCGACCCCCTCCAGCCTCCACGGGCTACTGTTCATCCACCGTCGACCTCCTCCAGCCTCCACCTGCGACTTTTCAGCCCCCACCGCGCGCTACTCCACCGGCTGTTGTTCAACCATCCCTCTCCACGGGCTCCTGTTCAACCACCCCTCCACGGGCTACTGTTCATCTAGCCCTCCACCGTCTACTGTTCATGCAGCCCTCCACGGGGTGGTATTGTTCATGCAGCCCTCCACGAGGTCCTGTTCATGCAGCCCCAACCGGCTCGATCGAACGGGGTGTTGTTCATGCAGAGGCAACACCACGGGGTCCTGTACAGTCACCCCACCGGGAACTATTCATCCAAACCCCCAGCAACGCTCACTATTCATGCAGAGGCAGCATCGATCGGCTTCAGTTAGCAGCAGTAGCGAAGGAATCGCTTGATCGGGTTCAGTTAACAGCCATCGATCGATCGCTCGGGTTCAGTAACGCGTAGCCTGCAGTGCAATCGCTCGGGTTCAGTTAGAGCCCAACGCCTCACTCGGGTTTAGTTAGAGCCCAACGCCTCGCACCCACGCGCGTGCGTGTACGAGAGAAACACGCATCGCTCGGCCCCGACCACCCATCGTAACCGGGAACACCCTGATATTTTCCTCGCCCTCGCTTCTACCATGGTTTTTTCCATCATGGACGGCCCAAAGAATGTCATGCAGCTGCGTCTCGGGCCCGCCCAGGACGAAAAGCCCATTTTCTATCATAATTTTTTGTCATAGAAGTAGGACCCCACCACATCTATGATGATACCGTGTTTTGTCACAATTATTGTCATAGAAGTGTCATAAGTATGACAGAAAAAAGTTTCGTTCGGCCCAAAATGTCACGGATGTGTCTTTTTTGTAGTGATATTAGATCGTAATACCGGAGTTTCCACGAGATATGTGTGCTTAAGTATGCATGCATATTATTAATGTGAGTAGTAGTAATATGTGATGTGGCTTGAATATATTTGTATGCCTTGTATGTCGTGTGTTTTGTTGCTATCGATTGTTTATTGTGCTTCTTTATTTGAATCTTCGGTGTTACCCTTTTTTGCCCTTATGGAAGTTGCTCACCAACCGACACTGTACCATAAAAATCAGTGAGAAAGTGTATATACACCAGGAAGCTCAGTTAAGAACAATGAGATTTTCAGCTGACAGCTTAGTATTGCAGACATCCGGTCTGAATACAAATAATATCCTACTCAAACTTTCAGCATTAGGAACCCATCAGCAACAATGATTAACCCAGTAGGAGAACAAAGTTGGGTACAAGGCCAACCGAACATTTCAAGTCAAAAGTATGGTTTGATTCTACTATGAGTAAGATTTGAAACATGCTACACCCGGAAGATAGTCCAAATATGCGATGAATTCAACAAGAAGGATAGTCAAGCACTTTTCTCATACAATTAATCAACAGCCAGAGTGTCTAGAATATATATGTGTATGGCATTCCGTTCGCAAAGAAAAGTAAACCAGGGAAGCGTATCAGGCAAGATTCCTCAATCTTCCTCAGTAAGGTACCGAGTCTTCCCTAGCAAGGCACTAAGGGGGGAAGCTTCTGAGGTACGGTACCTAGTCTTCTTCAGCAAGCTGTCTTAATAAAATCTTCGAGCACAAGCCATCCAGTCTACCTCAGCAAGATACTCTCGATGGCTTCCAATGTAAGCTTTTCGTTTCTCTTTAGTATGGCATTCATGCAAGGTATTAAAACAATGAGTCGTCAGCATATGGTAGTGTTTCCGAGAATCAAGTCTGCAACAGTGGGTTCAGAAACAAGAGTCAGTCAGAACAAAAGTACGCCTCGAGAATCAGATATGTATACATACGGTGAGCATGCTGTCAAGTTCATACAAGTCACTCATAAAAGTAAGAATTCAACGTAAGCCTCTGACAACCTCACTGGCTATGCAAGAGAAGGAAAACTAGTAGGTGATGCAAGAATCGATAAGCCTTGAAGAAAGACAACTGAAACCACCATCTTAGTAGTGATTATCGAGCTCAAACTCATCACACCGAACCAGTGATATTATTAACCTTGTCATTGTCCTGTATAATTAACGACAACAACGTGAACCTGACAAATATCCTGAGACTCGAGACATGCACAACGCCAAGGTATGATTGCCAAAATATTGCATATGACAGCACCCAGGGTTGCAAAAATAATCAAGGACATATAAGTCCATGCTCTTTCAGCTAAGGATCCAGACAAAGAAAATAATAATGAAGTAGCAAGACCGACAATACAGGTATGGTTCACATCGCTTGTTTGAGCCTAGAGACATGCATATATTCGAGGAACCCGATGCCTGGATAGAAGGGAAACCTTGTTCCCAGAGAAGATGTGTTCACAACCCCGTGAAATATTCTCGGTACATGATACAAGAATAACATCTCCATTGAGCATCATCATGGAGAAGGACATGGATGTTAGTTATGATAATCTTTCGGATCTCAACTAAGTCAGTATATATGAAATAAATTGGAACCAGTGCGAACATGAACGAATAAGGTAAGGTAAGTCATGTCAGAATGTCAAGTACAGTGAAGCAAACCACCCCAGAGCAAGGTAGTCATTCAGATAAAAATCCAGTGGGAACATAATATGAGGAAAAAGGGAAACCCGAGTTGGAAATGGTTTCCTAGAGTGGGAATATTCACTTGTTCCCTGAGCAACCAAATCTCGAGGACGAGATTTCTTTAAGGGGGGAGGTTCGTAACACCCTAGATTTTGGATTTTTCTTTTTCTTTTGATTTTCTTTCGATTATTGCTTTGATTTCTTTTTCCGTGGCTCTGTGATCCAAATACTTGGGAAGATCATGTCTTCCTAGGTTTCGTAGTGGCTTGTCATCCTTTAAACCATCCCTAGATCATGTCATTTTCATCCTAGCCCAAATCCCAATATTTTTTTATTGGGAATATTCCTTTTCTATTAAAGGTGTTAGCAACCTTTTTGTCATTCTAAAAATTCCCAAATAATTCTCATAAAATGTTTGGGTCATATGCCATGTTCAAAAATATTTCACCAATAATTCTTTTTCCTATTCTGCGCTAAATGGCACTTTGTGAAGCAAGTGCTAATTATCTTTGTTGTCTTGACCCCAAAAAAATTGTACACCTTTTCATGTACATATCATTGCCTCAAGCCAAATTTCAACTTCATTTACCTAGTAATTATTTCTTAGAAATTTTCCAAAGTTTCTGTCCAGGAAGGAACTTTGTGAAGGAGGTACAAGCTAGGCATACCCAAATAAATTGAAACTTTGTCATATCATTCATAGAATCATATTATGTCACTCCTCCAAATTTGAGCTCATGTCATTCCTCCATATGAGCCCAACATCAACTCATGTTTTATGGTCAGATTTGCACTTTGTGAAGCAACTATATTTTATATTGCTTCATTTAAGCTGAAAATCTACTAGGACGTTTTCCTATCCATATTAACTCCCTCCACCTAGTTCTAGCTCATTTCATCTGGCCATTTGCCATGTGCCATTTTTTTAAGTTTCTGTCCAGAATGAAGCTTTGTTAAGCAAGTGCCATTTTGGTATTTACAAATGGCATGAAATTTTACAGTAGCTTCATATAATTAAATAGCTTATCTCCTTCAAATTTCCTCTCATTAAAATCAAGTATGTGACTGCTACTTCATCATTTCCAAATCTGACCAGTAGGGCCCTTTCTACAGAAAGTACCCTCTAGAGACCTCCATTTTGCCTGGTATTTGGCCAACATAGACACCTTGGCATGTAATCATGCCATGCCAAAGCTTAGCCCCTATCCCCTCCTGTGCTTGTCTCCCCGTAGCACAAACACCTTGTTGTTCATCTGAGTTGGCTCCACCTGCAAATCTCTTCTTTGCCCCTGGTCTCATTCCTTTCATTTGAACTAAGGGTAGAATGTGTCTACCTCCCACACAAGGTCTAGATGCTTAGATCATGGGCTAGCACTGCGTTCATGTAGTGACCATGGGGCAGACAAGCCAAATCTCGTGCTCTGGCCGACCGCGTGCACTGTAGCCGCGCTCTTCCTCCTCGTTTCGACGCCTCTCCTTGTCCTAGAGCTTGACCGTGATCGCCTGCACCATCCTGTGCCAGGCCCCTCTCCTGTTTCGCCGTCGTCGAGCGCCAGCAGCCGTGCCCATAACCTGACCATTGACCCCACCTCCATTGTTGTGATGCCCGAGCCCTCCAGAGCCTCCCCGTGGCTATATAAGGAGTACTTGACCTCCTCCACAGCTCGCAGCTCCTTCCCCTGCATCCCACATCCACTAGAGTTCGTCGTTTCCATCCTCATCCGCCATGGCCGCCACAATTCCTCCTCGTTTCCGGCGAGCCTAGCCATTCTCTTGATATTCCAACACCACCATCGTCTTCCCCTCACGTCGGCGCATCTTCCCCACCCCTCACCCTCTCACCGAAGTGCCTCTGGCCACCATCCCCTTGATCGACTGCCGCCGCCCATACCCTCTTCCACCACGTGGTGCCGCGGACACGTTCCTCCTTGGCGCCCGTTCTCCATCTGGATGGATGCGCCGCCTCCTCCCGAGTCTGCCGGCTGTCCCAGCTACATCGGGGACGGCCGGAGTCGGCCGGGCTGTCTCCAGCGCCGTGCCCCTCCTCTGCTTCCTCTGTCCTGCACGCGGGGGGGGGGGGGGGGACAGCAGGAGGAAGAGGACGACCGTCCAGGCAAGCCCCGCGTCGCACTCGACCCCACCCATTAGCAGCTACATGTTGACCAGCCCGGGTACGCGCACGTTTTAAGTGGAAGCGCAGTTCCTGCTTTACGCTTTCGTTTCAGTGA
Organism: Secale cereale; assembly: GCA_902687465.1. NCBI lineage: Eukaryota > Viridiplantae > Streptophyta > Magnoliopsida > Poales > Poaceae > Secale > Secale cereale. Next base: position 658,323,361 of record LR738712.1, read on the forward strand.
AAGCGTGAAGTGATGCGGCTTCGGCCAACAATACATTTTCATTGTTCTGAAAGCGTAGTTCCTGGAATATGTTTTCTATTTTCCTCCAAGGGCCTGTTTGTAGATAATCTTTTTACAGATTGGTCCCTGATCTTCTACCACTCATATCTTTTCAACCACGGCTCCGATCGAGGTGAATCCAAAGCCCACTTCTTCGTCTCGTCGAGATTTATCTATTGGTAACATTTTCACCAGGTGGTCCCACTATGAAAATGACCCTTATACCCTTGCTTCTAATCATCCCCTTCCGAGAGAGAACCATACGGCGAATCTTTCCACGAGCTTCATCGCACTTCTTCCTGGAGTCTCCATCATCCCCGGGCAAGCCACGACAGCCATTTGCATGATAGTCATGCAGTAGCCATGGTTTTCTACTTGAATATTTAATAAATTGTTCACTCACTTACCCCTTCTATTGTTGTGTCGGTTATACTTGTGGATCCATGTTCATCTTCATGATGTGCCCCTATGCACCTTGTTAGTATGTGCTACTTGCTGGTATTATTCTCTTATGTCATGTTGGTTGGTAGTACATGCTGGTGACAGTCATGTTCTTCGATGCATTATTATTGTCAGTTATGAAAGTACCTGTGTTATATATGATCATGATGCCATGTTCATCTGCATCTTGTAGTCTAAGTGTTGCATTATTATTGATGCTATGATTCATATGGTTATGTTGCTCATCCATTCTTATGTTAATAACATGCTCATCTGCACTATTATTTCATCATATTATGACTCGGTATCTTTTGCATTCAAGTTTAACCGGGCATTAATTAAACTTGAACACCTCTTGGTTGAGTCATAGTGCCATCAAAATCAAACTAACCAGTGCAGCAACATTTGCCTTTATGGGAAGGCCCTAATGTGGTCTATTGTCATGCCTCTCACCGGTGCCTCCAACTAGGGAAGGTTATGGGCGCGTGGTACCCTGATCAGGTAGGCGGACATAAGCCTTGTGTGCTCGTTGTTGTTGTACCCGGGTTGTCCCCATTTGGGACTATTTCGTTTTGCCACGATGGTGGCCATTGGATGTCACGAGGTGACATTAGGGCCACCCATGACTTAGCCCAAAGGGGAGTTTGTCGGAGTGGCCGAGAGAGTGTCATGGCAATAGATCGGTTTTTTCGGAACGCCGTTGGTCCACCTGAGCGGGAGCACGAGGACTTGGGTTATGTGGCGTGGGTACAGTGTGCTAACCTCTGCAGAGTGTGTATAACCTATCGATAGCCGCGCCCGCAGATATGGGCACAGTTTGTAGTAGGTCACACTATGGGTCAACGGTAATAATAACATGCTTAATAATAATAACGCTGGTTCGATGAGGAAAGAAGTTGGTTGATCTTGATGTGATCGTGAGAGGATCAGAGTGGTATTGAGGATACCGTGTTTGGTTAGTGTTTGTGGTGTTATGCGAGAATCACGGGTAAAGGTCAACCTCCTTGTGATCATGTAATGATTACTATGGTATTGTAATACCAAGCTTTATTGGACCTGAGGTGATCGTGTGATGTCCATTATGGTAAGTGATGCATGTGGTGGTTATGAGATAACCCCGACAGAGTAAGTTGGTGCAGTATTGTAACCTATTGCATGATAGTACCATCTTGTTCTTATGCTCATGTCATGCTCATAATGTTCTAGATGTATCATGTTCACCTTGTAAATGCCATGTTATTCTGATAGTATCATGTCATCAATGCTAAGTAACCTATAAATGCCATGCTGTTGATTGTCTGTATTGCCTTTGATTGTTGTGAGCTTGCAAGTACATTCAATGTAATGACCTAGCGTGTCATGCCAGTTTGCAGGTCATGCCTTGTCTGCTTGCTTGTTTGTCATGGATCCCTTGTTCGCGAGCTAGGATAAACGTTCCAGCCAGAGTCCATGCGGATTTTAGTCCATCATCGTCGTCGTTTGTTGTTCTACTGCCAGTAGTTATTCCGCTGCTTCGAGTTGTTCTGCTGCTTGCATAGAGAAACCATGGCAGGCGTAGCGTCGTCATGGCAATGTAATTCTCCGTTATATCGGAACCCATGTATCCATATCCATGTTGTAATAGAGATATGATTTGCTCTGTGTCAAGTAGGGTCATATTCCAGAAGGCTTATCCTTGATCTCTGGGCTGGAATACGGGGCGTTCCGGTCTCTCTGAGCCGGGGAGCCACAATCACAGTAGTTCTGAGTGAGAGTTCTTGCACCTAATACTCTTGAGACATGCGCACTCTTTAGATGGATAGGTGTCCTCTCGAGTGTTGAAGAGTTTTTTCTTCACCGAGCAAGATCTTCCGCAACCAAGAGTGATTGTGGTTCATGAAGGTCGATCGAAGGTTTGGAGGCCGCCAAAAATTATCTACCACGAGTGAAATCAGCTGGAGTCTGATCAGCTCCGAGTTGAGGGAGAATAGGGAAAACAAAGTTTATCGTCCGTGCTAAGTCACAACCCCTCCAACCAGATGTACTCCTTTGGTAGAAGGGCGAACTGGTCTACCAAATCCACATGTCGCCATTGAGCACCACTAGTTCAATCTACTTTACTGCTTTACTTTCTGCAGTTCACTTTCGTGCTCTGTGATGATAGTTTACCTGATCATTCACTGTTTGTTGCACATCATTTAGTCTTATCAGTTCTTTTTGTTACTCACCCTGTATCAATCTCATCACTTAGTTTAGTGGTACCAGTCATTCAAGTTATTCTTTGTTCTGATCATATTTAGATTGTCGTGCCTTTCACTGCGTTAATTTCTTTCGCTTCTTCATAGTTCTTCCTCGTGATTTCCCTTCGTATCGGATACCTTGTATTCTCTCAATGATATTGTTCCTATTAGCCTGCTGCATTACCATCGTTATTGTCAAGCATGTGATATATTAAACTCATGTTGTCATTGCTTCCTACATCGATACTTATGTTCCTTCATAACGTGCTTGACTGAGTACTTTTCTACCGAACCTTATTTCCGCCACTGTTATTGGGTTCAGATCAAAATATTCGCAAGAATGTTTGAATATCATATTCACGTCCCTCTAGCAGATATAATCTTGGTCCTAATAATTGGTATCAGAGAGGGTACTCCCTGTCACTGTTTATTAAAGGTCTAATAGCCTTGGTGTTTTGAGTATGTCGTATGCAGGTAGATCCTCGCACTCTGAAATGTTTTCTATCTTCAATGGAAATGATTATGTCTACTGGAAAGAGATAATGAGACTCAGACTTCAAGCCATTAACATAGATCTCTGGATGATTGTGGAAAATGGATACAACATTCAGCACCATGATGCTCCTACTTCTGATGACAAAGTCATGATGCGGTTGAATGCTCAAGCAAAATATATCATCTATGGCAGATTGGCAGTATCTCGAAAGACATATTCATTCGGTTCCGAGTGCTTGACACTGTGAAGCAAATCTGGGATGCCATGTACAATGTTCATGAAGAATTCATTGCCAGAACAAATCCTCACACTGAAAGGCTTCGTGCCATGTATGCTGGTTTCAGAAGCCTTCAAAGGGAAAGCTCTATGGAACTCATTGATCGACTGAAAAATATAGTTGAAAGTCTTCATCAACGAGGAGTTACAGATATCACCGATAAAGATGTAGTCGGCAAGCTTCTGAGTGCCCTTGATGCTTCATTCGATCCCATTGTAGCTAAAATCAAACAAAGAACAGACTATGAAGAACTTCACTATGTGCTGGTCATGATGTTGTTAGCTATTCACGAAGAAAATATGAAACTGGAGAATGCAAATCAAGAATCTTCTTCGGAAAATGAAGGAGAAATTATCTCACACTATGGCAGTTCACAAGAAGAAGATGTCGATAATCAACACACTATCACAAGGGAACTAGAAATGATCACAGAAAGGCAAAGTGATCTCAGAAGGAAAAATATGTGTCTCACAAATAATGATGAATTTGACTTGCTCGAATCATCAAGAAAGTTACTTTTAAAAGAAATGAAGTGCTTCAAATGCAAACAATTTGGTCATCTCATAGCAGATTGTCCTTGCTGGGAAGGAAAACCAAGCAACAGATGGAAATATCTTCACTACAATCGATTCACTCGAAACGATCGTCATACTGTCGTGAAGAAAAATATATCTTCCTCATATTCTTTGACAAAACCAATCACTGACGCACAAGCCAGAGCTACCACCGAATCCAACATGAAGAGAATATCACTGCTGAACAAAGCATGTGCTGAAATGTATCTGGAATCTGAAGATGAAACTTCCGAATCTAAATCTGAAGATGAAGAGCTTCACAGATGGATAGGAAGAAGCAATGCTTTCGTTGCCTATGAATCATCTGATAATTCGCTAGAATTAGACACTGATGATAATGCTTCAAGTAATGATGAGCCAATCACATTCTGTCTCGTGACAAAAACTTCTAAGGGTCAGGTATCAGTAGAACACCGTAAATCTATGGATGAATATTCTCCTGATCACATTGCCTATGCTAAACTGGTTAAGATTGCTAAATCTCAACAATATAAGCTTGAAAGACTTGAGAACAATATTAGGAAAACCGAAGGATTAGTGGTCGAAGAGATGGAGAATAATCAAAAGTTGATCGAAAAGCATGATGCTTTTTCCTCAACTATATATTGATGATCTTTCCAACCGATATGATTCACTTACAATTTACTACGAGACTTTATCAGATGAACTCCTTAACAGGAATCAAGAGCTCGAGTCACTAAAGTAGTCTCATAACGGGCAAAAGAAAAGCTTCTCTCTTCGCCGAGCAATCTACATGTGTTCCTGATAATTTTATGCCTCCTTGCTTACAATGCCTAGAACGTCACAATGCTAATTCTAATGCTGAAACATCTAATGCTTCTATGGAGAAAATTGCAACAACTATGAATGATATTTACACCACATCTTCCGAGGAACTTGTTGCTTTCTCTGATGAAAATTGCAGATTAAAGAGCTTGCTTGAGACAGGTATGCTAAAGAGTCTCAAATGAGATCATATTCTCTGTGATGTGCTCAAGAAGTCTATACTGCACAAAAAATCCTCAAAAAGAATTCTGGGCTTCGAAAGAAAACTCAGCGTCGATGGAATCTACTGGACTCCCGAGCAATATCCTCGAACGAGTTGGGTTCTTGCCAAAAGTAAAATTCTTGAACCTGAAACTATGTCTGGATATAACACTCCCATCTGTATTGCTTCTGACGAGTCTGATGACTCAAACTACAAATTCTTCAAACAACATAATCTTAAGGTATTTGCTTGGTATGTTGGAACTAATTGCAGGTCTGGTTCACCCAAGAAGCAGATCTGGGTGAAGAAGTGCATTATTGAAAATTTATCTATCACTGCCAACTTAAATATGCAGACTGATTTTCTTTGAGGAAATGATTATCATTCAAGGATTCAAACTGAAACTTCCTCGAATGGATTTCAGTTCAACTCTCGACAGAAGGAGTACATGCGTACCTCCTTCAATCATTATGCTCATGTATCTGGAAATAACTTCAATGCATATTCATATGATTATTCTCTAAATGCACATGTGATCTACAGATCTCACCGAAGGAATGTTCCTGCTCAGACTAAGCAAATGAGATCCTCGTTGCCCATGCAAGTGTGGGTTGCGAATAAGAACTAACGCTTCTTTCAGGAATTTTCTCGGGGGTTCTTCTTTCTTATTCTTAGGCCTGATATCTCAATTGTTCGTGCTTGTTCTTTGGACTCTCACTCGCATCCTTTGTATTCATTTTTTGGCGTTTGTGTTTTGTCCAAAGATCAACTCACTCATAGCTTCGTGATTTTGTGTTTCCTCTCGTCTAGCTGAGTGTTTTGCTTAGGTCCCTTTTATCCCTCTATTATTTCTTGTCCAATCTATGATGTCCGTCATAAGCATGCAATTTGATCTGAAGGAAATTTCAGTCCGACGTCCTTGGTCATAAAAGAAATCAACTTTGAACTTTATTCTATTTTGGTGCTTGCCTCTCTTCAAACCTTCTGCCTCCCATTCTGTTTCCGACATTCTCGCAGGAAACTGTTGCCACGTGCCCACGATCGTGATCGTGTCCGTTGAATGTGGAACATCCCGCTTCTGTAGGCCATAGATTTCGGAAGAGGTTGTTCTGCTCACTGGCTATAAATACCCTCCCGGTATCTTCTTCCTCCCTGCTCCTCAAAACCTCATCAACCTCCTCCGGAGCCCGAGCTCGAAGCAACTCCATCGAAGTGCCTCGCCATGCAACTCCAGTGAAGTCTCGTCACAGTTGGTCACACCAGTGCGGTAAATCCTCCTTCTTGCATTGTCGTAGTCGATCCATGCTTACAAGGTAGGGCGCCTAGATCTGGAACTGCTCATGTCCTCTTCTCTGTTCTAGGGCAGTTCATACCGACGATTTTTCACTGATTTATATCATTGCGGTAGATCTTTAGGAATCACTAGGTTATGATTGGCACAGTTAGTAGTTTTTCCCTCGTACCAGTTCTTCTTGATCTAGTGTTCATGAGTACTGGTTCAAAATACTAGATAGTTTTGACCAGTCTTGGCCATGTTAAAATCTATCAAAGATATCTTTCCAAGTACACCATGGATTCCTACGCTCCTTCTGATAAACATTCAGTTTTACTCTAAAATTGCTTATGTGCATGTTTGACCCTACCCCGTTTTCCCTCATATCTATTCTGTTCACAAGCTGGTCATGGCACAGAGCTCGAATTAGCATAGAGATTCCGAAGGAGATTCGCCTCAGCCGCCACCAAGATCCAACCGAATGAGATTGGCTGGTGGAGAAAAATCATCAATTCCACTCAGGACACTGAAGAAGAAATCTGAGTCTGAATCTGAAGAAGAAGATTATGAAATTCCCTCGGCTCACAGTCAGCCTGGGGATGAAGTAGTCACTGACGCCCTGACTCTCTTCTCTGATGGTAATCCAAAGAAGGGTGGTCGTGGCAGAGAGAAGAACACCACAGCTGAAATTTCTGAACCGGATGGGTACAGAACTCCACCTGGAGTTGAAACAACAACTCAACAAAACAACAAGTTGCAAAGGATTTGATGTCACTACGTGAAGAAATGGTTCAACTATGGGAATGTTTGCGAGAAATATCAAATTTTGTTTGCTTTCATGCCTCCATAGAATGATTGCATTGCTGAAAATTGCATCGGCCCTGATAATGAAAAGGTCAGGCCTCCACAACCCTCTACTGCTCATCCCGACTCCCCCAAAACCATCGTGGATTTTTCCGATGAAGTGGCCAAGAGGGCGAAGGCCAAATCCAAGCATGGCGCTAGGCAAATGAAGAAAAAACAAGTTACAGCTAAGAATGTCGCGCTGACTGAGCAAGATGTATAGAATAAAAAGGATCGTGCTTCCAAAGGAAACAAGTCCATAAAGTCAGTTTCCCCTCGTGCTCCCCAAAAGAAATCAGTCGCTAGAAAATCAATGAAGGCTGCTCCTGACTCATTTGGTGAGACTTCCGATGAAGAAGCTCCTGATGAAATTCCTATGTGTGATCAACAAGCCGTCCTCAACACGCCATACAAGACTCCATCACTAGTGAAAGTTTCACCTCCTCTAAGGAAATCACCAAGACATGCACCCACTCCAGTCACTGTCCAACCTTCGGGTTCTGCCGCTCCTAGTTCAAAGAGAAAATTGTTGTCCGAAGAGAAATCCAATGCTTCGGCTAAGAAAGCTAAACATAGTGTTCCTGCTTCCATAGAGGAACAGAAGTATGATTTCAATCTTATGATTGATGTAATTGAAAGTGATGCTTACGATGCAAAATCTATTCATACAAGCAGTCTGGGACTTCTTGATGATGTTACCAAAATACTAACAAAACATTGCATCAAGCTGAAGAAAATGACGAAAGAGCTGAAACAGGTTGTCAAGGACAGGCAAACCCTCAAACAAGTGAGGAGAGATGCCACCATTGAATCTGAAAGGAAAGGTCTGAACAAAGAGATTGTTGAGCTTATAAAGGCTCTTAGTCTCATGAGGAATGACAAAATTGAGTGGCACTCATGTCTGAAAATGCAAGTGTCTCAGTTATGTGACAGGAGAAATTATGAAATTGACCGTCATGCAGATCTTGCTCAAAGGAGAATCAAGAAAGAAAAATGGCAGAAGGCTAAGGCTAGAGCTAGCAAACCGAAAGGAATCAAATATTGCCGCCCTTAGACTGCTGTTGATGCTCCTATTGACTCAAGTACTCCTTTCCAACAGATTCCACCATCTCCACATCACGAAGATGAACCCATGCAGCATGCTAGTCAGGTGAAAGTTATCATTCCTACTTCAGCTGCCCAAGAACCTGATGTCATTGATATCTTTTTGAACAAGTCTAATGATGAAAGTGCTTTGCCTAAAAGGAAGGCCACATATGATAAAACTGATGAAGAGATTGAGGTTGAGAAGGCAGACCCAGTGCCCCCAAAGAAAATGCAAGTTGAGCCCTCCGGATCTAATAAGGTGGAGAGTGACAAGATTGATGGGGAGCTAAATGCTTCCCGAGAGAAAACCATCCTAGTCACAACATCTGGTGCCCCTACCAAGATGGATGTTGATCCTTCTCCTCGTTCCACAACCTCGCAGTTAGAAGAGGAAGAGAAGAAATCTAAAGAGCCCATGGCTCATGAAAGAATTGCACCACCGGTTGTGTCCCAAGAGTCCGAGAAAGAAGCTGTTGTGCCCCCAGACGAAGAAAATACAACGAAAGAAAAGGCCCTAGTGCCCAAAAGTCAGAAAGTTGCTAAAGGAGTTCCAGTGAACAAGAATTAAAAACAGTCAAGTTCCTCAAAGCAGTCAACACAAGAAAATTTGAGGAAGCCTAGTGCTAGCCAATTGAGGAAGGCGTGCAAGCACCTGATGACATTCGGACCAGGAATATGAGTGAAGAACATTTGAGAAAACCTTTGGAAACATTTCCCCTGTTCCAAGCTGAAGATGGCCCAAATGGTCCTACATTTAATGAGCAGTTTCATCTTTTGAAACCTGCATTATTTGGAATTTGCCCGTATGAAGGAGTAAGGACCTCATTGTCAGCAAGATTCGGGACAAAGGAACAGGCTGTGTATAATGCTCGTATTCTATATGTGAATAATCGCATATTCAAGCACAAGATACTGGATTTTGCTGAGCTCGAATGTTTACCCTGTTTCCATCACACCATCAGGCAAATTGAACTTGTCTTCCTGAAGAGTTTCCTCTGTTTCAATCATGGCTCGAATCATGAAGTGATTCTTCAATTCTATGCCACTCTGTATATCTCAGGAGAACATGGAGATGGCTCTACATGGATTCTCGAATGGATGACATGAGAGGAAATGATCAAATATTTGGCAGACCAGTTCTTAGCACTATTGAATCTTCCTCAATGCGACTTTGATGCTAATCGAGAACACAAGCTGCACTATTGGAGAGTATCTGAAGCTCAACTACATATGCTAATGGACCCCCAAGCTTGTTGGTGATGAATGCATAGATATAAATCCTAAGAATCTAGCATATGAGAACAAATTAATCTTCTACATCCTCTGCAACACCCTCACTCCAACAAACATGCCAGAGACCATTAATGGCATCGTGGGGAATGCATGATACGTCTCCAACGTATCTATAATTTTTGACTGTTCCATGCTATTATATTATCTACTTTGGATGTTTTATATGCATTAATATGCTATTTCATATCATTTTTGGGACTAACCTATTAACCTAGTGCCTAGTGTCGGTTTTTGTTTTTTCCTTATTTTTGAGTTTTACAGAAAAGGAATATCAAACGGAGTCCAAATGGAATAAAACTTTATGATGATTTTTCTTGGACCAGAAGAAACCTACGAGACTTGGAGACAAGTCCAAAAGACCCACGAGGCGGCCACAAGCCTCTAGGGCGAGCCCCAGGGGACGCGCCCCTAGGGCTTGTGGGCCCCTCGTAGCTCCTCCAACCCTAACTCCATCTCTATAAATACCCAAATATTCCCCCTACGTCAGAAAAAAAATACTTTTCGACTGCCTCAAGTTTATGTTCCCGTGAGATCCCATCTTGGGGCCTTTACCGGTACTCCACTGGAGGGGGGTTCGATCACAGAGGGCTTCTACATCAACCTTACTACCCTTCCAATGATGCATGAATAGTTTACCATAGACTTATGGGTCCATAGCTAGTAGCTTGATGGCTTCTTCTCTCTCTTTGATCATCAATACAATGTTCTCCTCGATATTCTTGGAGATCTACTTGATGTAATCTTCTTTTGCGATGTTTTTGTTGAGATCTGATGAATTGTGGATTTATGATCAGGTTATCTATGAATATTATTTGAGTCTTCTCTGAACTCTTTTATGCATGATTAAGATAGCTTTGTATTTCTCTGTGATCCATCGATTCAGTTTGGCCAACTAGGTTGGTTTTTCTTGCAATGGGAGAGGTGCTTTGTGATGGGTTCAATCTTGTGGTGTCCTCACCCAATGACAGGAGGGGTAGCGGGGCACGTATTGTACTATTGCCATTAAGCATAACAAGATGGGGTTTATGTCATATTACTTGAGTTTATCCCTGTACACCATGTCATCTTGTTTAAAGTGTTGCTCTGTTCTTATGAACTTAATACACTAGATGTAGGCAGGAGTCGATTGATGTGTGGAGTAATAGTAGTAGATGCAGAATCATTTCGGTCTACTTCTCACGGGTGTGATGCTTATATTCATGATCATTGCCTTGGATGTCGTCATAACTTTGTGCTCTTCTATCAATTTCTCAACAATATTTTGTTTACCCACTGTAAGCTTTCTTTGAGAGAGAACCCTCTAGTGAAACATATGGTCCCCGGGTCTATTTTCCATCATTTATTTGTGTTTAATATATTTTGCCTTTTACTTATATTTTAAATCTATCTCTATTAGATCTCACTCTTGCTAGTGGCCGTGAAGGGATTGACAACCCCTTTTTCGCGTTGTGTGCAAGTGTTTGTTAGTTTGTGCCGGTGCATATATTGGGGACATGCTTGTGCCTCCTACTGGATTGATACATTGGTTCTTAACTGAGGGAAATACTTATCTCTACTTTGCTGCATCACCCTTTCCTCTTCAAGGGAAAAATCAACGCAAGCTCAAGAAGTAGCAGGAAGAATTTCTGGCGCCGTTCCCGGGGAGGTTCTACATCAAGCCTACCAAGTACCTATCATAAACTCTCATAACTAGCACTCATTATTTGCCATTTGCCTCTCATTTTCATCTGCCCCACTTCTAAAATGTTTTCATGAAAACACAAAAATAGTTTCCCTTTTATTTGCCTTTATGTCTTACTTGGTTTGTTTGCTCATTTTCTTGGCATACGTGTGTGTTTATTGCAATTCAGAAAGCAAAAGTTTACTGGATCCTCATCCACTTGCTAATCTTTTTAAAAGATCCAATTATGATGAACCAATGGCTTGTGAGTCTTTATGAAGTTTTGCTTGAAATTCGGGAATCTGGAAATTGTGATGAAGTTTTAAAAGAAGGAACTTATAAAGTGATTCATGATAGCTCATTGAATGAATATCATGATTGCAATGATGTTATTATAAATTCTATGAGTGTCCATTGTGCTAATAATATGCAAAATCCCTAGATTGGGGATGCTAATTTTGCTATGTCCACTATTTATTGTAATGATCATGATTGGGGTGATGCTTCTTATGATCTTGAAAATTTATTTAAGCCTCATGATGAATATGATCTTGATAATAATGTTTGCAATAATATTGAAAGTGGGTTTGAAAGAGTGCCAACTTTAGGTAATAATGATCCCTCTACTTTAGATATTGAACAATCTTATGAATTTTTTGATAAAATTGGGCTTGGAGAGGTCATGACTTTATTTGATGATAATCCCACTATTTTGGAAGAGTGCAAACTTTGCATACATGTGGATCATTTAGAAAACATGTTATATGATAGCTATATTGTTGAATTTGATAATCATCCTCCATGAAATTATTATGAGAGAGGAAAATATGGTTATATAAATCTTCATGTTACTAAATTACCTCTCGTGATGTTTAAATTGTCAAAGTTTTATACTTCTTCCTTGCGTATGCTAGTTTTTGCTTGTTTTGATAAATTGATTGCTTATAAAATGCATATGAATAGGAAGTATGTTAGACTTAAATGTGTTTGCCACATGTTATATGATGCTCTCTTTGTGCTTCAATTCTTGTCTTTCATGTGACCATCATTAAAATTATCAATGCCTAGCTAAAAGGCTTTAAAGAAAAGCGCTTGATGGGAGACAACCCAATATTTTTCTTTTCTTTTTCAAATAAAGTATATCTGCTAGCCTCTGTTTAGAGGTTTTTATGTTTCAAATTAGTGTTTGTGCCAAGTCAGACCTTTGGGATGATTTGGAAGATTGTTGATTTGATTTTGCTGAAAAACAAAAACTTTTGCGTCTAGTACAGAAAATTCTAAAATTCACTTGAGCGTGATAATTTTCTGAAATTTTTACACGACATTTATATATAAATTACCCAAGTTTTCCTAAATTTTTAGAATGTTTAGAGTTGTATAAGTGTACGAAGTTTTCAGATTGCTAGAGATTGTTTTATTTTTGACAGATTATGTTTTCATTGTGTTGTTTGCTTATTTTGATGAATCTATGGGTAGTATCGGGGGGTATGAACCATGGAGAAGTTGGAATACAGTAGATATAACACCAATATAAAATTAGAATGTGTTCACAATAGTACCTGAAGTGGTTATTTTCTATTATACTAACGGACCTCACGAGTTTTCTATTGAGTTTTGTGTTGTGAAGTTTTCAATTTTTGGGTAAAGATTTGATGGACTATAGAATAAGTAGTGGCAAGAGTAGAAGCTTGGGGATTCCCAAGGTACCCCAAGGTAATATTCAAGGACAACCAAGCATTTAAGATTCATGATGCCCCGGAAGGCATCCCCTCTTTTGTCTTCAATCCATTGGTAAATTTACTTGAGGCTATATTTTTATTCACCACATGATATGTGTTTTCCTTGGAGTGTATTGTATGATATGAGTCTTTTGTTTTTAGTTTGACACAATCATCCTTTCTGTACAAACCTTTTGAGAGGGACACACATTAATCGAGGATTTATTAAAACTATATGTGCTTCACTTATATCTTTTGAGCTAGGCAGTTGCTCTAGTGCTTCACTTATATCTTTTTGAGCACGGCGGTGATCCTATTTGGAAGAAATTTATGAAATATCATGATTCACTTATATTATTTTGAGAGTATAGTAACAGCATGGTAATTTTCTTAGGTTACGAATTTAGTCCTAATATGATAGGCATCCAAGGGGGGTATACTAAAAACTTTCATAAAGAGCATTGACTATATGAGAAGTTTGATTCCTTGCAATTGTTTTGAGATATGAAGATTGTAATATTAGAGTAATGCTAGTAGTAAATTGTGGAATAGTAAGAATACTTGTGCTAAGGATTGTGATTCCCGTAGCATGCAGATATGGTCTTCTAGTTATGTGATGAAGTTGGAGCGCAATTTATCCTTGATTGTCTTCCTTTGTGTGAAAGTCGGGAGCGCATGATGGTTAACTCCTAGTAACTCTCCCCTCGGATCATGCGTAGTAGTACTTTGCTTCAAGGGCTAATAAACTTTTTGCAATAAGTATGTGAGTTCTTTATGACTAATGTTGAGTCCATGGATTATACGCACTCTCACCCATCCACCTTTGCTAGACACTCTAGTACCGCGCAACTTTCGCCGGTGCATTAAAACCACCTTATACCTTTCCTCAAAATAGCCACCATACCTACCTATTATGGTATTTTCATAGCCATTCCGAGATATATTGCCATGTAACTCCACCGTTCTGTTATTATGAGTTTTTATCTCGAGTTGTAATTTTTGAGTTGTAAGTAAATAAAAGTGTGATGATCATCATTATTAGAGCATTATCCCATGTGAGGTTATAAAAAGAGAGGCCAAAGAGCCCAAATAAAAAAAGAGGCCAAAGAGCCCAAATAAAAAAATGAGGCCAAAGAGCCCAAAAAATGAGAGAAAAAGAGAGAAGGGACAATGTTACTATCATTTTCCACACTTGTGCTTCAAAGTAGCACCATATTCTACATGGTAGAGTCTCCTATGTTGACACTTTCAAATATTACTAGTGGGAATTTTTCATTATAGAACTTGGCTTGTATTCCAATAATGGGCTTCCTCAAATTGCCCTAGGTCTTCCTGAGCAAGCAAGTTGGATGCACACCCACTTAGTTTTCTTTTTGAGATTTCATACACTTATAGCTCTAGTGCATCTGTTATATGGCAATCCCTACTCACTAACACTGATATCAATTGAAGGACATCTCCATAGTCCATTAATTTTCCTAGTTGATGTGAGACTTTCTCCCTTCTTTTGTCTACCACCACCTTCTATTCCACCTATAGTGATATACCCATGGCTCACGCTCATGTATTGCGTGAAGATTTGAAAAAGCCTAAGAACATACAAAGTATGAACCAATTTTCTTAGTTGATACCGGGGTAGTACATGATTTATACTTTGCGTAAAGAAGAGGGATCATAACAAGACTATATAATTTGTAGGGATAAGTTTCTTTAGCCATGTTATTTTTGAAGTTTCATGATTTTACTTTCTTGTATGCTTGAAGTATTATTGTTTTTACATCAATATTAAACTTTTGTTTTGAATCATATGGATCTGAACATTCATGCCAAAATAGAAAGAATTGCATTGATAAATATGTTAGGTAGCATTCCACATCAACAATTCTGTTTTTTATCATTTACCTACTCGAGGACGAGCAGGAAATAAGCTTGGGGATGTTTGATACGTCTCCAATGTATCTATAATTTTTTATTGTTCCATGCTATTATATTATCTACTTTGGATGTTTTATATGCATTAATATGCTATTTTCTATCATTTTTGGGACTAACCTATTAAGCTAGTGCCAGTTTCTGTTTTTCCTTGTTTTTTACTTTTACAGAAAAGGAATATCAAACGGAGTCCAAACGGAATAAAACTTTATGATAACTTTTCTTGGACCAGAAGAAACCTACGAGATTTGGAGAGAAGGCCAGAAGACCCACGGGGAGGCCACAAGCCTCTATGGCGCGCCCCAGGGGGGCGCCCAAGGGCTTGTGGGCCCCTCATAGCTCCTCCAACCCTAACTCTAGATCTATAAATACCCAAATATTTCCCCATGTCAGAAGAGTTGCCAAAAATACTTTCCACCGTCGCAAGTTTCTGTTCCCGTGAGATCCCATCTTGGGGCCTTTTTCGATACTCCACCGGAGGGGGGATTTGATCATGGAGGGCTTCTAGATCAACATTACTGCCCTTCCGATGATGCATGAGTACTTTTCCATAGACCTATGGGTCCATAGTTAGTAGCTAGATGGCTTATTCTCTCTTTGATCTTCAATACAATGTTCTCCTCGATGCTCTTGGAGATCTATTCGATGTAATCTTCTTTTGTGGCGTGTTTGTTGAGATCTGATGAATTGTGGATTTATGATCAGATTATCTATGAATATTATTTGAGTCTTCTCTAAACTCTTGTATGCATGATTAAAATAGTTTTGTATTTCTCTCCGATCTATCGATTTGGTTTGGCCAACTAGATTTTTTTCTTGCAATGCAGATGTGCTTTGTGATGGGTTCAATCTTGCGGTGTCCTCACCCAGTGACAGAAGGGGTAGCGAGGCACGTATTGTATTATTGCTATTAAGGATAAAAAGATGGGGTTTATGTCATATTGCTTGAGTTTATCCAAATATATCATGTCATCTTGTTTAAAGCATTGCTCTGTTCTTATGAACTTAATACACTAGATGCAGGCAGGAGTCGGTCGATGTGTGGAGTAATAGTAGTAGATGTAGAATCGTTTCGCTCTACTTGTTACGGACATGATGCCTATATTCATGATCATTGCCTTGGATGCAATCATAACTTTGCACTTTTCTATCAATTTCTCAATAATAATTTTCTTACCCACCGTATGCTTTCTTCGAGAGACTAGCCGCTAGTGAAACCTAGGCCCCCTGGTCTATTTTCCATCATATATTTTCAGATCTATAAAACCAAAAACCCATAAATACCTTGTTGCAATTTATTTGTGTTTACTTTATTTTGCCTTTTACTTGTATTTTAAATCTATCTCTATTAGATCTCACTCTTGCTTGTGACCGTGAAGGGATTGACAACCCCTTTTTCGCGTTGTCTGCAAGTGTTTGTTGGTTTGTGCAGGTGCATATATTGGGGACTTGCTTGTGCGTCCTACTAGATTGATACCTTGGTTCTTAACTGAGGGAAATACTTATCTCTACTTTGATGCATCACCCTTTCCTCCTCAAGGGAAAAATCAATGAACTGCTTGCCACTGCTCAGGGTATTCGCTTCGATATCCCAGATCTTTTCATTCGTAACTTGGCATGTGCAGCTGATAACCCTCAAGTTTTGAAGCCATATGCTCTGTGGATCATGTATGCAATCGAGCAACTCATTGAAGAAAAAAATTTGCTCCTATGTTCCGAAAGTTTATATGCCACCGGTTCGTGACACACTCAGGATTGTGAAACATATCGGCAAAGGGAAGATGTCAATGTATGCCACTACCTCTACCCCTATGCATGCTTCTTCACTACAAAAAAGTACACTTCCATGATGATATGTGTTTGTCATAGTAGGTCACGTTATATGTCATGCATGTACATCCATGACAAATTTATGACACAATGAAGATAGTCATACATGTGCTGTCGTAGAAGTGTTCCATGGCATTACCAAAAGGATCATCACGAAAGTGTACACTTCCATGACGATAAATCACGCGTCAAAGAAGTGCTTTCGTCAAGGGTGATCGACACGTGGCATCCACCGTAACGGAATGCCGTTAAGCTATTGGGTCCGGTTTTGGATCCGATAACCCGTTAACAGCCCCGACCAATGGGGATTTTCCACGTGTAAAATCATCATTGGCTGGAGGAAACACGTGTCGGCTCACCGTTGGGACAGATGTCATCCACTCATTGGACAAAAAGCGCCTATGATACATCGACACATGGCACGGCCCAACAGAGGCCCATTCCTGTGAAAAGGCCGGCCCATTTGACTTGGTAAAAAGGTGGCGGGCCGGCCCACGGCAAGCCTGTTAATGGCATGTTCGCATATAGCCCATTTATAGCCCGCTAACCCAGGGCCCGTTTACGGCCTATCCGAATTAGGCCCAGTAGCATCATCTGGGCTGTCCAATATAATTCCAGTTAGTTTTAACTTTCGGCCGATGTATGGCCCATGACGTCTTTTGGCCCATATGAGGCCCTTAGTAACCCTCGGCCCATTAACGGCCCGTAGTAAAACTGGCCCGTAATGAACAGTGTATCACTTTATACCCATTAACGACCCATTATTCCGTTGGGCCGTTTCCAGCCCATGTTATCTTTCGGCCTTCTCAGGGCCCATTTATTCTTGGGCTCATTTCCAGCATTCATTTACTTTCGGCCCGTTACTATCATTTTCTGCTTGTGGGCCAAATACAGCCCGTGGTTACAGTCGGCCCGTTTGTGGCCCGTTAGTACATTGGGCCATTTCAATAGCGTCATCAAATACGGCCCATTTATTCTTGGGCTCATTTCCAGCATTCGTTTACTTTCGGCCCATTACTGTCATTTTCTGCTTGTGGGCCAAATACAGCCCGTGGTTACAGTCAGCCCGTTTGTGGCCCGTTAATACGTTGTGTCAGGGATATTACTAGCAGGTATAAACCAGCCAGGAAGATCCGGATTACACTGACATAGTTGTATTATACAAGCCCAGTAGAATATGTACAAGAGGTTACATCCCATAGAGGTTTAGGGCCCATGTGTAAGCCCCACGGTTTGTAAACCGTCATATCATGTAACTTGGGATGTAAGATAGAAAGAATAGAGACCAAGGCGGACACGTTTATGAGCCGGCCTCGGGACTCTGTAAACCGGACCGGGCGTCGCCTCCTATATAAAGGGACGACCCGGCGATGGTTCAGGACAAGAAACAACAGCTCGAGACACAGGCAAGCGATTTGCTCCTTGTTCATCGACGCACAAGCAATACCACACCAAACTAGACGTAGTCTTTTACCTTCATCGAAGGGGCCGAACTAGTATAAAACTCCATGTGTCCTTTGTCCGCTTTAACCTCTTCAAGCTAACCCGCGCGATGGCCTCACACCTAAGTCCCCTAAATCGGACATCTGCCGTGCTAATTCCACGACAGTTGGCGCCCACCGTGGGGCTATCGCACGATGGTTTCGAGTTCTTGGAGGGCAGCTTTGAAGGACACAAGTGTTACGCAGTTGGCCGGATGACCAGGAGTCGTCGCGGCCGGATCTACATCGACGACGCAGGCTGGGGCCCCGAGGCCGATTCAATCGAATACGGGTACCGGGTCCCCTTCGGCGGCATCCACGTCTTCATCAGCAAGATCGGCGAACCGGGACCTGAGCCGGACGTCTTCCCCAACATCGTCGAGCCGGCTCAGCGTGCGAGATCGGCCCGGATTCAGCCCGCCATGAAGCATGTTTTTGTTGGAACCGTGCACGGAGTACAGGCCGAGCACGGATCGGATTCTGGTGGCGAGACAGTTGTCTATTCTGACGATGAATCTTCATCCGGAGAGACCGAATCTTTGTATCTGTTGCAGGACGGCCGGTCTGAGGGTGTGTCCGATGGCGATGATATTCCGGACCCCTTTGATCCGCCAAACCGGGCGGATGTTTTCATGGCCGGATCACAGTCTGCGCAGCAGCTCTCGGTGACCGGGGCGTTCACTGCAGAGGCAGCAGGAACCGGGGCAGGCAACCAAACCCCGTCGCCTTCTGACGTCTTATCCACCTTGGTCAAAAATTTGACGGCACTCGCAACAGCAGAGGTGGCCCCTGCCGACAAGGCGCAACATGATGCAGAGATCCTTCAGCTGAAGGGCCGGATTGAGCAGGCTAAACGGGATCTGGATGCGGAGAAGGCCAGGATGGCTACAAGGCAGGCAGAGCTAGACTCCCAAGCTTTCCGGCTCAGGATGGATCAGAATTCTGCACAGGAGGTAATGTACAGAAGACAGCAAACTCGTCTACCGCCGGTTTATGAGGCAAGGAATCTCTTTGGCACACCAGGAGCAGGAGCCGGTAACCGCCCAGAGGTAAACCGGGGGGGAGCTTCGGGGACTGGCGCGTCGGTTCAGCCGCCGGCCGCAGAGCGAAACCACCAAGTTGTGCCAGAGCCATTATTCTAACCCGTTGGACAACATTGTCGCCGCCGCTTCACGACTGGCCACTTTACCCATTGAGGGGACATCCCCCATGGCGATGGAAGCACGCCGGGCTAAGGAATTGCTGGACACGGCGCTGACACAGCAGCAGGCGTACTCTTATAGCAGGGAGAGGATTCATTCAACCATCGCCCAAGCCAGAGTTACACTAGGCACTGGGACGAACCGGCTATGTCTAGCAGCGAGCGGAGACGTCACCGTCACAGGCAGGATAATCCGGAGGGAGCAGAAGCACGCGCCCAAGAGGCGATAAACCGGGCTAGACATACTGCCCGCGAGGACACCCGTCAAACGACGCCGGTTCACCCAACCACAGCAGAAACAGGAGTCACAGCTAGTTCCTTTGGAGTACAGTGTCTCATTACCGCTTTACGAAGCGTGAAATTACCCAAAGACTTCAAAGGCCCGCGCAAGGTACCCAACTACACAGCGGATCTGGCTCCGGAGGCGTGGATTGAAAGTTATGAGATGGCTATGGAGATGCTTGATGTGGACGAAGCGGCATGCGCCAAGTACTTTACCATGATGCTTGAGGGTACAGCCCGGACATGGTTAAAGGGCCTACCACCTAACTCCATCGGATCATGGGGTGAGTTGCGTCGCCAGTTTATCAAAAATTTCAAAGACACGTGCAAACAGCCAATGTCGGTGGTAGACTTAGCAGCATGTGTTCAAGGAGAGCAGGAACCCACTAGCAGTTGGGTGCGGCGAGTATCAGAAATCCTGCACTCTTCCAATAGCATCAACCCTAGTACGGCGATAGTGACATTGGAAAACAATTGCCGGTTTGAGTCTCTGAAACTGAAGTTAGGACGGCTCAAGCGAGATTGCAATGACATGGGAACACTCATGAGCGCTCTGGTGAAATATGGGGATTCTGATAACACCAAGTACCCAGATGCAGACGGAGACAAGTCCGGGAAAGCGAACAAGGCTGGTAAACCGGCGCAAGCTAATCCGGCAGGAACGGGTTACAATGGTAAGCGAAAAGCGGAGGGCGGCTCCGATTTTGTGGCCAATACCAACGTTCAGGGAAACGGGCAGCGCCGCAAAGGTAAACCACCTCCGCGTGGCGAGGGGCTATCCTTCAATCTAGATCAACAGTTAAGCGCGCCTTGCCCTAAACACAGTACGGAGGGAAACCCGGCTAGGCATTCGTGGAAGGACTGCCGGATCATGATAGAGGCCATGAAACAAGCCAGATATAACCCCAGACTCCCCGGCGGCGGCTCAGGTTCCGGTTTTCAGGGTCCAGGTTACCAAGGTAACGGTTCCGGATCAGAATATCACAGCGGTAACAATAACTACAACAGCAACGGGCAGCATCAACATAACCAGCAGCATGGTCAGGGTGGTTATAACAACCAAGGCAATCAGCAGCATCAGCAGCAGCAGCAATCCGGATATCAGAGTAATCCGAAGGAGCTAAGCAGTGGACGGTATCATGTTTTCACCACAAGTTTGTGCAAACGAGATCAAAAGGTTCTGAAGCGGGCAGTACACGCAGTTGAACCGGCGACACCACGTTTTTTACGATGGTTTGAACAACCCATTGTGTGGAGCAGGGAGGATCACCCGCCACGGGTTGATAATCCGGGCCAGTTGGCCCTAGTGGTGGCACCACAGGTGGGTGGCTACAAGTTAACAAAGGTACTCATGGACGGCGGCAGCAGTATCAACATCTTATACTATGAGACTTTCCGGCATATGGGGTTGACAGATAAGAAGTTGAGACATTCCAACACAATATTCCACGGAGTGCTGCCTGGTAAATCGGCTTACCCAGTTGGGAAAATTGATCTGGGAGTCACCTTTGGGGATGAGCAGGATTCTAGATCAGAGACAGTGACCTTTGAGGTCGTAAAGATCAGGAGCCCATATCATGCTCTGTTTGGGAGACCGGTTTACGCCAAGTTCATGGCTAGACCGTGCTATGTTTATCTACAGCTCAAGATGCCGGGTCACAAGGGAACCATCACGGTTCACGGAAGTCGCAAGATCGCATTGGAATGTGAGGAAGGAGACGCAGCTTATGCAGAAGCAGTGTGTGCTACGGAGGAGTTGAAATTCTACAAAGACAACATTGATCCGGCGGATATGTCCCTGTTAAAGAAACCAACTACAGAGCATGATCCGGCGTTGAAGTTTAAATTGACAGAGGAAACCAAGCAGATTGACTTCGTGCCGGGAGACTCGTCCAAGCAGTTCACTATCAGCGCTAACCTAGACCCCAAATAGGAAGGCACGCTCATCAAGTTCATCCATGAGAACCGGGATATCTTTGCGTGGAAGCCTTATGACATGCCAGATATACCGAGGAACTCATTGAGCACAGTCTTAATATTGATCCGAAGTTTAAACCGGTCAAGCAGTATTTGCGTCGCTTCAATGAGGAGAGGCGTAAGGCTATAGGTGAAGAAGTGGCCAGGCTTTTGGATGTAGGATTCATAGTCGAAGTATTTCATCCAGAGTGGTTGGCTAATCCGGTACTGGTGTTAAAGAAAAATGGAACGTGGAGGATGTGTGTGGATTACACAGACCTAAACAAGGCTTGCCCAACTGATCCTTTTGCTCTCCCCCGTATTGATCAGATTATTGATGCTACGGTATGATGTGAGCGGCTAAGTTTTTTGGATGCATATTTAGGGTATCATCAGATCAAGATGGCAGTTAAGGACGAGGAGAAGACAACTTTCATAACTCCCTTTGGAGCCTTCTGCTATGTATCCATGCCTTTTGGGCTCAAGAGTGCCCAAGCAACTTATCAGCGTTGCGTGCAGAACTGTTTCAAAGGACAGATCGGAAAAAATTTCCATGCTTATGTTGATGACATTGTGGTGAAGTCAAGGAAGGAGGAGACGCTGATAGAGGATTTAAAAGAAACCTTTGACAACCTCCGGGTTTATAAGATGATGCTTAATCCGGAGAAGTGCGTTTTTGGTGTTCCAGCAGGCAAGCTCCTTGGATTCTTAGTATCAAACAGAGGAATAGAGGCTAATCCGGAAAAGATCAAGGCGATCACATCCTTGACTAAACCAGCTTGTATCAATGATGTCCAGCGCATAGCAGGCTGCATTGCAGCATTGAGCCGGTTCATCAGCCGTTTGGGAGAGAAGGCGATCCCGCTTTATCAGATGCTGAAAAAGACAGACCGGTTTGTATGGAGCGATGCTGCAAACGCTGCGTTCGAGGATTTGAAGCGGCAATTAGCAGAGCCGCCAGTTCTTGCTGCCCCTGTTGACAACGAGCCAGTGCTGTTATATGTGGCCGCCAATGCCCGTGCAGTTAGCGTGGCAATTGTGGTGGAACGCAAGGAAGCAGGCAAAGAATATCTGGTTCAACGCCCGGTTTACTACATCAGTGAGGTTCTCATTGAGTCAAAGCAAAGGTATCCACACTGGCAGAAGCTGGTATACGGCGTGTTCATGGCAAACCGGAAGCTGAAGCACTATTTCCAGGGCCACCCAATCACTGTTGTCAGCTCAGGTCCGTTGGGGGATATAATCCAGAACAGAGAAGCCACTGGCAGAGTGGCGAAGAGGGCCATTGAGCTTAGCCCACACGGATTGAAGTATGTACCCCGTACTGCTATAAAATCCCAAGCACTGGTAGATTTCATCAATGATTGGACAGAATTGCAAGCACCAGAGGAGAAGCCGGATCATACATACTGGACTATTCACTTTGACGGTTCAAGGCAATTAGAGGGCTCGGAGGCTGGAATCGTGTTAACTTCCCCGCGAGGTGACAAGTTCTGCTATGTCCTCCGATTAATGTTCCCTTGCACTAACAATGCTGCTGAGTATGAAGCTCTCCTTCACGGCTTACGGATGGCTAAGGAGATGAACTTGAGCCAGGTCAAGTGCTTTGGTGACTCAGATCTGGTGGCACAACAAGTGTCTGGCAAGTGGGTCTCTAAAGATCCGCTCATGGCAGCTTACCGGCGAGAAGTTGAAGCGGTTGCAGGGTATTTCAAAGGATATCAGGTGGACCACATAGACCGGCGGAAAAACGAAGCGGCCGATGCATTAAGACGGCTGGGCTCTCAGTGTAAACCGGTCCCACCAAATACCTTCTTGGATGAATTGCACAGTCCGTCAGTACAGATACCATCGGAGGAGGATTTAGTTGTTCCTGATCCGGAAGCACAGCTAGTTGCAGCACTTCACGTTATTCCGGATTGGACACTCCCTTACTTGGCATACCTGAGCCGAGGTGAGTTGCCAGATGATGAGGTTGAGGCTAGGCAGATAATCCGGCGATCCAAATCTATGACCATCGTCAACGGAGGACTTCATCACCGCAACGTCTCTGGGGCATTTCAGCGATGTGCGTCATCGAAAGAAGGCTGTGATATTCTTCGAGAGATACACGAAGGAGATTGTGGTCATCACGCCGGTTCAAAGTCATTGGTAGCCAAGGCTTTTCGTCATGGGTTCTATTGGTTAACGGCTCATGCTGATGCAGAGGATCTAGTCAGGAGATGCGATGCTTGTCAGAAATGTTCACGGCGTGCTCACGTTCCCGCACAGGAGCTACGGATGATTCCAATTACTTGGCCGTTTGCAACTTGGGGGCTTGATATGGTTGGGCCCTTTAAACGATCCCAAGATCAGAAAACTCACCTATTGGTAGCAGTGGACAAGTTTACAAAGTGGATTGAGGCAGAGCCTGTCAGTAAGTGTGATGCGGCAACAGCGGTGAAATTCATCGAAAAGGTAATTTTCCGGTTTGGCTTTCCACACAGCATCATTACTGATAATGGCACCAACCTATCTAAAGGAGAGATGGAAGAGTTTTGCCAAAGGGAACATATTCGCCTGGATGTATCTTCAGTAGCTCACCCTCAGTCCAATGGCCAAGCTGAGAGGGCCAACCAAGAGATCTTGAGAGGCATCAAGCCCGACTTACGGTTCCTTTGCAAAGAACACAGGGTGCTGGGTAGAGGAGTTACCTTCTGTCCTCTGGAGCATCAACACTACACCCAACAGGTCAACGGATTATACGCCCTTCTTCATGGTATATGGTACTGAAGCGGTTCTCCCTAGTGACATCCGGCACGACTCACCACAGGTGGCAGCTTATGTTGAAGCGGATAATGAGCAAGCAAGACAAGACAGCTTAGACAGGCTTGATGAGGAACAGGACACAGCAGCAGCACGATCAGCAATTTATCAACAAGACCTGCGCCGATATCACAGCCGCCGGGTTAAGACCAGGACGTTCCAGGAGGGGGATCTGGTGCTCCGGCTCATCCAAGACCAGACAGATATGCACAAGTTATCCCCACCTTGGGAAGGACCCTTTGTGGTCAGCAAGAACCTACACAACGGTTCATACTACCTGGTTGACGCTCGAGAGCATAAAGACTCACGTGCAACAGAGGAAATGACGAAGCGGCCGTGGAACATCGCTCTTCTACGACCTTACTACACTTGAGCCATTGGCTCCGCTTCATGTATCCTGTACATATTATGATTAATAAGTAAACCGGCGCCCCCAGTAAAGCGGGGAATCAGCCATCTTCTTCGAAAAGAGTATCATATGGGAGTTCGCTCAGGTGATATCCATCTAAAGTATATTTCTCTTGATGTATATCATTTTCATCAAGAAAACAATTGCTTTGATCTGTATATTTTGATATGCAGGACCAGTATTTATTAAGGGACCAAAGAGGGTTTGTCACATAGCGCAACTCAAACATAGATGCCCGACCTCCTAAACCGGCGCCCTTGATACGTCAAATATGGAGCCTGACAGCTCGTAGAAAGCCATTGACAATCATCGAGTCGATCACCTAAAGACAGCTCACAAAAAGGCAGCTCACAAAAAGCCTAAAGGCAGCTCACCTAAAGACTTGAAACATTGGGTAGTATTGATAATAACGTCAATTATAGAGCCTAAAGGCAGCTCACAAAAAGCCTAGAGCCTAAAGGCCGCTCACAAAAAGCCTGGAGCCTGGCCGCACGCAAAAAGCCAAGAGCCTAAAGGCAGCTCACAAAAAGCCTAGAGCCTAAAGGCCGCTCACAAAAAGCCTGGAGCCTGGCAGCTCGTAAAAATCCTCGATTTCGAGCCTGGCAGCTCATAAAAAGCCTCGAATATGGAGCCTGGCAGCTCGTAAAAAGCCTCGACTACATGGTCTTATTTGCCAAAAATGCTTTGTTTCTGTGATTTTATAAAAAAAAATTAACCAAGTCTATTGATCCGGGATTGGGCAACTGCAAAGTTGACCATATATCTGCAAAATTGAAAGTCTGGGTCATGAACACCAGCATGAGTTAAAAGTCTGGGTCATGAACACCAGCATGAGTTAAACCGGCGTTCATTCTAACCCGGATCAGTCATCAGGCAAAAGCCAAGAGAGCCAAGAGCCTCATCAGCATCTACGCTTTCAATTATGCCTACCGGATTAAGGACGTCAGGCACACTTAATCAGAGGTATGATGTATCTTTGGTATAAAACAGTTATTCCTTTGATATATATCTATTGGAGCAGTGTAATAGGTCCGGTGGTAAACCGCCAGGACATCTTTTTAGCCTCATTTATGCAGGCACAGATAATATAAACGAATCAACCATGGCAAAACAAAGGATTAAATTGGCAGACGCCAAGTCAAGCTGTGCCATTCATATTGGGACAAAGACAATGTTTCAACTATCCTATTACAAGGCACCTGCATGCCTGAATAGATTAAAGTTCTGGCAAAAGTGTTCAGCAACTACAAATTAAACCGGACGGTTTACGACTTTTCTTCACGCTGCGAAGGCTGAGGGTCGACTTGTTCCGGGTCTTCTTCAGCTTCAGGAAGTGGCTGGAAATCAGGAACGTGCCAATCAATCTTGGAGAGTGCGCGGAAATACATTTCCTCATTAATAAGATCTGACGGATCGATATCTAGAGCGAAAGTATGGCCACGAATTGGTGGGATCAGATTTTTGGTATCGTAAACCGGCCGATCTACCCGCTCATTTTCTAAGTCATAGGCCGGATGATACCTTGTCAGATCCGCTTCATCAGCAAGCTTACTGGCAAGCGGGCGCATGTCCTTAGTCAGAACACGGAGGTCTTCGGCAGAAAAGACTGGCCCGTCCTCTTTGTTGCTGGGATAGCCGTTCATAGCTTCAGCCGGGTCAAAGTCAGGAACCCATGCTTTGGCCCGGGTCAGCGCCATAAGAGAACCAGCCCGTGCAGCAGACTTCTTCACCTCCACCAGACGCACAGGCAGGACAGATAGCTTCTCCAAAGTGCCTTGGATGGTAGTTGGTGCTGGTTAGTTATGGGACATCGCACTAATAACCCTTTGAGCACCGGAATACAGCTGCTCCACCAGGGTATAAGAGGCCTTGAGCTTCTTCCGGACATCATCTCCAAGATGAGTTATGCGCCTCCCTGTATATGTTTGTCGAGTTAAACCAAAGCAGAACAAAGATTGCAAGGATGAAAAACATATACAAGATGGGTACTCACCGAAGATAGCAGAGGTCATGAGTTCTATTTGCTGTCTTAAACCGGTCAACTCTTGCGTAACCGGATTAAGGGCAGCTTCAGCGTCTTTTGCTCTTTTTTCAAGGGCATTCCTCTGCACGTCCCATGTGGACCGCTCCGCTTCAAAGTCCTTTTTCAATTTCTCCATGTTGGTCAAGGTAAGCACAAGTTCTTCCTTGGCTTTGGCGGAGGCAGTTTCATTAACAGCCAAGCTATTCCAGAGTTTAGTTACCTCCGAAGCCCTCCGGGTCAAATCAGCCTACAAGGAAATCAAACGGATTAGAAAGACAGATCAATCAAGTCTCAAGCATATAACAAGTCATAAACTTGACACTTGGGGGCTAATGTGCAATTGAAGTAACGAAAGAGAATTTCAGACAAGTCCCAAGCGCATAAAACAAGTTATACCCTTGGCACTTGGGGGCTAATGTAAGTTCATTTTCAGATACAATGGAAGTCCCGGTTCACCTACAATGAAGCTAAACCGGCACTTGGGGGCTACTATGGCCTGAAGACGGGATTGCAAGAACACAAAACAGAGACAAGTAAAAGGAAAGAAAATCACCTCATACTTATCCTTCATCATGTTAACCAATCCGGCTTCATACTCACGGCTGGTAAAGAGTCGGTTCAGAAACCCGGAATGAAGTTCCTGGGCACTCAATTGGGCATAGCTGGATAAGTCTGTGCTCCACTTGCCTTTGTCTTGTTGAAGTTTCTCCTCCTTGGCAGTATGCCTGGCCAAGATGACAGGCTCGGTGGGAGCAGTGAAGCCTAGCCCAGTTATCACAACATCTGCGGATGAGGCAGCAGTTGGTTGGAGGGGGACAGCAATAGGCGCCGAACTGACAGGAGCCGGGCTAGCCCGAGGAGGGCTAACCCGGACAGGGCTCGCCGGTTCAGCCGCATTATCATCTCCCGGAGCAGCAATGTCGTCAGGATCCATAGTAATTGGGTCATCAAACTGAGCTTCAGGGTTATCTTCTGGAAGGATAGCCGCTTCAGGGTCATCGGCCTGTTCAGCGGCAGTAGTCTCAGCAGCCTTTTTGGTTGCTTTCGCCTTCTTACTAGGCTTCGGCTTTCTGGTAAAATCAAAGGAACAATGAGAATCATGAAGTTAAAAACATGAAGGTAAACCGGATGTTTGAGAAAGGGACTTACCCAGGCACGGTCTTCAGCACGGGGACCTGCGTAGCAGTTAACTCGCCGGAAGAGGAAAAAGGAGCCTCCCGATAGTTAGGATCAGACGGTTTAAGCGGTTTACGTATGAGGCCGGCTTTTGGATGAAGGAGAGTTGGAGAAAGTAAAACCTCAGAGCGACGCCTGCGAGCCGGCGTAAGAGGTATTCCGGATGACTCCACCACATGGCCACTATGGCGCGTGGTCCGGTGTGCTTCATGCTGCTGTTTCTTCAAAAGAAAGTTGGGATCCAATTGAGCGTAAGGATGAGAAAAGGGATATTTCCGGGACACCCGGCGGATTTTGGGGGGCAGTGGTTCTGAATCAGAAGAGAGAGAAATTACCTCAACTCCCGCCGCTTACTTCCTTCCGCCAGATCATGTGGAAAGGCATTGTTAACATAAATGAAGACAAAGGGAGATTAAAGCATGTAAGGTTTGATTCGTACCTCCAAATCCGGATCACCCTCCTCAGGGTGTGAGCCGGAGGCAGCGACAGCCTTCTTCTTCTTAACAGCATAAGTTTTTCGGCGTGGCCGCCTGGCCGGTTTATCTTGAGATTTCCTCTTCCAGAAGGGATCGTTGGCCTGTGCAGAAGATAGGAAATAAATGGAAGACAATTGATATGGCCAGATCAAACCAAACAGGAAAAGATCGGAAAATTACCGCTGACGGTTTATTGGTTTCGCAGAACGGAGCTAAACCGGTCCGGCTGCACTCCTCTAGAGGGATGTTTAGCATTTTCTTCGTGGACTCAGTAACTTCGTCCTCAGGAAGTATTATATCAATGTGGCGCTGAGGATCATCCGGTTTACCAGTGTACTCGCACATCAGGCCTGAGCGCCGGCTCAATGGAAGAATGCTCCAAGCGAGCCAGCAGCGAACAAAGTCGACTCCGGTTAAGCCATTGGCTACGAAGGCCCTGAGCTTAGAAAGTTGAGGGGCAAACCGGGCATGATCTGGGGCGCTGAGGCGTTGTGGCAAGGGGTGATCCGTCGCTAGGCGATAGGCACGGTAACCCGGCAGTGGGTTTTCTCATTCAGGCGAAGTGTCCCTACAATAGAACCATGTTTGGTTCCATTCTTTGGGGTGGCGGTGAAGGGCAGCATGAGGGAAACTCACATCTTTTCTCTTTTGGATAGTGACGCCACCCAACTCTTGATGCGGCCCGTCAGTAAACTCCGTCCGCCGGTTCAGATGAAAAAAGTCTCGGAACAGATCCACTGATGGTTCTTCTTGAAGATATGCTTCTGAGAAAACTTGAAAATTGCAGATATTTGACATAGAATTTGAGCCTACATCCTGAGGGTGGAGCTGAAAAGCGGCTAACACATCCCGGAAGAACTTTGAACCGGGAGGGAAGAAGCCCCGGGCCAGGTGATCAAAGAAAACAATGATCTCTCCTTCTTGGGGTGTAGGAGGACACTCCTTTCCTGGGGCCCGCCAGTGCAGAACTTCCTTAGGACCCAGAATACCGATTGAAACAGCGTTTATTAGGTCATCCTCAGTGATCCGGGAAGGAGCCCAGTTGCAAGCAACAAATTGCTTGGCCATCGGTTCGGGTGAGGAAGTGCTGAAAAGTACAATGCAAAATCCGGTTTACCAATTGCTAAGGCATAAATCGGTGCATTCTGTAAAGTTATGGGCCTAATTGTCGGTTCAAGCAAGGGACTAATGGTATTACTAATCCGGAAGCAAATATGAGCGACACAGCTACCGGTTCATAATGATGGAAAAGAAAAGGCTAAACCGTCAATTACGGAATACGAGCTTAAGTCTAAACCGTCTGTAAAACATATGACGTGCAAATATGGCTAAACCGGGGAGATGAGCTATAGATCTAAAGTATGAAGAAACAGTTTCCGCAAAGAGCTGAGGTGAACATGGATCTAAGGCATAAGAAAAAGATGGAATAAATACAAGTTATATTCAAGAAGGACCGCGGAGTTTCTCTACAGATCGAATCTAAACTGATAAAGCTAGAGGAACTAGGGTTATGATGGCAGAGCGGAAACGCATGGATTCAGGTCAAAATTAAATAAATCTGAGTCTACAGCAAGGTTGACCTACGGGGACGAACAGTAAAGCTTCAAGGGTTCATGGCGGAGCTATGGACGAAACCCTAGGGTGAGATCCACAGGGAAGAAGAGGGAGTACCTGACGAAGTAGAGGACGGCAGTGAAGTTCTCCGGTGACGTTCAGGTCGATGCAGCGGCCTGGCTCGAGGACGACGACGAACTCGGGGAATGGTGGCGGAGCGTCGAGAAATGGAGACGGAGGAAGAATAAGGTAGAAGGGGAAAAAGAGGTATGCCCCAGCGGTATTTATAAGCCGAAGAGATGAAAACGGTAAGCGCGGGAATCGAGGAGGCCAGAAATTGGATAAAGATCGAGCTGTCGCCTCGGTTTTCGGTACGGCATTTAAGAAATGGTAATAGACAGATGCGAGCATTAAATGTGGAGATGATGTCACGACGGATTAAGGCGATTCCAGGAGATGACATCATGGCCGGTTTATGAAGCAAATAAGTTTGCAGAAGGGAGATTTGTACAAAACTCAGAAGACTGACATGAACAAGTTCAAATCAATCTGGGGCCTAATCTCAGGGATATTACTAGCAGGTATAAACTGGCCAGGAAGATCCGCATTACACTGACATAGTTGTATTATTACAAGCCCAGTAGAATATGTACAAGAGGTTACAGCCCATAGAGGTTTAGGGCCCATGTGTAAGGCCCACGGTTTGTAAACCGTCATATCTTGTAACTTGGGATGTAAGATAGAAAGAATAGAGACCGAGGCAGACACGTTTATGAGCCGGCCTCGGGACTCTGTAAACCGGACCGGGCGTCGCCTCCTATATAAAGGGATGACCCGGCGACGGTTCAGGACAAGAAACAATAGCTCGAGACACAAGCAAGCGATTTTCTCCCTGTTCATCGACGCACAAGCAATACCACACCAAACTAGACGTAGGCTTTTACCTTCATCGAAGGGGCCGAACTAGTATAAAACTCCCTGTGTCCTTTGTCCGCTTTAACCTCTTCGAGCTAACCCGCGCGATGGCCTCACACCTAAGTCCCCTAAACCGGACATCCGTCGTGCTAATTCCATGACACGTTGGGCCATTTTCATAGCGTCATCAAATACGCCCTATTAACGACGGCCCATTATGGTCAGCCCATGAACGGACGATTTCAACTAGAGCCCATTTACGGCCATAATGTGGTCTGTTATTGGCCCATGTTAGGCCAACCGATCATACGGCCCGTAGAAGGCCCATTGATGATATGGCCCATAGAAGGCCCATTGTGTCTACACCCCGTAGAAGGCCCATTGTTTCTACGGCCCGTAGAAGGCCCATTGTTTCTACGGCCTGTAGGAGGCCCATGTTAACTACAGTAAATATGTAGCACATTGTTAATGTGGCCTAGTTTTAAAAAATAGGTTATTGTGGCCACTAGAAAAACACAGAAAAAGAACTGGAGTGACTACAAGCAAACAACTAAACAAGACAATAAGGAAATAAATAAGCAAGCAATTAACGCTAGCCTATTACCGCTATTATACATATTACATCCGCTGGGTATCAAAGTTCGCCACCAGTGCAAATATAGGGAACAAAGCAGCATATTACATACACAGGCCGTCAAAATTGGCCACCAGTGCAAATAAACGCGGCAGCAAAACATGAGCATAACTGAAACAACTTCAGAAGAGCTCAAGAAACGTGGTATCCACCATGCTGGCAATAAGCTTAGCAAGCTTATTAGCTTTGTCCTGTTTGGCACTAAAATCCTCCAATGCTTGCTGTTGCACCAGAAAGTATGCATCTGAATGCTCCAGGGACTTCTGCAGTCCTTCCGCTTCTTGTCGCAGCACAGCTGATCGATGTCTTTCAGCTAGTAATTCGGACTCAAGAAACCGAACTGATTTAGACAGTGAGTTTGAATAGCTTGTGCAAGCAGTAGTGGCCAGTAACTCCAACACTAAACCAAGACAGGACTTTGGGGTTGTCTCACTGTCTTCGAGATAGTCTTCCGTAGCTGTTTTATCAGCTTTGTTGGAGACCAACAAGGACGTGTCACTATCCTGAACCTTATCTGCATTACTTCCTTTACCATTGCTTAATAATGCACTCTTCCCCAATATTTTGTCAGCATTCTAAAAGAAGAAACAAGCAGACACATAACAGTTTAGCATGTACTAGTATATCAAACTCATTTGGGTGAACCAGTTCATTAGTAAGGTGGACAGGATTAAACTACCAAGCCTTCTATTGCCAAGTACTAGTACATAATAAAAGCATCAAACAAACATATATCTATGTCATATGGTCACTACATTGTCTTGCCAAATCAAAATAGAGACACGGTTCAAATCATATCAGTTCAAGACAAAGCAGCAGTGAAAGAATACAAAGCATGGGAAACTACACGGCACAACAAGTGTACATCCCAAATTTTCAATTTGGAATGTTATACATAGGTCATATTCGCATTGCATGCTTTTGCATTTTGTTTGAGGCGTTCCTCGAAATTCTAAGCAACTCAAGGACCTATGGAGAGAGTTGGGAATTTTACCGTTTTCGTATTTGAGTTCGCTCGAATACCGGTACGAGGACAGTGTGATTTTAATTATTTTTCTCTCCTAAAAATATTTCTAAATACAAAATATGAGCGGAGATAATATGACTTCTCCAAAATAACAGAAATATTGGAAGAAAAATGTTTAAATCACTTTTGGTATTTTTCTGGATTTATTTGCGAATTTATTTGCATAGGAAAATGCGCATTTTCAAAATTGCATTTAGGTCCGGGAAAAATGTTCACTTTGTCCTAAATATTATTAGAGGACGGTGAAAATTTATCTCGGGATTTTTGGAGTCTGTTTAGTATTTCTTTCGTTAGTTTTTCTGCGCCGGGACTCTATTTAAAAAAAAGTGAACCGACTTAGACTCGTATAGGATTGGGACTCTGGGCTTTATAAGCACCAGAGTCGGCCCGTCAACTCAGCCTGCCAGCCGCCGCCCCTGCCCTAGCGCCCGAAGCCGCCGCCGCCCTCGCGCCGCCGCCGCCTCGCCCGTGCCGCCGCCGCACCCCGCCGCCGCTAGCCACCGCCCCGCCGACCCCGCGCCGCCGCCGCCCCGCCACACCACCTCGCCGCCCCGTTGCGGTCGCCGGACCGCCACCGCCGCCGCCGGAGATCCCGCCGGAGTTCGCGAGGTAGATGTCGTTTTTTTGTAAGAACCGCTCGGTTTTTTTAAAACCGTAGATCTGTTTTTATTAGATTAGATCGGTTCGGTTTTCTTCGGTTTAGTTATTTAGCGGACGTTCGTCCGTACGTTCGTTTTAACGAACGGTTTATCTTAATTAGCCGCAGACAGCGAACGTTTGTTCGTTAGCCTGTTCGTCCGTTTTTCTTTTTCGGGATATTTATCCGCGATTTTTCCGATCGTGATTTCTGCCCTGATTTTGTTTTTCGTTTTTCTTTTCGCTCGAGAGTCGGAATCAGGTCATTCAAAATCCCAGATCTTCGTCTCGATGCCCTCTTTACGTTTAATCAACTAGAACAAAGTTTTGGCTACTGTAAAATTTGACTTTAGGCCAACTAGTAAACCAGAGCTCGTTTCTTTTGCAGTTTGAGTTTCGTTGCTTTTTTCGAGTTGATTCTTTTTGCAAACCGGAGTTCTTAAGTTGAACTTTCTGGTTAGATCTCTTATTTGAGTTTTACCCGTGCATTAGTTAAGTACTTATTGTATGCTTGTTTGTTTGCGATAGAGTACCCGGAGTGCGTCGCTTGCTACTTTGAGTCTCTAGGTTTGGCTGATCATCAGCAAGGCAAGTAACACTTTGATCATACTTTCCAATTACCCAGTTTTATTGCATTAGTCCAACCCTCACACATTGCATGAGTAGGATCAATTAACTTGTGGGACTGGGAAGTAGATTGAGGTAGTACCTATTACCTACATTACATTCAAACCTTTGGGAGTTACATCTACGTTTGCTGTTAGGACATGCTATGCTCGTAGACGTGGATTGGGTGAGTGAAATCCATGACAGATGTGAGTTTGTTAATTAATGGTTGAACTTAAGGTGGCAACATTAATACACATCTGGGTGGATTGAGGCATCTGGGTATTCCAGTGATTGCCTGTTTTTCTTTTGGACCGCCACCCAGGCTCAAAGGGATCATGAGATTATTCATACTAGAAACTTCCGTGTGCAGCCACAATGCTATTATGGGCTCTAGCATAGTATGAGTAAGTTGTGCGAACTCTTACAGTGGTGGACTAGCAGATGTAGGGGATGTAGGTAGGTACGGTCCGCCCGATCGTAAAGTGCTAGCACTTCTGAAAGACTATGTCTCGGTCATCCGTTTCTCAAACACCATGCAGTGCGAGAAACCAAACGGAGGCGATCGAGTCTTGTGGGAAAAGTGCACAAACCTCTGCAGAGTGTACAAACTGATCATGATTAGCCGTGTCCCCGGTTATGGACGTCTTGAGTATCTAGTACTTGGATTTTCATGTGAATCTCATCATGCTACTCTAATTTAATATTGTTGGGTTTAATGATTATTTTAATTGGGGTTGAGAGGATGTCTATCTTCTGAACGATGTTTCAACTACCATGATAGTTAATTAAAATCTATTCCTTTGAAGTAGGGAAAAATTGGCTTTACACAAAAACTGTAACCATAGAGCTTTCCACCAGCCATATTGCATATAGAATAGGTTACTTTCATTGCGTTCTCTTGTGTTACCTTGCCAGCATATTCCATGTGCTGACCCATTTTCGGGCTACAACATTTCATGTTGCAGACTTTTCAGACGACGAGTAAGGTGCCTTTTTAGGTCGTGGTTCTATACTCAGTGATGCCGCTGGAGTTGATGGAATCACTTATCTTCCAAGCCTTCCGCTGTTATCTTATTAGATGGCCTTCAGCCATATTTATTGTAATAAGTTCATCGTTGGACTATCGATGTAATAAGGGTGTGATTGCTACTCTGTTATAAATCCTTCAAGTACTGTGCGTGTCAGCATTACTGATCCAGGGATGACACTGATGCACAGAGATCAGACTGCTTGAGGTCTGGTCGCTACAAGATGGTATCAGAGCACATGCTGACTGTAGGACACGACCACTAAGACAAGCCCTGGAGCACTATTCACTCTTCTCTCTTCTGACTCCTCATCTTTTCTACTCTTTAGGATGGTGGAAGCAAAGAACAAGTTCATGCAACCAGATGATGATACACCATTTGGACGACACCTGAAGGAAGTCACAAGATATCTAAACATTGGACTACCCAGTTTCACCGGAACCTACAATGCCACTCTACCTGAGGAGGAGCGTTGGTTGATTCAAGCCCAAGTACCAGGAAGGACGTTCGCACCCGTCACCTCACTCATAGCATTTTCCTTTAATGCACCTACATGGAGCCTAGGAAGGAGTATGGCAGCCCACATTGCTATGGGAAGGATTGGAGAAGTCTACAAGCAGGAGCTAAAAGACACCATCTACCAGATTTGTGGACGCCGCGATGAGAATTGGGATATGATCAGCACCCGGTAGGATAGGTCCATTGCAGCATTCATCCAGGAGTTGAATCTTCACATTCGTCGCCAGGAGCACCAGATGTGTGCAGGGATGATAGATTTGAAGAAAGCCCTAAATAGGAATGTGGAGCTAGAGGAAGAACTCAAGTCTACGCGCCACGGATACGAGGAGGAGATGAAAATACTTGTGGAGAAGAATGATGATTTGACCCGGAAGTTAGGGATACTTATGGGAGAAGAAGACGAGGAAGAAGAACCCAAGGAGATTCCACCGGAAGACTATATCATCATAGATGACACAGATTCGGAAGCTGAGGATAGCAAGGACGAAGACTATGAAGATGAAGCTGGAGCAGATATTATGGAATCCTCTGCCGATCAATATTTTTAGATGACCACCCTGTGACTAGTAGTTTACCTCCATATATTAGATTTAGAACACTTTGTAACGATCGTTAGATTTGTAAGACCTTGTTTGAAATTGATTGGTGTGATATGATTGTGTGTTTGTCTCATGTGCATATGGGTAGTGATTTTCCCTTAGACCTCTTTTCTATTCTAATCTCTTCCCTCTACACCCATCAGATGCCTCCAAGACGTGAATTTGAGTTTCCCCCTGAGCTCACCCAGTTGATTCAGCAGCAGAACACCCTGATGCAACTTCTTGTCCAGAACACTCAGAACAACCAGAACAACAACAACAACCCACCACCACCACCACCCCTGGACAACCTGACACGTTTCTTAAGGTTGCAACCACCCGTGTTTGCTAGCAGCATCGAACCAATAACGGCTGATGACTGGCTACGCAAGATTGGAAGGGATTTGACCACCGCCAATTGCTCGGATGCTGAGAAGGTGCGATTTGCCGCACACCAGTTGTCTGGACCAGCCGCGGCATGGTGGGAGAATTACACAGCCACTTACCCCATAGCCAATGTGACTTGGGATCAGTTTCAGCAAGCTTTTCGTATCGCCCATGTCTCAACTGGAGCAATGAGTATGAAGAAGCAGGAGTTTCGCAATTTGCGTCAAGGAAATCGTACTGTGGCTCAGTACGTGGATGAGTTTAGTACCCTATCTCGTTATGCCCCAGATGATGTGGCCACAGATGCCAAAAAGCAGGAGAGATTCATGGAAGGGCTGAATGATGAGATGAGTGTACAGTTGATGGTGGCAACTTTCAATAACTACCAGGAGTTGGTTAACCGCGCCCTAATGATTGAAAGGAAGCATCAACAAATTGAAAGTCGCAAGAGGAAGTATGGGCAAGGAAAGTATAACTCTGGAGCTCAGCAGAAGCCCCGTTTTACCCCTAAAGCGGTAGGACAGTTTCAGCATACCCATGGAGGAGGTAGCTCGCACAATCACAATGGCACCAAGAATGGAAATGGGAATGGAGCCAATGGAAACCAGAACTGCCCTACACCGTCCACACCCACCAAGAGGGATTGCAGCCATGTCACTTGTTACAAGTGCGAGAAGAATGGACATTATGCCAACGAATGCCCAGAAGTTAAGAATGGGAACGGCAATGGAAGCGCCGGGAAGAAGCCCAACCCGTTCAACAAAGGACAAGTGAACCACGTGACTGTGGAGGAGGTAGAGGAGCAACCAGATGCGGTT
Source organism: Secale cereale (assembly GCA_902687465.1). Taxonomy (NCBI): domain Eukaryota; kingdom Viridiplantae; phylum Streptophyta; class Magnoliopsida; order Poales; family Poaceae; genus Secale; species Secale cereale. The sequence continues at coordinate 658,360,545 of LR738712.1, forward strand.
ATAGGTAAGTTCTTAGTTAAGTCCTTTACTGCACTCGTTCTTTTCGATACTGGTGCATCGCATTCATACTTCTCAAGGGGATTCGTGGATAAGTATAAGCTGCCGACCCAAGCCCTTAGATCGCCCATGTTAGTAACCTCACCAGGAGCAGAGTATATGGCTAAGTCATGGTGTGATCAGTTGCCCCTAAGGATTGGTAATTACATTTTCCCTTCGGACCTAATAGTATTAGAATCTCAAGGACTGGATGTGATATTAGGCATGGACTGGTTATATAAGTATGAAGGGAATATTGAATGTGCCAGTAAGACTATTTTGCTTACTATGCCGGAAGGAAGAAGGATCAAGTATGTATCCCGGCATGAGTCAAAGAGGAACAGGTTAAATTCCTTGTCAGGAGTTGTTCAGGAGGAAGTGCCAGTAGTGAAGGATTATCCGGATGTGTTTCCAAAAGAACTGCCAGGAATGCCACCGGATAGAGATATAGAGTTTTTGATTGAACTTTTGCCAGGCACCGGGCCAATTTCTAAGAGACCATATAGGATGCCCACAAAGGATTTGGAGGAAATTAAGAAACAGATTAAGGAGTTACTGGATAAAGGATTCATACGGCCAAGTTCTTTGCCTTGGGGTTCGCCAGTACTTCTAGTGGAGAAGAAGGATGGATCGTTAAGAATGGTTGTTGATTACCGAGGATTGAATGAAGTAACGATCAAGAACAAGTACCCATTGCCAATGATCAATGATCTGTTCAATAGATTGCAAGGAGCTAAGGTATTTTCCAAGATCGATCTGCAATCAGGGTACCACCAGTTGAAGATCCGAGAGCAGGATATACCTAAGATGGCCTTTACCACAAGGTATGGGTTGTACGAGTATACTGTTATGTCGTTTGGTCTGAGAAACGCACCGGCATACTTTATGAACCTGATGAACAAAGTGTTTATGGAGTATTTGGATACGTTTGTCGTAGTGTTCATAGATGATATTTTTATCTTCTCGAAGGATGAAGAGGATGAAGGAAATATGCCCTAGAGGCAATATTAATAATGTTATTTGTATTTCCTTATATCATGATAAATGTCTTTTATTCATGCTAGAATTGTATTAACCGGAAACTTAGTACATGTGTGGATACATAGACAAAACAGTATGTCCCTAGTATGCCTCTACTAGACTAGCTCATTGATCAAAGATGGTTATGTTTCCTAGCCATAGACATGAGTTGTCATTTGATCAACGGGATCACATCACTAGGAGAATGGTGTGATGGACTAGACCCATCCGTTAGCGTAGCACAATGATCGTTTAGTTTTACTGCTATTGCTTTCTTCATGACTTATACATGTTCCTATGACTATGAGATTATGCAACTCCCAAATACCGTAGGAATACCTTGTGTGCTATCAAACGTCACAACGTAACTGGGTGATCATAAAGATGCTCTACAGGTATCTCCGAAAGTATTCGTGGTGTTGGCATGGATCAAGATTAGGATTTGTCACTCCGAGTGTCGGAGAGGTATCTCTGGGCCCTCTCGGTAATGCACATCACTTAAGCCTTGCAAGCATTGCAACTAATGAGTTAGTTGCGGGATGATGTATTACGGAACGAGTAAAGAGACTTGACGGTAACGAGATTGAACTAGGTATTGAGATACCGACGATCGAATCTCGGGCAAGTAACATACCGATGACAAAGGGAACAACGTATGTTGTTATGCGGTTCGACCGATAAAGATCTTCGTAGAATATGTAGGAGCCAATATGGGCATCCAGGTTCTGCTATTGGTTATTGACCGGAGAGATGTCTCGGTCATGTCTACATAGTTCTCGAACCCGTAGGGTCCGCATGCTTAAACGTTCGTTGACGATATAGTATTTAATGAGTTATGTATGTTGGTGACCGAATGTTATTCGGAGTCCCGGATGTGATCACGGACATGACGAGGAACTCTGGAATGGTCCGGAGATAAAGATTAATATATGAGGTAATAGTGTTTGACCTCCGGAAGGGTTCCGGAATTCACCGGAAGGGGTTCCGGATGTTTCCCAAAGTGTTTGGGTACGAGAACACTTTATTTGGGCCAAAAGGGAAAGCACACAAGGTTTTTGGAAGGCGCAAAAGGAAGTTTTGTGGAGTCCAGGGGCCAGACGCCAGGGTCCCTGGCGTCTGGGTCCAGACGCCGGGAACCCTGGCGTCTGGCCCTGGAGTCCGAGAAGGACTCTTGCCTTTCGGGTGAAACCGACTTTGTGAAGGCTTTTACTCCAAGTTTCGACCCCAAGGCTCAACATATAAATAGAGGGGTAGGTCTAGCACCCAAGACACATCAAGATACACCAAGCCGTGTGCCGGCTACCCCGGCCCTCTAGTTTATCCTCCGTCTAGTTTCTGTAGTGCTTGGCGAAGCCCTGCAGAGATTGTTCTTCATCAACAACCATCACCATGCCGTCGTGCTGCCGGAACTCATCTACTACTTCGCCCGTCTTGCTGGATCAAGAAGGCGAGGACGTCATCGAGCTGAACGAGTGCTGAACGCGGAGGTGCCGTACGTTCGGTACTAGATCGGGACGGATCGTGAAGGTGCACGACTACATCAACCGCGTTGATAAACGCTTCCGCTTTCGGTCTACGAGGGTACATAGACACACTCTCCCCTCTCGTTGTTATGCATCTAGTAGATAGATCTTGCGTGATCGTAGGAAAATTTTGAAAATACTACGTTCCCCAACAGTGGCATCATGAGCCAGGTCTATGCGTAGATGATATGCACGAGTAGAACACAATGAGTTGTGGGCGATACTAGTCATACTGCTTACCAGCATGTCATACTTTGCTTCGGCGGTATTGTGAGATGAAGCGGCCCGGACCGACATTACGCGTATGCTTACGCGAGACTGGTTTCACCGTTACGAGCACTCATTGCTTAAAGGTGACTGGCGGGTGTCTGTCTCTCTCACTTTAGCTGAATCAAGTGTGGCTACGCCCGGTCCTTGTGAAGGTTAAAACAGCACATACTTGACGAAACATCATTGTGGTTTTTGTATGCGTAGGTAAGAACGGTTCTTGCTAAGCCCGTAGCAGCCACGTAAAACTTGCAACAACAAAGTAGAGGACGTCTAACTTGTTTTTGCAGGGCATGTTGTGATGTGATATGGTCAAGACATGATGAGTTATACGGTTTTGTATGAGATGATCATGTTTTGTAATGATATCGGCAACTGGCAGGAGCCATATGGTTGTCGCTTTATTGTATGAAATGCAATCGCCATGTAATTGCTTTACTTTATCACTAAGCGGTAGCGATAGTCGTAGAAGCAATATTTGGCGAGACGACAACGATGCTACGATGGAGATCAAGGTGTCGCGCCGGTGACGAAGGTGATCATGACGGTGCTTTAGAGATGGAGATCAAAAGCACAAGATGATGATGGCCATATCATGTCACATATTATGATTGCATGTGATGTTTATCTTATTATGCTTCTTATTTTGCTTAGAACGACGGTAGCATTATAAGATGATCCCTTACTAAATTTCAAGGTATAAGTGTTCTCCCTGAGTATGCACCGTTGCGAAAGTTCGTCGTGCCGAGACACCACGTGATGATCGGGTGTGATAAGCTCTACGTTCAAATACAACGGGTGTAAGCCAGTTTTGCACACGCAGAATACTCGGGTTAAACTTGACGAGCCTAGCATATGCAGATATGGCCTCGGAACACTGGAGACCGAAAGGTCGAGCGTGAATCATATAGTAGATATGATCAACATAAGATGTTCACCATTGATACTACTCCATCTCACGTGATCGGACATGGTTTAGTTGATTTGGATCACGTGATCATTTAGATGACCAGAGGGATGTCTATCTAAGTGGGAGTTCTTTAATTAATATGATTAAATTGAACTTTAATTTATCATGAACTTAGTCCTGATAGTTTTTGCATATCTATGTTGTTGTAGATCAATGGCCCGTGCTACCGTTCCTTTGAATTTTAATGCATTCCTAGAGAAAGCTAAGTTGAAAGATGATGGTAGCAATTACACGGACTGGGTCCGTAACTTGAGGATTATCCTCATTGCTACACAGAAGAATTATGTCCTTGAAGCACCGCTAGGTGACAAGCCCCCTCCCGCTAATGTAGACGCTTTGAACGTCTGGCAGTCGCGGTCTGATGACTACACGATAGTTCAGTGTGCCATGCTTTACGGCTTAGAACCGGGACTTCAACGACATTTTGAACGTCATGGACCATATGAGATGTTCCAGGAGTTGAAGTTAATATTTCAAGCAAATGCCCGGATTGAAAAATATGAGATTTCCAATAAGTTCTATAGCCGCAAGATGGAGGAGAATAGTTCTATCAGTGAACACTTGCTCAGAATGTCTGGGTACTACAATCATATGACTCAACTTGGTTGCAATGTTGACGAGGATAGTGTTATTGATAGAGTTCTTCAATCACTGCCACCAAGCTATAAAGGCTTCGTGATGAACTATAATATGCAAGGGATGCAAAAGACAGTTCCCGAGCTCTTCGCTATGCTCAAGGCTGCGGAGGTAGAAATCAAAAAGGAGCATCAAGTGTTGATGGTTAACAAGACCACTAGTTTCAAGAAAAAGGGCAAGGGAAAGAAGGGGCACTTCAAGAAGAATAGCAAGACAATTGCTACTCCCACGAAGAAACCCAAATCTGGAGCCAAGCCTGAAACTGAGTGCTTCTACTGCAAGGGGACTGGACACTGGAAGCGGAACTGCCCCAAGTATTTGGCGGATAAGAAGGATGGCAAGGTGAACAAAGGTATATGTGATATACATGTTATTGATGTGTACCTTACTAATGCTCGTAGTAGTACCTGGGTATTTGATACCGGTTCGGTTGCTAATATTTGTAACTCGAAACAGGGACTACGGATTAAACGAAGATTGGCTAAGGACGATGTGACGATGCGCGTGGGAAATGGTTCCAAAGTCGATGTGATCGCCGTCGGCACGCTACCTCTACATCTACCTTCGGGATTAGTTTTAGACCTAAATAATTGTTATTTGGTGCCAGCGTTGAGCATGAACATTATATATGGATCTTGTTTGTTGCGAGACGGTTATTCATTTAAATCATAGAATAATGGTTGTTCTATTTTTATGAATAATATCTTTTATGGTCATGCACCCTTGAAGAGTGGTCTATTCTTATTAGATCTCGATTGTAGTGATACACATATTCATAATATTGAAACCAAAAGATGCAAGGTTAATAATGATAGTGCAACTTATTTGTGGCACTGCCGTTTGTGTCATATTGGTGTAAAGCGCATGAAGAAACTCCATAGGGATGGACTTTTGGAATCACTTGATTATGAATCACTTGGTGCTTGCGAACCATGCCTCATGGGCAAGATGACTAAAACTCCGTTCTCCGGAACTATGGAGCGAGCAACAGATTTGTTGGAAATCATACATACTGACGTATGTGGGCCGATGAGTGTTGAAGCTCGCGGTGGGTATCGTTATTTTCTGACCTTCACTGATGATTTGAGCAGATATGGGTATATCTACTTAATGAAGCACAAGTCTGAAACATTTGAAAAGTTCAGAGAATTTCAGAGTGAAGTAGAGAATCATCGTAACAAGAAAATAAAGTTTCTACGATCTGATCGTGGAGGAGAATATTTGAGTTACGAGTTTGGTCTTCATTTAAAACAATGTGGAATAGTTTCACAGCTCACGCCACCCGGAACACCACAGCGTAATGGTGTGTCCGAACGTCGTAACCGTACTTTATTGGATATGGTGCGATCTATGATGTCTCTTACCGATTTACCGCTATCATTTTGGGGTTATGCTTTAGAGACAGCTGCATTCACGTTAAATAGGGCACCATCTAAATCCGTTGATACGACACCTTATGAACTATGGTTTGGCAAGAAACCAAAGTTGTCGTTTCTTAAAGTTTGGGGCTGCGATGCTTATGTGAAAAAGCTTCAACCTGATAAGCTCGAACCCAAATCGGAGAAATGTGTCTTCATAGGATACCCAAAAGAGACTGTTGGGTACACCTTCTATCACAGATCTGAAGGCAAGATATTCGTTGCTAAGAATGGATCCTTTCTAGAGAAGGAGTTTCTCTCGAAAGAAGTGAGTGGGAGGAAAGTAGAACTTGATGAGGTAATTGTACCTTCTCCCGTATTGGAAAGTAGTACATCACAGAAAATTGTTCCAGTGATTCCTACACCAATCAGTGAGGAAGTTAATGATGATGATCATGAAACTTCGGATCAAGTTTCTGCTGAACGTCGTAGATCAACCAGAGTACGTTCCGCACCAGAGTGGTACGGCAACCCAATTCTGGAAATCATGTTACTAGACCATGATGAACCTACGAACTATGAGGAAGCGATGATGAGCCCAGATTCTGCAAAATGGCTTGAGGCCATGAAATCTGAGATGGGATCCATGTATGAGAACAAAGTGTGGACTTTGGTTGACTTGCCCGATGATCGGCAAGCCATCGAAAATAAATGGATCTTCAAGAGGAAGACTGACGCTGACGGTAATGTTACTGTTTACAAAGCTCGACTTGTTGCGAAAGGGTTTCGACAAGTTCAAGGAGTTGACTACGATGAGACTTTCTCACCTGTAGCGATGCTTAAGTCTGTCCGAATCATGTTAGCAATTGCCGCATTTTATGATTATGAAATCTGGCAAATGGATGTCAAAACTGCATTCCTGAATGGATATCTCAAAGAAGAGTTGTATATGATGCAACCAGAAGGTTTTGTCGATCCAAAAGGTGCTAACAAAGTATGCAAGCTCTAGCGATCCATCTATGGACTGGTGCAAGCATCTCGGAGTTGGAATATACGCTTTGATGAGGTGATCAAAGCATATGGTTTTATACAGACTTTTGGAGAAGCCTGTATTTACAAGAAAGTGAGTAGGAGCTCTGTAGCATTTCTAATATTATATGTGGATGACATATTATTGATTGGAAATGATATAGAATTTCTGGATAGCATAAAAGGATACTTGAATAAGAATTTTTCAATGAAAGATCTCGGTGAAGCTGCTTATATATTAGGCATCAAGATCTATTGAGATAGATCAAGACGCTTAATTGGACTTTCAAAAAGCACATACCTTGATAAGATTTTGAAGAAGTTCAAAATGGATCAGTCAAAGAAAGGGTTCTTGCCTGTATTACAAGGTATGAAGTTGAGTAAGACTCAATGCCCGACCACTGCAGAAGATAGAGAGAAAATGAAAGTCATTCCCTATGCCTCAGCCATAGGATCTATCATGTATGCAATGCTATGTACCAGACCTGATGTGTGCCTTGCTATAAGTCTAGCAGGGAGGTACCAAAGTAATCCAGGAGTGGATCACTGGACAGCGGTCAAGAACATCCTGAAATACCTGAAAAGGACTAAGGATATGTTTCTCGTATATGGAGGTGACAAAGAGCTCGTCGTAAACGGTTACGTCGATTCTAGCTTTGACACTGATCCGGATGACTCTAAGTCACAAACCGGATATGTATTTTTATTGAACGGTGGAGCTGTCAGTTGGTGCAGTTCCAAGCAGAGCGTCGTGGCGGGATCTACGTGTGAAGCGGAATACATAGCTGCTTCGGAAGCAGCAAATGAAGGAGTCTGGATGAAGGAGTTCATATCCGATCTAGGTGTTATACCTAGTGCATCGGGTCCAATTAAAATCTTTTGTGACAACAATGGAGCAATAGCCTTGGCGAAGGAATCCAGGTTTCACAAGAGAACAAAGCACATCAAAAGACGCTTCAATTCCATCTGCGATCTAGTCAAGGAAGGAGACATAGAGATTTGCAAAATACATACGGATCTGAATGTTGCAGACCCGTTGACTAAGCCTCTTCCACGGGCAAAACATGATCAGCACCAGGACTCCATGGGTGTGAGGATCATCACTTTGTAATCTAGATTATTGACTCTAGTTCAAGTGGGAGACTGAAGGAAATATGCCCTAGAGGCAATAATAATAATGTTATTTGTATTTCCTTATATCATGATAAATGTCTTTTATTCATGCTAGAATTGTATTAACCGGAAACTTAGTACATGTGTGGATACATAGACAAAACAGTATGTCCCTAGTATGCCTCTACTAGACTAGCTCATTGATCAAAGATGGTTATGTTTCCTAGCCATAGACATGAGTTGTCATTTGATCAACAGGATCACATCATTAGGAGAATGGTGTGATGGACTAGACCCATCCGTTAGCGTAGCACAATGATCGTTTAGTTTTACTGCTATTGCTTTCTTCATGACTTATACATGTTCCTATGACTATGAGATTATGCAACTCCCAAATACCGTAGGAATACCTTGTGTGCTATCAAACGTCACAACGTAACTGGGTGATCATAAAGATGCTCTACAGGTATCTCCGAAAGTATTCGTGGTGTTGGCATGGATCAAGATTAGGATTTGTCACTCCGAGTGTCGGAGAGGTATCTCTGGGCCCTCTCGGTAATGCACATCACTTAAGCCTTGCAAGCATTACAACTAATGAGTTAGTTGCGGGATGATGTATTACGGAACGAGTAAAGAGACTTGACGGTAACGAGATTGAACTAGGTATTGAGATACAGACGATCGAATCTCGGGCAAGTAACATACCGATGACAAAGGGAACAACGTATGTTGTTTTGCGGTTCGACCGATAAAGATCTTCGTAGAATATGTAGGAGCCAATATGGGCATCCAGGTTCCGCTATTGGTTATTGACCGGAGAGATGTCTCGGTCATGTCTACATAGTTCTCGAACCCGTAGGGTCCGCGCGCTTAAACGTTCATTGACGATATAGTATTTAATGAGTTATGTATGTTGGTGACCGAATGTTATTTGGAGTCCCGGATGTGATCACGGATATGACGAGGAACTCTGGAATGGTCCGGAGATAAAGATTAATATATGAGATAATAGTATTTGACCTCCGGAAGGGTTCCGGAATTCACCGGAAGGGGTTCCGGATGTTTCCCAAAGTGTTTGGGTACGAGAACACTTTATTTGGGCCAAAAGGGAAAGCACACAAGGTTTTTGGAAGGCGCAAAAGGAAGTTTTGCGGAGTCCAGGGGCCAGACGCCAGGGTCCCTGGCGTCTGGGTCCAGACGCCGGGAACCCTGGCGCCTGGCCCTGGAGTCCGAGAAGGACTCTTGCCTTTCGGGTGAAACCGACTTTGTGAAGGCTTTTACTCCAAGTTTCGACCCCAAGGCTCAACATATAAATAGAGGGGTAGGGCTAGCACCCAAGACACATCAAGATACACCAAGCCATGTGCCGGCTACCCCGACCCTCTAGTTTATCCTCCGTCTAGTTTCTGTAGTGCTTGGCGAAGCCCTGCATAGATTGTTCTTCATCAACAACCGTCACCACGCCGTCGTGCTGCCGGAACTCATCTACTACTTCGCCCGTCCTGCTGGATCAAGAAGGCGAGGACGTCATCGAGCTGAACGTGTGCTGAACGCGGAGGTGCCGTACGTTCGGTACTAGATCGGGACGGATCGTGAAGGTGCACGACTACATCAACAGCGTTGATAAACGCTTCCGCTTTCGGTCTACGAGGGTACGTAGACACACTCTCCCCTCTCGTTGTTATGCATCTAGTAGATAGATCTTGCGTGATCATAGGAAAATTTTGAAAATACTACGTTCCCCAACAGAGGAGCATGCAGAGCATTTGCGATTGGTATTGGAGAAGCTCAGAGAACATCAGTTATACGCCAAGTTTAGCAAATGCGAGTTTTGGTTGAAGGAAGTCGGATTCCTCGGACATGTTATATTCGGAGAAGGAATAGCAGTAGATCCCGCTAAGGTGGACACCGTGACAAATTGGGAAGCACCAACAACAGTTGGAGAGATCCGGAGTTTTCTTGGACTCACAGGATACTACCGGAGATTCATCGAGAATTTCTCAAAGATTGCAAAGCCAATGACGGAGTTGTTAAAGAAGGACACCAAGTTCAGTTGGACAGAAGAATGTGAGGCCAGTTTCCAGGAATTGAAGAAAAGGTTGGTCTCATCCACTGTGTTGATTCTGCCAGATCAACATAAGGATTATGAGGTGTACTGCGATGCTTCACGCCGAGGACTTGGAGTTGTTCTTATGCAGGAAGGAAGAGTTGTTTCGTATGCTTCACGACAACTAAAACCTCATGAGTTGAACTATGCCACCCACGATTTGGAGTTAGCAGCCGTAGTGCATGCATTGAAGACGTGGAGACATTTTCTCATTGGAAACCATTGTGAAGTATATACGGATCACAAGAGTTTGCAGTATATATTCACTCAGAAGGAGTTAAATCTTAGGCAAAGGAAATGGCTGGAACCCATTAAGGATTATGACATGAGATTGCATTATCATCCCGGAAAGGCTAACGTAGTAGCCGATGCGCTAAGCCGTAAGAGCCATGTCAATACCCTAATGATGGAGGAATTTCCAAAGGAGTTAGCCGAGGACCTACGAGAACTACGTTTGGAGATAGTTCCGAGAGGCTATGTAGCAACATTAGAAATCCAGTCTACCCTGATGGATAAAATCAAAGAAGCTCAGAAAACTGACCAGGAGGTTGCCTCTATAAAGGAGAGGATGAGCGAAGGAAAAGCTAAAGGTTTTCGTGAGGACGAACACGACACCTTATGGTTTGAGGACCGCGTTTATGTGCCCAATGACCCGGAGGTCAGGAAGTTGATTTTACAGGAGGCCCATGATTCGCCATACTCGATTCACCCAGGAAATACTAAGATGTATTTGGATTTAAAGGATATTTTCTGGTGGACCGGTATGAAGAAGGATATCGCGGAGTATGTAGCAGTTTGTGATGTATGTCAGAGAGTGAAGGCAGAACATCAGAAGCCAGGAGGATTGTTACAACCTATGCCAATACCCGAATGGAAGTGGGAGAAGCTTGGCATGGATTTTATCACCGGATTGCCCAGGACCAAAGCAGGATATGATTCAATCTGGGTAGTAGTAGACCGTTTGACGAAAGTAGCCCACTTTATCCCTATGAAAACCACATATACCAGTGCAAAGTTGGCAAAGATATACATGACCAGAATTGTATGTCTGCATGGAGTTCCGAGAAGCATCATATCAGATAGAGGAACCCAGTTTACCTCAAAGTTCTGGAATCAGTTACATGAAACTTTGGGTACCAGGCTAGAGTTTAGCACCGCGTTTCACCCACAGACAGATGGACAGACTGAAAGGGTTAATCAGATTTTGGAGGATATGCTGAGAGCCTGTGCCTTAGATTACGGATCTAGTTGGGATGACAACTTGCCCTACGCGGAGTTCTCATACAACAACAGTTACCAAGCCAGTTTGAAGATGGCACCGTTCGAGGCATTGTATGGAAGGAGATGCCGAACACCATTGATGTGGGACGAAGTTGGAGATCGACAGTTGTTTGGACCAGACTTAATCAAAGAGTCTGAGGAGAAGGTGAAGTTGATTCGAGATAGACTGAAGGTAGCTCAGTCCAGGCAGAAGAGTTATGCAGACTCGAAGCGCAAGAAGATAGCCTATGAGATCGGAGATAGAGCGTACTTGAGAGTATCGCCTCTGCGAGGAGTTAAACGTTTCGGAGTTAAAGGGAAGTTAGTCCCGAGATTTGTGGGACCTTGCCGTGTTTTGGAACGCATGGGAGAGGTTGCCTATAAGTTGGAATTGCCCGAAGGATTGTCAGGAGTGCACGACGTGTTTCACGTTTCGCAGCTTAAGAAGTGCCATGCGGAGATGGCCGATATACCGCTTAGAGACACAGTACCCCTGGAAGCAATTCAGTTGGACAGTGATCTGACCTACGAGGAGAAGCCTGTTAAGATTCTCGAATTTTCGAGCAGAGTCACTCGCAGCAAGGTTATCAAGTTTTGCAAAGTTCAGTGGAGTCACCACACCGAGGAAGAAGCCACCTGGGAACGAGAAGATGATCTACGCAAGGACCACCCACACCTGTTCTCTATCCAAGTCGAATCTCGAGGGCGAGATTCATTCTAAGGGGGTAGGTTTGTAACATCCCAAATTTTCAATTTGGAATGTTATACATAGATCATATTCGCATTGCATGCTTTTGCATTTTGTTTGAGGCGTTCCTCGAAATTCTAAGCAACTCAAGGACCTACGGAGAGAGTTGGGAATTTTACCGTTTTCGTATTTGAGTTCGCTCGAATACCGGTACGAGGACAGTGTGATTTTAATTATTTTTCTCTCCTAAAAATATTTCTAAATACAAAATATGAGCGGAGATAATATGACTTCTCCAAAATAACCGAAATATTGGAAGAAAAATGTTAAAATCACTTTTGGTATTTTTCTGGATTTATTTGCGAATTTATTTGCATAGGAAAAATGCGCGTTTTTCAAAATTGCATTTAGGTCCAGAAAAAATGTTCACTTTGTCCTAAATATTATTAGAGGACGGTGAAAATTTATCTCGGGATTTTTGGAGTCGGTTTAGTATTTCTTTCGTTAGTTTTTCTGTGCCGGGACTCTATTTAAAAAAAAAGTGAACCGACTTAGACTCGTATAGGATTGGGACTCTGGGCTTTATAAGCGCCAGAGTCGGCCCGTCAACTCAGCCCGCCAGCCACCGCCCCTGCCCTAGCGCCCGAAGCCGCCGCCGCCCTCGCGTCGCCGCCGCACCCCGCCGCCGCTAGCCACCGCCCCGCCGACCCCGCGCCGCCGCCGCCCCGCCACACCACCTCGCCGCCCCGTTGCCGTCGCCGGACCGCCACTGCCGCCGCCGGAGATCCCGCCGGAGTTCGCGAGGTAGATGCCGTTTTTTTGTAAGAACCGCTCGGTTTTTTTTTAAACCGTAGATCTGTTTTTATTAGATTAGATCGGTTCGGTTTTCTTCGGTTTAGTTATTTAGCGGACGTTCGTCCGTACGTTCGTTTTAACGAACGGTTTTCCTTAGTTAGCCACAGACAGCGGAACGTTCGTTCGTTAGCCTGTTCGTCCGTTTTTCTTTTTCGGGATATTTATCCGCGATTTTTCCAATCGTGATTTCTGCCCTGATCTTGTTTTTCGTTTTTCTTTTCGCTCGAGAGTCGGAATCAGGTGATTCAAAATCCCAGATCTTCGTCTCGATGCCCTCTTTACGTTTAATCAACTGGAACAAAGTTTTGGCTACTGTAAAATTTGACTTTAGGCCAACTAGTAAACCGGAGCTCGTTTCTTTTGCAGTTTGAGTTTCGTTGCTTTTTTCGAGTTGATTCTTTTTGCAAACCGGAGTTCTTAAGTTGAACTTTTTGGTTAGATCTCTTATTTGAGTTTTACCCGTGCATTAGTTAAGTACTTATTGTATGCTTGTTTGTTTGCGATAGAGTACCCGGAGTGCGTCGCTTGCTACTTTGAGTCTCTAGGTTTGGCGGATCATCAGCAAGGCAAGTAACACTTTGATCATACTTTCCAATTACCCAGTTTTATTGCATTAGTCCAACCCTCACACATTGCATGAGTAGGATCAATTAACTTGTGGGACTGGGAACTAGATTGAGGTAGTACCTATTACCTACATTACATTCAAACCTTTGGGAGTTACATCTATGTTTGCTGTTAGGACATGCTATGCTCGTTGAAGTGGATTGGGTGAGTGAAATCCATGACAGATGTGAGTTTGTTAATTAATGGTTCAACTTAAGGTGGCAACATTAATACACATCTGGGTGGATTGAGGCATCTGGGTATTCCAGTGATTGCCTGTTTTTATTTTGGACCGCCACCCAGGCTCAAAGGGATCATAAGATTATTCATACTAGAAACTTCCGTGTGCAGCCACAATGCTATTATGGGCTCTAGCATAGTATGAGTAAGTCGTGCGAACTCTTACAGTGATGGACTAGCAGATGTAGGGGATGTAGGTAGGTACGGTCCGCCCTATCGTAAGGTGCTAGCGCTTCTGAAAGACTATGTCTCGGTCATCCGTTTCTCAAACACCATGCAGTGTGAGAAACCAAACGGAGGCGATCGAGTCTTGTGGGAAAAGTGCACAAACCTCTGCAGAGTGTACAAACTGATCATGATTAGCCGTGTCCCCGGTTATGGACGTCTTGAGTATCTAGTACTTGGATTTTCATGTGAATCTCATCATGTTACTCTAATTTAATATTGTTGGGTTTAATGATTATTTTAATTGGGGTTGAGAGGATGTCTATCTTCTCAACGATGTTTCAACTACCATGATAGTTAATTAAAATCTATTCCTTTGAAGTAGGGAAAAATTGGCTTTACGCAAAAACTGTAACCATAGAGCTTTCCACCAGCCATATTGCATATAGAATAGCTTACTTTCATTGCATTCTCTTGTGTTACCTTGCCAGCATATTCCATGTGCTGACCCGTTTTCGGGCTACAACGTTTTATGTTGCAGACTTTTCAGACGACGAGTAAGGTGCCTTTTTAGGTCGTGGTTCTATACTCAGTGATGCCGCTGGAGTTGATGGACTCACTTATCTTCCAAGCCTTCCGTTGTTATCATATTAGATGGCCTTCAGCCATATTTATTGTAATAAGTTCATCGTTGGACTATCGATGTAATAAGGGTGTGATTGCTACTCTGTTATAAATCCTTCAAGTACTGTGCGTGTCAGCATTACTGATCTAGGGATGACACTGATGCACAGAGATCAGACTGTTTGAGGTCTGGTCGCTACAACAAGATTTCAGATGGGTGCCACGGGTCTACATGTACAACAACACTACTTGCTTTGTTGTGATGCTAGTAATGTGCATGATATGAGAAGTCAACTGTAGACACAATTGAAATTGAAATCAACAGAGCTATTGATAAGAGCAAGCATGTTAAATAAACATGTGTGAACATACCTATTGTGCCGTTGGAGTTTCGATTGGATCCTTCAATTTAAAAATAAGTTTGTATGAGTAAATACAGTGATACAAGAGCAAAGCAGAATGCACGATACCAATCATAGTTAAAAAGGCGCACCTAAGCGAGCGCTTAAGCGCGCCTAGGCTCTAGGCGTTGGCGAAACGCATTGCGCATAACTACGCTTAATCTGTGCATAACTGCGCATAAGCATGCGCTTTGGTCAGTAAAGCGCAAGGCAGTGACAAAACGCACAATTAACGCCTAGCGCTTTTTGGAACTATGATAGCAATGTAATCTTAAATTAGAACGGTTGTTCTTCAGGTTTAGGCACTTGTTCCACAAGAACAGAGTACAGTAAGATGCAATAATATAGTACTTAAAAATAGAAAATGAGCTCATAGACCTTACCACATTCTTGGTTCGGGACCAGTACAGAACAAGGCGTTCCCAATCATCGTCCAGTAAATGTGTCTCAGGAGAACGTAAGGGAATTTGATGAGTTTCTTTGCCGGTGAAGTACGTTTTCTTCAGGTAATTCCAATACTACCACCAAGCATTCTTCAAGATAGCATAGGTATTAGCACAGGTTACCTCATCCTAAGTTTCTAAATCGGTCCTTCTTTATAGAGAAAAATGGGGAAAAAATGATGTATTATAACCATCATGGAGGTAGGATGTATGGGACAAAGCAAAGTAATTGCCATGAATAACATTACTTACACATAACTCCTAGACAAACACCTGCAACTGGCATTTTCCTTCATCTTCAGTATAATATTTCCAAGATGGGAAGATATGCACATACTATTTAACAACATCAAATGCGATAGATGCTAAAGTACGACTAGCTGGTTGTGCCTCCACCACAGGAATAGGCGTACTAACTGGTAGAGTTGGGGTTCGCCGTGGTAGTACTTGGCCCTTTGGGCACTGGAGCTGCCTTAGTAACTGCTCTTGTTTGGTAGCTCTTTGGTGGAGATGGTGTTGTGTCAACAGGAACTGGGTTACTATCTGCTGGGGTTGGGGTTAGATTAGGTGAAGCTGGTTCTCTATCCATCGCAGTAGGGGTACAATCTGCGAGAGTTTGGGTTATGTGTGGTAGGGCTGGTTCTCGTGCATGTACAACCGGGGTGCTATCTCCACCACGAGGTAGCACTGTTTTACTTGAAGACCATGTTTTTAGTCCGCTGGATGCTGGCATCACCCGCTCCAATTCAAATGGCTGATAAACAGGAAACGTGGTTGAATATACAGACATTGTATGAGAGACAGATGCAATAGATAGTGTGGAAAAAAGAGGGCATGAAATAGTTGACATGTATATTGTTTAACAAAAACAGATAGCATGACATAATTTCACATATATGATGTCTATCTAAACTGGATAGCATAGCATAACATAATTCAAAGATATGATGAATAACTAAAACGTCGTGCCAAGTTGGAGTATACACCTTGGTGGGGGAATAGGACTGGTCATCTGTCTCTAAATCCATCTCTGAGGAGCTATCGGGACCCAACAAGAGATCTGTTTCAATAGCAGGTAGCACTGTCTGCTCTGAAGGCCTTGTTTTCACTCCAGACTTTTCAATCTCCCACCTAAATGGTTGATTCACAGGAAGAGTAGTTTAATGTACAAACATTGTCGACAAATGGAAATGTAATGAAGAAAAGGATGGGCAAGATATCATTCAAATATATGATGCCTGGTTAAACAGGATGGCATTGCACATTTCACATATATTATGGATGGCTAAAAGACATGAGACTGCATAATTCCCATATATGATATAGAAATTAAACAGGTGGCGACATAACATGTCTAAACTAAGCGGATGACATATATGATGTCAAAAGTAGGCACTGCAAGGCAACATATGCATGATATGACTAACATCATCATGCCAAGGTAGAGCAAACACCTTGGGGGTAAATAGGAGTGGTCAGCGGCGTCTGAATATGCCTCAGAACATATATCTTCCTCTGGATTACAATCTGGAGAGGGGTGGGGAGGGTTTGCCATTGAACCTACCATGGAGCGATGTCTGCATGACATTGTATTGCCGCGCAAAACTCTTCTCTTTTTCTCTACATGTTCAACATGACTATGTACAATATCTGACCTCCATACAAAAAAATATGGTGAGATTATGTAAGGAGAGCATGCAGAAATTTAGAGTGATGATAACAACCAGTGGATGGATCAAAAAATAATGATAGCAGGCTGATGGTTGCTTTAATTTAATAAAAAGACAGATGATGATTGCTTTACTATTTGTTTCCCAACCAAGATGAACAACATAGGCATACCCTAGGTGAACCAGATATTAGACAGAGATACTATTCATTATTTCCTCGATATGTGCCCCACAACTAATTTAGAACTCAAGTTTGAACATTAATTTGGACCTGACTTGGAGCCCAAGAGGTGAACAGGATGATAAAGTAGTAGGTAATTTTAAGCAATGCATAACATAAGCAGAATCAAAAGAGTGCGACCTCTCTTGTGGACCCGTGTACTCCTCAGGTTCATCTGCTGAGTCGATGATGGTGATGCCATTGCGGTGTGTGCCGGCGGCAGGGAAGGAGATCTGAGGCGGCGAAAGATGGTCAGGAGTCGCGATGTCTGGTTTGGTGGATGGTTCTGTCGATGGAGCACCTCAGGTGAGGTGGACGACGTCGCGGCAGGAGCAGGACAAACCACACAAAGTTCCCTTCGACACCTACCTGTAACTGAAGTAATTCTGTAAGGGCTCATTTGGCTTGCATGATTCTAAAAACGCAGGGATAGGAAAAACACCAGAATAGGATAGGAATGCACATGGTAAATAGAGCATTTGTAAACACGGGATTTCTGTCAACTTGGGTGTTTGGTTTACAGGAATTGGAAGAGCATAGGAATGCAAAGAAACATGGCGAAAATAAAGTGAAACCATATGAAAGAGTGTATAGTTACAATGTTATTCTGCCACTAATGCACTTGGTCTTGTTTTCATGCATAGGATTTTGAAAAGTAGGTCCAGGTGGATGTTTTGCTTAATTGAAATCAAAAAAATGCATGAATAATTGAATAGTAGAGTGCCATTGGAAAATTCCCTATTGCTATGTTTTTCCGTCGAACCAAAATAGCCCCAATGGATCAACATGAATGTATAGTAATAAGTGATGCAACAAGTGTACAACCTCTTTGTCGTAGCCGTGTCGACCTCAGCATCATTGGGTTGGTCGCTGAAGCAGTTGAGGCAGAGGTGGCTGTCGGAGGTGTGGAGGAAGATCTGAGGAATCTGTAGACGGCGTCCAGGGCACTGCTCTATTGTGATGGATCATTCTATCGTTGGAGCAGCCCCAGTGAGCCGTAAGACCTCAGGGCTGAAGCAGCACAAGACAGACATCATCAATCTCAAGTGGGATTCTAATAGCATCTCCAATAGATGATGTAAAATAGATGTAAATTTTACATCACCAAAAACCACCTGACTACAATAGATGAGGTAAAAATTGTTGACTCTGAACTTAACTGTGGAAACTGAAATTTACTGTGGAATCTGAATGTTACTGTCGAAACTGAACGCAATGGTAGCAGAGAGGCACTTGACATGTAGTTTAGGGAAAGCCTGCTGTTCATCTTCAACCTGCACGCCCCCCTTAGCCGCCAGCCACCACCGGCCGAACCGCCGGCCCCAGCGCTGCCTCACCGCCCCGAAATAACTCCCCTCCGTCGGTCCGCCGCCGCCCCGGCCAGCCCTATAGGCCCCCCGCCCCCGCCCTAAACCCTAATATAGATGGTGGGGCACCTCTTCGGCGAGCCTCCATCCCCACTGCGGTTGGTTCTTCCTTAACGCCGGTGAGCCCCCCACCCCCTGAAAAGCGGACCCAAAAGTCGATTCAGTCGACTGAAATGTAGCGAAATCGGAGCAGAGCAGCAGCACAAGCGAGGGGGAGAGCAGCAGCAGCAGCAGCGCGAGCGAGCGAGCGAGAGCCGGAGCAGCAGCAGCTGGGCGAGCGAGCGATCGAGCGAGAGCCGGAGCAGCAGCAGCAGCGCGAGTGAGCGAGCGAGCGAGCAAGAGCCGGAGCAGCAGCAGCAGATTCGTCTATGGACTGGTGCAAGCATCTCGGAGTTGGAATATACGCTTTGATAAGTTGATCAAAGCATATGGTTTTATACAGACTTACGATGAAGCCTGTATTTACAAGAAAGTGAGTGGGAGCACTACAACATTTTTGATAAGTATATGTGAATGACATATTGTTGATCGGAAATGATGTAGAATTTTCTGGAAAGCATAAAGGATTGTTTAAAAGGAGTTTTTCAATAAAAGGACCTCGGAGAAGTTGCTTACATATTAGGCACCTAGATCTATAGAGATAGATCATGATGCTTGATAAGACTTTCGATTAGTACATACATTGATAAAGATTTTGAAGAAGTTCAAAATGGATCAGTCAGAGAAGAAGTTCTTTCCTGAGTTATAAGGTATGAAGTTGCGTAAGACTCAAAACCCAACCACGGTAGAAGATAGAGAAAGAATGAAAGTCATTCCCTATGCCTCAACCATAGGTTCTATAAAGTATGCCATGTTGTGTACCAAACCTGTTGTGTACCTTGCCATGAGTTTGGCAAGGAGGTACAATAGTGATCCAGGAGTAGATCACTGGACAGCGGTCAAAATTATCCTTAGTTACTGGATGACTAAGGAAATGTTTCTCGATTATGGAGGTGACAAAGAGTTCGTCATAAAGAGTTACGCCGATGCGAGCTTTGACATTAATCCAGATGACTCTAAGTATCAATCTGGATGTGTATTTAAAGTGGGAGCAATTAGCTAGAGTAGCTCCATGCAGAGCATTGTAGACACATAAATTTGCGAAATACATAAGGATTTGAATGTAACAGACCCGCTGACTAAACTTCTCTCGCGAAGCAAAACATGATCACACCTTAGTACTCTTTGGGTGTTAATCACATGGTGATGTGAACTAGATTATTGAATCTAGTAAACCATTTGGGTGTTTGTCACATGGCAATGTGAACTATGGGTGTTATTCACATAACGATGTGAATTATTGGTATTAAATCAGATGGCGATGTGAAGTAGATTATAGACTCTAGTGAAAGTGGGAGATTGAAGGAAATATGCCCTAGAGGCAATAATAAAGATGTTATTTGTATTTCCTTATATAATGATAAATGTCTTTTATTCATGCTAGAATAGTATTAATCGGAAACTTAGTACATGTGTGAATACATAGACAAAACAGAATGTCCCTAGTATGCCTCTACTAGACTAGCTCATTGATCAAAGATGGTTATGTTTCCTAGCCATAGACATGAGTTGTCATTTGATCAACGAGATCACATCATTAGGAGAATGATGTGATGGACAAGACCCATCCGTTATCTTAGCACTATGATTGTTTAGTTTTACTGCTATTGCTTTCTTCATGACTTATACATGTTCCTATAACTATGAGATTATGCAACTCCCGAATATCGGAGGAACACCTTGTGTGCTATCAAACATCACAACGTAATTGGGTGATTATAGAGATGCTCCACAGGTGTCTCCAAAAGTGTTCGTGGTGTTGGCATAGATCAAGAATAGGATTTGTCACTCCGAATATCGAAGAGGTATCTCTGGGCCTTCTCGGTAATACACATCATAATAAGCCTTGCAAGCAACTGACTAATGAGTTAGTCACGAGATGATGTATTACGGGATGAGTAAAGAGACTTGCCGGTAACGATATTGAACTAGGTATTGAGATACCGATGATCGAATCTCGGGCAAGTAACATACCGATGACAAAGGGAACAACGTATGTTGTTATGCGTTTTGACCGATAAAGATCTCCGTAGAATATGTAGGAGCCACTCGGTCGTGTCTACATAGTTCTCGAACATGTAGGGTCCGCACGCTTAACGTTTGATGATGATACGTATTATGAGTTTATGAGTTTTGATGTACCAAAGGTAGTTCGGAGTCTCGGATAGGATAACGGACATGACGAGGAGTCGCGGAATGTCCGAGACATAAATATTAATATATTGGACGACTATATTCGGACACCGAAAGTGTTCCGGGTGTTATCGGGTAAAACCGGAGTGCCGGAGGGGGTTACCGGAACCCCCTGAGGGAGTATGGGCCATAGTGGGCCTTGAGGGAATAGAGAGAGGCAGCCCATAGGGCTGGACGCACCCTCCCCCTAGGAATCCTAGTTGGACTAGGAAAGGGGGGAGGCGCCCCTCTTCTTCCTTCTCCTCTCCTCCATCCTTTCCTACTCCTAGTAGGAATAGGAAGGGGGGTTCCTATTCCTACTTGGAGTAGGAATCCTACTCCTAGCGCGCCATACTTGGCCAGCCGCACCTCCCCCTTGCTCCTTTATATACATGGGCAGGGGGCACCCAAAGACACAGAAGAAACATTGTTCTAGCGTGTGCGGTGCCCCCTCCACAGAAACACACCTCGGTCATACCGTTGCAGTGCTTAGGCGAAACCCTGCACCGGTAGCTTCATCATCTCCGTCCCCACGCCGTCGTGCTGACGAAACTCTCCCGTTAAGCTCAACTGGATCAAGAGCTCGTGGGACGTCATCAATCTGAACGTGTGCTGACCGCGGAGGTGTCGTACATTCGGTGCTTGATCGGTTGGATTGTGAAGACATTCGACTACATCAACCGCGTCACTAGACGCTCCCGCTTTCAGTCTATGAGGGTACGTAGACACACTCTCCCCTCTCGTTGCTATGCATCTAGTAGATAGATCTTGCGTGATCATAGGAATTTTTTTTGAAATACTACGTTACCCAACAAACATCTCAGTCACTGTCAAGTGAATTGAAAGAGGCAATGAATAAGATCATATGTCAATATCACTCATACGAAGATTCATCTAGCTACCTTTCACTTTACCTCCCATACACTCAAATGATGCACACCTTCAGGGGGAGCGTACTTTATCTTCCTAATTATCTCTCATCTTTGATTTTCCTTCGCATTCCACTTCATTCCATTATGTATCGTTCGATGTGTTCTGCTTTATCAACAATCATCCAAAAAGGGAAGATTGTTGGTGCAATATTTTCCCTCCCATGTTTTGGATATTGTTGATAGAAACATGCATGGACTTATTTGTTTGCTAGTGCACATAGAGAGAAATAGTATGTTGTCTACTACACAACCTTCTTCTTGTAGACTCGTGTTGGTCCTCCAAGCGAATAGTTTTGTAGGACAGTAGCAATTTTCCCTCAAGTGGATGACCTAAGGTTTATCAATCTGTGGGAGGCATGGGATGAAGATGGTCTCTCTCAAACAACCCTGCAACTAAATAACAAAGAGTCTCTTGTGTCCCCAACACACCCAATACAATGGTAAATTTTATAGGTGCACTAGTTCAGCGAAGAGATGGTGATACAAGTGTAATATGGATGGTAGATATAGGTCTTTGTAATATGAAAATATAAAAACAGCAAGGTAACTAGTAACAAATGTGCGCAAAAACAGTATTGCAATGCTTAGAAACAAAGCCTAGGGTTCATACTTTACCTAGTGCAAGTTCTCTCAACAATGATAACATAATTGGATCATAAAACAATCCCTCAACATGCAACAAAGAGTCACTCCAAAGTCACTAATAGAGGAGAACAAACGAAGAGATTATAATAAGGTACGAAACAACCTGAAAGTTATTCTTTCTGATCAATCTATTGTGCTATTCCTATAAGTGTCGCAAACAGCCCTAGAGTTCGTACTAAAATAACACCTTAAGACACACATCAACCAAAACCCTAATGTCACCTAGATACTCCATTGTCACCGCAAGTATCCGCGGGTTTGATTATACGATATGCATCACACAATCTCAAATTCATCAGTTCAAACCAACACAAAGAACTTCAAAGAGTGCCCAAAGTTTCTACCGGAGAGTCAAGACGAAAACGTGTGCCAACCCCTATGCATAAGTTCACAAGGTCACTGAACCCGCAAGTTTATCACTAAAACGTACATCAAGTGGATCACGTGGATATCCCATTGTCACCACAGATAAGCACATGCAAGACATACATCAAGTGTTCTCAAATCCTTAAAGACTCAATCCGATAAGATAACTTCAAAGGGAAAACTCGATCCATTACAAGAAGGTAGAGGGGAGAAACATCATAAGATCCAACTATAATAGCAAAGCTCACGATACATCAAGATCGTGCCAAATCAAGAACACGAGAGAGAGAGAGAGAGAGAGAGAGAGAGAGAGAGAGAGAGAGAGAGAGAGATCAAACACATAGCTACTGGTACATACCCTCAGCCCCGAAGGTGAACTACTCCCTCCTCGTCATGGAGACCGCCGGGATGATGAAGATGGCCACCGGTGATGGTTTCCCCCTCTGGCGGGGTGTCGGAACGGGCTCCCGATTGGTTTTTCTTGGCTACAGAGGCTGGCGGCAGCGGAACTCCCGATCTAGATTCTTTTTGGGGGTTTCTGTATTTATAGGAATTTTTGGCGTTGAGAACAAGTCAGGGGGGTCCACGAGTCAACCACAAGGACACAGCACCCTCCCGGGGGGTAGGGCGCTCCCTCCACCTTTGTGGTTGGCTCGAGACTCTTCTGGCCCAACTATTTTGCTTCGGGGGCTTCTTCTAGTCCATAAAAAATCTTCATAAATTTTTAGGTCAATTGGACTCCGTTTGATATTCCTTTTCTACGAAACTCAAAAACAAGGAAAAACCAGAAACTGGCACTGGGCTATAGGTTAATAGGTTTGTCCCAAAAATCATATAAAATAGCATATAAATGCATATAAAACATCCAAGATGGATAATATAATAGCATGAAACAATCAAAAATTATAGATACGTTTTTTTTTTGAATATTTACTGTGAGGCAAAGCCCCACAGCCCTTTATTAAAATAAATGGAACTGTACAAACAGTAACAGAAACTATACAAGAAAAAAAAGGAAAAAGACTACCTATGGCTAAACATCCCTACCTCCTTTACAACAAAGAATCAACCCAAGCCAATAGTTTTGGTTTGATACAATCCTTCACCCTATGAGCAAGTAATGATATATCATGGATGAATTTACACTTCCAAGCACTGAAAGTAGCTCTCTCAGCTCTAAAGGTTCTGCCATTTCTCAAAATCCAAATATTCCAAGTAGCAGTTAGCATGACCTCAAAGAAGAAAGGGTGCCTGAAGCTGGACCTAGCATGCATGATACATTGCAGAATATCAGAGCCTCCAAACCAATCAATGCCCAGGTAATTCCAGACTCTACAACTGAAGGTGCAGTTAAAAAACAGGTGCATTCTATCTTCATACACTAGCTTACTGCAAATGAGACAAAGATTTTAATCTTGGCTAGAGCACCAGTGCCTTCTAACCAACATGTCCTTGGTGTTTAATCTGTCAAAGAAAAGCAGCCACCCAAAAACCTTGATCTTCATGGTGCACCGACTCTGCCACAACCATTTGCAAGGCTGTATGGTTGGTAGATGTGAGTGCATGATCGTGTAGAAGCTCTCGGCAGTGTATTCCTTTGATTTACCAGGCCATATCCAAACATTAGGTATAAAAGGGTCTCTTTCCTACTGCATGATCCAACCTTCCAGAAGGTGTAACTCATCAGCAGCTTCATGAGAAATTGGCAAATAAAACATGGAGAATAGATCCTGGGATTGAAGGAATTCCTGCACGAAGATCTTATCATTATTGACAAAGGAGAACAACCTTGGCAATCTCCAACATAGGGGTCGAGCAGAGCCCCTAATGTGCCAAGAGTCAGTCCAGAACAGAGCAGAGTCACCCATGTTGATGTGAACCGAGGCAAGAGGAATATAAGCCTCCTGTAGCTTCAAAACATCCTTCCACCAGAAAGATCCAGCTTCAGCTGTTGCATGTGGAACACCATGATCATAGTAGCTGCTCCAAATTAGGCTCACCCAGGGAATGTCAACCTTGTTATAGAACTTTAGAAGATGCTTGATAAGTAACCCTTTGTTATGGATGTTCAGGTTTAAAACTCCTAAGCCCCCTTTGTCTTTTGGCCTGCAAACTAGCTCCCATGCAGCTAGTGACTGTTTGGGAGCATCACTGTTGCCCCTCCAAAGACATTGCCTGAAGATTCTGTCAAGCTGCTTGATGATCCCTGGTGGAATACTGAGGCTTGAGGTAAGTAGTTGCAGACGAGAGCCTTGATTCAGCAAGGATGAACTTGCGGTTAATCGCCGCTCAAGGCTGTCTACCAAGGGCATTAGATCAATGATTCTTGGCCTTGTAGTTCCCAATGGCAAACCAAGATAAGTAAATGGGAGCTGTCCAATTTTGCAACCAAGAATAGAAGCAAGCCTTGAAGCCTCCTCATCACTCATATTCAAAGGGATCATGGAGGATTTGGCAAAGTTGACCTTCAACCCTGTGGATTGTTGAAAGGTCAGCAGCATGTTCTTTAGTGCAACAAGCTCATTATCCTTAGCAGCAAGAAACAGAATCGTATCCTCTGCATATTGAATGATGGGAAACTCTCTGTCATGGGTTTGAATAGGCAAAGAGAGAGTACCATGCTCCAGCATTTGGTTAACCACAGACTGCAAGAAGTCTGCTGCAAGGACAAACAATAGAGGCGATAGGGGATCACCCTGTCTGACGCCACACTTGCACTTAAATTGTTTTCCAGGAATGCCATTTAACAACACAGACGGAGAACCCGTGGACAGCAGTTGATTCACCCAAGAAATCCATTTGGCATCAAACCCCTTGTGCTGTAGCATTTGGATAATAACCTCATGCTCGACTGTGTCAAAGGCCTTAGCAAAGTCCAACTTAAGGATTATGACAGGACGCTTGGATTGTTTACATTGGTGAATATATTCAAAGCTCCAGGCCAAACAATCTTGAATTGACCTACCCTTAAGGAATTCATACTGATATTTGTGGATACACTTAAGGATAACCTTCTGCAACCTGTTGGCCAACAACTTAGTTAAAAATTTAAGACAAGTGTTGGTGAGAGATATTGGCCGAAAGTCGTCAAGCCCTACAAGAGAAACAATCTTGGGTATGAGTGTAATGAGAGAGCCATTAATATTTTCCAACGAAAGCTTCCCCTCATAAAAATCTCGAATCAACCGCAGGAAATCCTTTTCAATTATAGGCCAACATCGCTTGACAAACATCCCATTAAATCCATCCAGGCCAGGTGCCCGATCCACCGGCAATTCTTTCAAGACTACTTTTATTTCATCATCAGAAAATGGTATAGAAAGCTCTTCTATACCTGGGATGGGTTGAATTAAACTGCTGAGATCAAAGCCCATATTGATCCCTTGTGACTGGCCCATTCTAGATTTGAACGAAGCCCAAAGAATTCCCGCCATCTGATCGTGATCAGTCACAGGATCAGCCATGGAGTTAGTCTTCAGACTTGAGATTGAATTCCTTCTCATGCGCTCCGATGCCATTGCATGAAAGAATTTCGAATTCTCCTCACCAACTTTTATGTACCGAATGGTGCACCTTTGTTTCCAATAAATATAGTGGATTTTCAATAGGTGCTCATAGTGGAGCTTCACAATTTTCCTGAAGTTGAGTTCCGGCCTTGTTAAGGGTCTCACTTCCTCCAGCTGGTCGAAGTGTAGAATTACCTTTGAGAAATTCACAGTAAGCTTTTTGATGTATGGTAACTTTTTGCTCGAAGATCTCAAATCATACCTCAGCCGTTTAAACTTCTTTGTGAGGACTGCAGAAGCAGATAGATCAGAAAAAACCGAAGCATTCCAAGACTTGGCTACACAATCCATGAACCCCGGCATATCAAGCCAGAAGTTTTCAAACCGGAAGGTCTTTGCCGCAGGAATGGTAGTGTCAATGGACACCACACACGGCACATGATCCGAGGTAGTTCTGGCTAGTGGGTTAACCACAGTGTTCGGATAATGTGAAATCCAATCTGCCGTAGTAAAGAACCAATCAAGCTGCTCAAGTAGGGGGTGCTGCTACATATTGGACCAGGTGTAGCTACGACCCTTCAATGGCAGCTCTAAGAGACCAAGGTGACCAATTATTTCATTGAAAAGGAAAATATCATTAATTTCACCACCCGGGAGGTTTCTGTTGTCCAAAGATCTGATGAAATTGAAGTCCCCCAACAGCAGCCAATTTTCATCTGGAGGGATAACTAAATGGTATAGCCAGTTAACGAATTCGTCCCTAGGCTGACCCTCGCATGGCCCATATACTGAGGCTAAGGTCCATTTCTCTGAATTGTGCAGGGATTGGAAGGAGACCACGACACTAAATCTCTGAATGTCAATGAGCTGGCCATGAAAAATCGATGAGTTCCAAACGACCAGGATCCCACCAGAGGCTCCAACAGAAGGTGAGAACGCGAATTGATCAAACCTCCTAGGACAAAAGGATTTAATCATTTGGATATCGAAATTCTCACATTTAGTTTCCTGCAGGAAAATAATAGAGCATCTGCTCTTCTCAATTTTAGCACGTAAGTCACGCTGCCTAGCCTCGGAGTTCAGCCCTCGCACATTCCAGCAGAGCACATTCCAATTACGGTAGTGACAATTATCCATATAAGAATAGTGCTGCGAAGTAGTAATAAATCCAGCTGCTTAACAGCATGGACAAGATAATAACAAAAGTTCCAACAGAGGTAACCAAAGGGTTCAGACATGCGCATAAACAGATAGTACTAGTGTAAAACGGACACACAAACAAAAGTGCCCAACTCTCTATCAAGCTTCGTGGGACGTCAATCATCATGTGGGCCATTGTCTTCTTCAGTAGCACGTGGAGAAGCCATAAGCTTCTCGACCAATAGTTCCGCTGGGTCAATACCCAGCGCCACTCCAATTACCTACAATGTAGGTATAGGCGTCGGGGGTGGGAGAGGGAGCTGGCTTTGATCATCATCAAGGTGAAGCTTCTTTGACTTCGGGCGACGCAGTGGTGCGGGCTTCAACTGGATAGCCGAAACCGGCTTCATGCCCATCCTTTTTGCGGAACTGCGCGTCATTCTTCTGTTACTGAAGTCCAGAACTGGCTCGACAAGCGTGATAAAGCGCCTGGAGCGAGCAGACTGACGTGGCCGCTTGCCTAATGGGGTTGGAGTGGCAGTCGTGAACTGAAAATCCTGCTGAGAATCTTGCGAAGGAGTATTAGGAGCCTGGGAACTGAAGCATGACTGATCATCAGAAGGCAGCTCTTCAATAACCACCGAGGAGTTATTTCCAGGTTCGGTGAGGCATTGCTTGGTATTCCATAGCAAAATATTGTTCTGCAGATCCTCAGAGCCAAAGTGAACTTACCGCATTGACGCAGAAAAACCAGGCAGACATGCTTGAATATCTCTGGTGGCAAATGCAGGCAACAAGGACTTGAAAGATCGCACCCAGATCATAGTTGGCGGAAGAACTGGCCCGTAAAAAACCTTGACCATACCAAGATGAATCGGGTCCAACTGCACTATCGGCAGAGGCTGCTGGACTTCAACCATATTCTTATCATCAGAGGAATCCATGGAAGGATTCAGAATCATAGAATTCTGGTCCTGGGCTGGTGGAACTTCGTCTGCCTGTTGCATAGGCTGCACCTGTTCTTCCCATGGGCCCCATCCCGCATCGTGATGCACATTAATTATCAGCCCACCCTGCCATGCCATTCTAACCTTGATTTTGGCCCGGAGGGACTGCATTCCAACCAAGAGCAGGGTATGGTGGCATTGCCCAGAACGGCTGCGGCACCTCAGCTCCAGGCATCGGGTGGGGATTCCCATTCAAAGGCATAGGATCTTCATCCGCTGGGATCATGGCACCAGCAAATTCGCCTGATAAAATATAGCAGCCAGCAGACCATGACACCATGACCTCACCCCAATTGGCAAACTCCCTAAAGGTCATCGATCGAGGGACTAGTGCATTATCAGGGAAAGAGGCACGCACCAAAGATCTAACCTTACGCCTGTCAGTGCTATTCCAGTAATGGAACTGTCCAAAAGTACCAACCATATCGGCGATGCATTGAGTGTTTCTATAGTCCAGAGGGATCCCAATGAACATCAGCCATCCCGTCCGTTGGCCATGAATGGCACGGAAGCCCTCACCCTGATTGTGTGGGATAAAACGGACAAAAAACTCATTGCCTTCATCATCAACCCCTAACGGAAATTGTGGGTGCAGAGTAAAAGAGCCCCGAACAACTAGATCTTCCATCTCAAACAGACCCACTCCTTGAAACCAAGTCTGAGTAGAGATAACCGGGACATGCATCACATGAACTAAGAAATCAAGAACCTGTTGCCGACGGACACCCACCAACTCTTGAGGTGGGATAGGCTCCACAATGGCCACCATATACTGCTTGTGCGCTCGGGGTGGTGGGACGGCCGGCGTGTAGAAGGTGCGGGGCAGGCGATCCACTCCACCATCTTCAATGTCAAAACCCGCAGGGATGAAGCGATGCGGGTCAATCGCATACATCGCCATTGGAGGCTGCGATGGAGTAGTCAGACCAGAGCTGGAGGAAGCTTGGCAATGCGAGGCAGGGCGGGGAGGCGGTGGTGGTTGCGGAGGCGGTGATGGTTGCGGCGGAGGAGCAGAGGATGGGGTTTTCTCCGGAGTCGTTTGGCCTCGGGAAACTGGAGAGACGGGGGAGGAAAGGTCCTCTTTTCTGTCCCGCTTCCCAAAACCCGGCGATGGGATTTTAGGCACCCAAACGGACAAGTCAGGCAGCTTGCCTGTGCAATTTTTTTTAACGTGTCCCGAACAAAAACAATTACGGCAGCGGACCTGATTCGTGCATGTCTCTGACGTGTGGCGCATAGCCAAACAGTTTTGACAGTCCCAATACTTTGCAGCCATATCTTCAATCATCTCGTCAAAACTTTACAGATCGTTGATAATATCCCGATGAGAGGGAGTTTTAGAAGCCAGGGGCGAAGGGCTGCTATTCTCATCATAAGAAAAGCCGATGGGTTGGACCCACGAGCCCAACTTAGGTGGAGAATCCAAACCTTCCAAGGCAAAAATCAAACGACTACCCGAAGATCCTGGGTTTAAACGAGTAGGAGATAAACCCTCCGGGGAAGGCGGAACTGTTCCAAACCGAATCATAAGCTTGGCCGGCGGCGAGGTCGTCACCGGAGAAGAACCATCCGCATTCACATCCTCATGGGACGAGACATGATAACCAGCTTCACGGACCGTGGCCACCTCATTGGAGGATGGGCCGTAGCTATAGCCCTTACGTGCGGGATATTGCATGAACGTGGCAAACGTAGCACGTTTGCTAGGCATAGATTTGGCCGTGCCAGCACGGAGAGAAGATTTGGCCAGATCATGTTGCATGGCCTGTAAACCAAGGCGAGCTCTTCTCTTAGAGGGACTAACTAAAACCCATTCCTCTTGGCATTCATATTGCCAAAGACGAAATTCTTTCTTCCAATCTGGGCCACCATGACCCCAAAGGTGGAAGAAACACTTGAACTGATCACAAATAAAACTCCTCTTGTGCAGAATGAAAAAACCCACATCCTTGCAAGAAACGTTGAATGAGAAAACGCCATGGTGGAGGAGCGATACCTTGAGACGTGAACAATATCCTCCGATGGCCGCCTCAAGAGCGAACCCCGCGTTCTCGTCATCCAGCCTGAATGTATGTCGTGCAAAGGAGACCACCATAGTAAAATGGCCTGTGTCCGACGTGGGATGCACCGATCTCTTGAAGACGCGTTGGATCTCAGATGCCAACTTCATCCCCGGGGAGAAATCCAATCCTAGGGAGATTGCTGCATGGACCGCCATAAGGAAGATGATAACCAAAAGAGAGAGGAAGAGGCGCCGGAGATGATGAGCCGATCAGATGACAAAACCCACGGAGAGATGTGGAGATCGCCGGTGGTGGAGGTGGATAGGGTTAGGGTGGCGGTGGAGAGGTGGGAGTCGCCATGATGTCTCTTTGGTCGCACATCGAAAAGGGAGTAAATTATAGATACGTTGGAGACGTATCAAGCGTCACCAAGCTTAATTCCTGCTCATCCTCGAGTAGGTAAATGATAAAAATAGAATTTTGATGTGGAATGCTACCTAATATATTTATCAATGTAATTCTTCTTTATTGTGGCATGAATGTTCAGATCCATAAGACTCAAAATAAAAGTTTATCAATATCAAAACAGTAATACTTCAAGCATACCAAAAGCAATCTATGAAGCTTCAAAAATAACATGGCTAAAGAAAGTTATCCCTACAAAATCATATAGTCTTTTATGCTCCCTTTTTTTAACACAAGATGCCCCTCATGCCCATCTCGGTTCCATCCAAGCAATTGTTTTCATACTTTAATTTTCAAACCTTTTCAACTCTTCACGCAATACATGAGCATGAGCCATGGACATAGCACTATGGGTGGTATAGAAGGTGGTAATAGACAAAAGTGGGGAGAAAGTCTCACATCAACTAGGCAAATCAATGGACTATGGAGATGTCCATCAATTGATATCAATGTGAGTGAGTAGGGATTGCAATGTAACGGGTGCACTAGAGCTATAAGTCTATGAAAGCTCAAAAGCAAACTAGTGGGTGTGCATCAAGTTGCTTGCTCATGAAGACCTAGGGGATTTGAGGAAGCCCATCATTGGAATATACAAGCCAAGTTCTATAACGAAAAATTCCCACTAGTATATGAAAGTGACAAAATAGGAGACTCTCTATCATGAAGAACATGGTGCTACTTTGAAGCACAAGTATGAAAAAGGATAGTAACATTGTCCCTTCTCTCTTTTTCTCTCATTTTTTTGAAGACTCCGCCCCTTTTTTAGTCTCTTTTTCTCTTTTTTTGTAGACTCTTTTGCCCTCTCTTTTTTATAACCTCACATGGGACAATGTTCTAATAATGATGATCATCACACTTTTATTTACTTACAACTTGATATTACAACTTGATACTAGAACAAATATATGACTCTATATGGATGCCTCCGGCAGTGTACTGGGATGTGCAATGATCAAGAGTGACATGTATAAAAAATAATGAAAGGTGGCCAAGCCACAAATACTATGTCAACTACATGACATGCAAAGCAATATGACAATGATGGTGCGTGTCATAATAAACGGAACGGTGAAGTTACATGGCAATATATCTCGGAATGGCTATGGAAATGCCATAATAGGTAGGTATGGTGGCTATTTTTAGGAAGGGTATAAGGTGGTTCGATGCACCGGCAAAAGTTGCGAGGTACTAGAGTGGCTAGCAATGATGGAAGGGTGAGAGTGCGTATAATCCATGGACTCAAAATTAGTCATAAAGAACTCACATACTTATTGCAAAAAGTCTATTAGCCCTCGAAGCAAAGTACTATGATGCATGCTCCTACAGGGGAGGTTGGTAGGAGTTAAACATCACACGCCCCCGAACTTCACGCAAAGATAAAAAATCAAGATACAATGCGCTCCAATTTGGTTACATAGTTAGGAGACCATACGTGCATGCTACGGGAATCACAAACCTTAACACAATTATTTCTTTAACCTCACAAGCTACCACTAGCATGACTCTAATTATACCATCTTAACATCTCAAAACAATTATAAGGAGTCAAACTTTTCCTAGATTCAATGCTCTATATGAAAGTTTTTTTATATCTCCCTTGGATGCCCATCATATTAGGACTAAATTCATAACCCAAGCAAATTACCATGTTGTTTAGAGACTCTGAAAATAATATAAGTGAAGCATGAGAGTTCATCAGTTTCTATAAAATAAAACCACCGCCATGCTCTAAAAAGATGTAAGTGAAGCGCTAGAGCAACTGACAAACTACTCCAAAAAGATATAAGTGAAGATCAATGAGTAGCCAAATAATTAACTAGCTATGAGAAGACCCTCTCTCATTTAAGAATTTCAGATCTTAAGTACTTTATTCAAACAGCAAGCAAAATGAAATGAAATGACATTGCAAGGATAGCACATATCATATGAAGAAGCAAAAACATATAGCTCCAAGTGAGGTTACCGATAATGTTGGAGACGAAAGAGGGGATGCCTTCCGGGGCATCCCCAAGCTTAGTTGCTTGTATATTCCTTGAATATTACATTGGGGTGCCTTGGGTATCCCCAAGCTTAGGGTCTTGGCACTCCTTATTCTCCTCATATCGATGTCTCACCCAAAACATGAAAACTTCAATCACACAAAACTTAACGGAACTTTGTGGGATGCATTAGTATAATTAAGCAAATCATTCACTTGGGTATTGTCAAAGACAAGATTAATAATTGTTCTCACACAATTCCTACTGTACCTTATCATTTACACAATTGATATCACTTAATATAATCTATGGAAACACTAAAACAAGCAAACTATGCAATGAAAACAGAATCTGTAAAAAACGGAACAATCCATAATGATCTGGACAACCACCATACTTCTGAACTCTAAAAATTCTGAAAAATTAGGACAACATAGGCAATTTTATATCAATTATTTTTAAAAGTTTCAGCTAATTACCACATTCCAGTGATTTATTGAATTTTCTGCACTGCACGCACAACTTTCTGTTTTTGCACAGAATCAAGTCAACTTTCAACCACACTATCCCAAAGGCTTTACTTGGCACTTTATTAAAACAAAAGCAATAAAACATGATTACTACAGTAGCTTAATCATGTGAAAACACAAAAATAGTAGGTAAAGTATTGGGTTGTCTCCCACCAAGCGCTTTTCTTTAACGCCTTTTTATCTAGGCATGAAGATTTCAATGATGCTCACGTAAAAGATATGGATTGAAACATGAAGGGAGCATCATGAATTGCATGGAAATCACATTTAAGTCTAACCCACTTCCTTTGCATAGGGTTTTAGTGAGCAAACAATTTACGTGAACAAGAATCAACTAGCATAGGAAGGCAAAACAAGCATGACTTCAAAACTTTCAACATATAGAGAGGAAACATGATATTATTGGAATACTACAAGCATATGTTCCTCTACCATAGTAATTTTCAGTAGCATCATGAATGAATTCAATAATATAGCTATCACATAAAGCATTCTTTTCATGATGCATAAGCATAGAAATTTTGCTACTCTCCACATATGCAAATTTATTCTCATGAATAGTGATGCGAGCAAACTCAACAAAATAACTGTCTTGTGATACTTGATTAAAATCATGCTGACAAGTTTCATTGTTATTAGTATTCTTTATAACATAGGTGTCATCACAATAATCATCATAAATAGGAGGCATGCTTTCATCATAATAAATTTGCTCATCAAAACTTGGGGGACTAAAAATAGCATCTTCATCAAACATAGCATCCCCAAGCTTGTGGCTTTGCATATCATTAGCATCATGGATATTCAAAGAATTCATACTAACAACAATGCAATCATGCTCGTCATTCAAAATTTTAGTGCCAAACATTTTATTGACTTCTTCTTCAATCAACTGAGGACAATTTTCCTTCCCATGATTTTCACGAAAGACAGTAAAAAGATGAAGCATATGAGGTAACCTCAATTGCATTTTTTGTATTTTTCTTTTTATAAAGCAAACTAGTGATAACAAAATAAACTAAAAGATTCAATTGCAAGATCTAAAGATATACATTCAAGCACTCACCTCCCCGGAAACGGCGCCAGATGAGTGCCACTTACCTAGCCTCCCCGACAATAGCGCCAAAAAAGAGCTTGATGTCTACTACACAACTTTCTTATTGTAGACTCGTGTTGGGCCTCCAAGCGTAGAGTTTTGTAGGACAGTAGAAATTTTACCTCAAGTGGATGACCTAAGGTTTATCAATCCGTGGGAGGCATAGGATGAAGATGGTCTCTCTCGAACAACCCTGCAACCAAATAACAAAGAGTCTCTTGTGTCCCCAACACACCCAATACAATGGTAAATTCTATAGGTGCCCTAGTTCGGCGAAGAGATGGTGATACAAGTGTAATATGGATGGTAGATATAGGTTTTTGTAATCTAAAAATATAAAAACAGCAAGGTAACTAGTAACAAACGTGAGCAAAAACGGTATTGCAATGCTTAGAAATAAGGCCTAGGGTTCATACTTTCACTAGTGCAAGTTCTCTCAACAATGATAACATAATTGGATCATATAACAATCCCTCAACATGCAACAAAGAGTCACTCCAAAGTCACTAATAGCATAGAACAAATGAAGAGATTATTGTAGGGTACGAAACCACCTGAAAGTTATTTTTCCTGATCAATCTATTGGGCTATTCATATAAGTGTCACAAACAGCCCTAGAGTTCGTACTAAAATAACACCTTAAGACACACATAAACCAAAACCCTAATGTCACCTAGATACTCCATTGTCACCACAAGTATCCATGGGTTTGATTATACGATATGCATCACACAATCTCAGATTCATCTATTCAAACAAACACAAAGAACTTCAAAGAGTGCCCAAAGTTTCTACCAGAGAGTCAAGATGAAAACGTGTGCCAACCCCTATGCATAAATTCACAAGGTCACTGAACCCGCAAGTTGATCACCACAACATACATCAAGCGGATCATGTGGATATCCCATTGTCACCACAAATAAGCACATGCAAGACATACATCAAGTGTTCTCAAATCCTTAAAGACTCAATCCAATAAGATAACTTCAAAGGGAAAACTCAATCCATTACAAGAAGGAAGATGGGGAGAAACATCATAAAATCCAACTATAATAGTGATACGTCCATTTTGCATCAAGCTTATATGTTGATATTTATTGCATTATGGGATGTTATTACTTGTTTTGTCACAATACTTATGTCTTTTCTCTCTTATGTTACAAGGTTTACAAGAAGAGGGAGAATGCCGGCAGCTGGAATTCTGGGCTGGAAAAGGAGCAAACTCTGGAAACCTATTCTGCACAACTCCAAAAGCCCCTAAACTCCACAGAACTCCGTTTCAGAAAATATAAAAAATATCTGGCGAAAGAAGTTCACGAGGGGGCCACCGGCTGTCCACGAGGGTGGGGGCGTGCCCCCCTCTCAGGGCGCGTCCCCCTGTCTCGTGGGCCCCCCGATGCCCATCTTCTCCTATATGAGGTGTTTTGACTTGGAAAAAAATCATAAGGAGGCTTTCGGGACCAGACGCCGCCGTCTCAAGGCGAAACCAAGGCGGAACCAAGGCGG
Source organism: Secale cereale (assembly GCA_902687465.1). Taxonomy (NCBI): domain Eukaryota; kingdom Viridiplantae; phylum Streptophyta; class Magnoliopsida; order Poales; family Poaceae; genus Secale; species Secale cereale. Next base: position 658,396,589 of record LR738712.1, read on the forward strand.
AAACCAATCTAGGGCTCCGGCAGAGCTGTTTTTGCCGGGGATACTTCCCTCCAGGAGGGGGAAATCGTCACCGCCGTCATCACCAACAACCCTCCCATCTTGGGGAGGGCTATCTTCGTCAACATCTTCACCAGCACCATCTCCTCTCAAACCCTAGTTCATCTCTTGTATCCAATCTTTGTACCCAAACCTCAGATTGGTACCTGTGGGTTGCTAGTAGTGTTGATTACTCCTTGTAGTTGATGCTAGTTGGTTTATTTGGTGTAAGATCATATGTTCAGATCCATTATGCATATTAATACCCCTCTGATCATGAACAATATTATGTCTTGTGAGTAGTTACTTTTGTTCCTGAGGACATGGGAGAAGTCTTGCTATTAGTAGTCATGTGAATTTGGTCTTTGTTCAATATTTTGATGAGATGTATGTTGTCTCCCCTCTAGTGGTGTCATGTGAACGTCGACTACATGACACTTCACCATTATTTGGGCCTAGAGGAAGGCATTGGGAAGTAATAAGTAGATGATGGGTTGCTAGAGTGACAGAAGCTTAAACCCTAGTTTATGTGTTGCTTCGTAAGGGGCAGATTTGGATCCACTTGTTTCATGCTATGGTTAGGTTTACCTTAATACTTATTCTGTAGTTGCGGATGCTTGCATTAGAGGTTAATCATAAGTGGGAGGCTTGTCCAAGTAAGGACAGGACCCAAGCACCGGTCCACCCACATACCAAATTATCAAAGTACCGAACGTGAATTAGATGATCGTGATGAAAACTAGCTTGACGATAATTCCCATGTGTCCTCGGGAGCGCTTTCCTTTATATAAGAGTTTATTCAGGCTTGTCCTTTGCAACAAAAAAGGATTGGGCCACTTTGCTGCACCTTATTTACTTTTACCTTTTGTCACTTGCTACCAATTACCTTATCACAAAACTATATGTTACCTATAATTTCAGTGCTTGCAGAAAATACCTTACTGAAAACTGCCTGTCATTTCCTTGTGCTCCTCGTTGGGTTCAACACTCTTACTTATCGAAAGGACTATGATAGATCCCCTACAATTGTGGGTCATCAAGACTCTTTTATGGCACCGTTGTCGGGGAGTGAAGCGCCTTTGCTAAGTGGAATTTGGTAAGGAAAAAATTATATAGTGTGCTGAAATTTATTGTCACTTGTTACTATGTCTCAAAATCCTTTGAGGGTCTTGTTCGGGGTATATTCACCCCGATCAGAAGAGCAAAGAGTTGCTCCTCAACCTACTGCACCTACTGAAAATGTTTGCTTTGAGATTCCTTCGGGTATGATAGAGAAACTGCTTGAAAATCTTTTTACAGGAGACGGAACACTGCATCCCGATTTACACCTAATCTATGTGGATGAAGTTTGTGGATTATTTAAGCTTGCAGGTATGACCGAGGATGTTATCAATAACAAGGTCTTCCCTTTATATTTGAAGGGAGATTCGTTGACATGGTTTAGGCTATGTGATGATATTGGATCATGGAACTATAATCGTCTGAAGTTGGAATTTCATCAGAAGTTCTACCTATGCACCGGGTTCATCGTGATCGTAATTATATTTATAATTTTTGGCCTCGCGAAGGAGAAAGCATCGCTCAAGCTTGGGGGAGGCTTAAGTCAATGTTATATTCATGCCCCAATCATGAACTCTCAAGAAAAATGATCATTCAAAAATTTTATGCTCGGCTTTCTCTCAATAATCGTAATCGCACTATGCTCGATAAGTCTTGTTCTGGTTCTTTTATGATGAAGACTGTTGAATTCAAATGGGATTTATTGGAAAGAATTAAATGCAACTCTGAAGATTGGGATCTCGACGAAGGTAAGGAGTCAGGTATGACCCCTAAGTTTGATTGTGTTAAAGCTTTTATGGATACCGATGTTTTCCTTGAGTTTAGCACTAAATATGGACTTGACTCTGAGATAGTAGCTTCTTTATGTGAATCTTTTGCTACTCAAGTTGATCTCCCCAAGGAGAAGTGGTTTAAATACCATCCCCCTATTGAAGTAAAAGTAGTTGAACCTATCAAAGTTGAAGAAAAGACTATCACTTATAATGTTGATCCTATTGTTCCTACTGCTTATATTGAGAAACCACCTTTCCCTGTTAGGATAAAGGATCATGCTCAAGCTTCAACTGTAGTTCGTAAGAGTAATACTAGAACACATACACCCTCTGAGAAAATTAAAGTTGAACCTAGTGTTTCTATGGTTAAAGATCTCTTAGTAGAAGATTTAGATGGACATGTTATTTACCTCCAAGAAGAGTCTGCTAGAATAGCCAAACCCAATGCTAGGAATAAACATAGACCTATTGTACGCTTGCCTGTTATCTCTGTCAAGATAGGAGATCATTGTTATCATGGTTTATATGACGTGGGTGCTAGTGTGAGTATTATCCATCATACCTTATATCAAGAAATTATGCATGACATTGCACCTGTTGAGCTAGAAGGGATTGATGTTACTATTAAGCTAGCTAATAGAGACACTATTTCACCAGTTGGGATTGTGAGAGATGTTGAACTCTTGTGTGGGAAGGTTAAATACCCTGTTGATTTTCTTGTTCATAGTTCCCCATAAGATGAATTGTGTCCCATTATATTTGGTAGACTCTTCTTGAATATTGTTAATGCTAAGATAGACTGCGTGAAAGATATTGTCACTGTTGGAGTAGGGGATATGTCTCATGATCTTAACTTTGCTAAATTCCGTAGACAACCCCTCGATAAAGAACTACCTAGTAAGGATGAAATTATTGGTCTTGCTTCTATTGTTGTGCCTCCTAATGATCCTTTAGAACAATACTTGCTAGACCATGAAAATGGTATGCATATGAATGAGAGAAGGGAAATAGATGAAATATTCTTTAAACAGGGACCCGTATTGAAAAACAACTTGCCTGTTGAAATCCTAGGGGATCCTCCTCCACCCAAGGGTGATCCCGTGTTTGAGCTTAAACCCTTACCTGATAATCTTAAGTATGTTTATATTGATGAAAAGAAAATATATCCTGTTATTACTAGTGCTAACCTTTCAGAGCAGGAAGAAGAAAAATTATTGAAAACTCTGAAGAAGCATCGTGCTGCTATTGGATATACTCTGGATGATCTTAAGGGCATTAGTCCCACTATATGCCAACACAAGATAAAATTAGAAGAAAATGCTAAGCCGGTTATTGATCATCAGCGACGGTTAAATCCTAAGATGAAAGAAGTGGTAAGAAAGGAAATATTAAAGCTTCTGGAGGCAGGTATTATCTATCTAGTTGATGATAGCCAGTGGGTAAGTCCTGTCCATTGTGTCCCTAAGAAGGGAGGTATGATTGTCGTTCCTAATGATAAAGATGAATTGATCCCGCAAAGAATAGTTACATGTTATAGGATGGTAATTGATTTCCGTAAGTTAAATAAAGCTACTAAGAAAGATCATTACCGCTTGCCTTTTATTGATCAAATGCTAGAAAGGTTGTCCAAACATACTCACTTTTGCTTTCTAGATGGTTATTCTGGTTTCTCTCAAATACCTGTGTCAAAAGGGGATCAAGAAAAGACCACTTTTACTTGTCCTTTCGGTACCTTTGCTTATAGACGTATGCCTTTTGGTTTATGTAATGCACCTGGTACCTTTCAAAGATGCATAATAGCTATATTCTCTGATTTTTGTGAAAATATTGTTGAGGTTTTCATGGATGATTTCTCCGTTTACGGAACTTCTTTTGATGATTGCTTAAGCAACCTTGATCGAGTTTTGCAGAGATGTGAAGACACTAATCTTGTCTTGAATTGGGAGAAGTGCCACTTTATGGTTAATGAAGGCATTGTCTTGGGACATAAAATTTCTGAAAGAGGTATTGAAGTTGACAAAGCTAAAGTTGATGCTATTAAAAAGATGCCATGCCCAAAGGACATCAAAGGTATATGAAGTTTCCTTGGTCATGTCGGGTTTTATAGGAGGTTCATAAAGGACTTCTCCAAAATCTCCAGGCCTCTTACTAATCTCTTACAAAAAGATATTCCTTTTGTCTTTGATGATTATTGTCTAGAAGCATTTGAAATACTTAAGAAAGCATTGATCTCTGCACCTATTGTCCAGCCTCCTCACTGGAATTTACCCTTTGAGATTATGTGCGATGCTAGTGATTATGCTGTAGGTGTTGTCTTAGGGCAAAGAGTTGATACGAAATTGAATGTTATCCAGTATGCTAGTAAAACTCTAGATAGCGCCCAGAGAAATTATGCCACTACTGAGAAAGAATTTTTAGCAGTTGTATTTGCTTGTGATAAGTTTAGACCCTATATTGTTGATTCTAAACTAACTATTCACACTGATCATGCTGCTATCAAATACCTTATGGAAAATAAAGATGCTAAACCTAGACTTATTAGATGGGTTCTCTTGCTGCAAGAATTTGACTTGCATATTATTGATAGAAAGGGAGCTGAGAACCCCATTGCCGACAACTTGTCTAGGTTAGAGAATATACTTGATGACCCACAACCTATTGATGATAGCTTTCCTGATGAACAATTAGCTGTCATAAATACTTCTCGTACTGCTCCATGGTATGCTGATTATGCTAATTATATAGTTGCTAAGTTTATACCTCCTAGCTTCACATACCAGCAAAAGAAAAAGTTCTTCTATGATTTGAGACATTACTTCTGGGATGACCCACATCTTTATAAAGAAGGAGTAGATGGTATTATTAGACGTTGTGTACCTGAGCATGAACAGGAATAGGTCATACGCAAGTGCCACTCCGAACCTTATGGAGGACACCATGCGGGAGATAGAACTGCACACAAGGTATTGCAATCTGGTTTTTATTGGCCTACTCTCTTCAAGGATGCCCGTAAGTTTGTCTTATCTTGTGATGAATGTCAAAGAATTGGTAATATCAGTAGACGTCAAGAAATGCCTATGAATTATTCACTTGTTATTGAACCATTTGATGTTTGGGGCTTTGATTATATGGGACCGTTTCCTGCCTCTAATGGGTACACACATATTTTAGTCGCTGTTGATTACGTTACTAAGTGGGTAGAAGCTATTCCAACTAGTAGTGTTGATCACAACACCTCTATTAAGATGCTTAAAGAAGTTATTTTCCTGAGGTTTGGAGTCCCTAGATATCTAATGACTGATGGTGGTTCACACTTTATTCATGGTGCTTTCCATAAGATGCTTGCAAAATACGATGTGAATCATAGAATTGCATCTCCTTATCATCCACAGACTAGTGGTCAAGTAGAACTAAGTAATAGAGAGTTGAAATTAACTTTGCAAAAGACAGTTAATAGGTCTAGAAAGAATTGGTCCAAGAAACTTGATGATGCATTATGGGCCTATAGAACTGCATACAAAAATCCTATGGGTATGTCTCCATATAAGATGGTATATGGAAAAGCTTGTCACTTACCTCTTGAGCTAGAACATAAGGCATATTGGGCTATTAAAGAGCTCAATTATGATTTCAAACTTGCCGGTGAGAAGAGGTTATTTGACATTAGTTGTCTTGATGAATGGAGAACCCAGGCCTATGAGAATGCCAAGCTGTTTAAATAAAAAGTTAAAAGATGGCATGACAAAAGGATACAAAAACATGAGTTTAACGTAGGTGATTATGTCTTGCTATTCAACTCTCGTTTAAGATTTTTTGTAGGAAAACTTCTCTCCAAGTGGGAAGGACCTTACGTTATCAAGGAGGTCTATCGTTCCGGTGCCATAAAAATCAACAACTTCGAAGGCACAAATCGGAAGGTGGTGAACGGTCAAAGAATCAAACATTATATCTCAGGTAATCCTATAAATGTTGAAACCAATGTTATTGAAACCGTAACCCCGGAGGAATACATAAGGGACACTTTCCAGAACGATTCAGCCTCCGAAAAGGAAGAGGTATGTGATACAGAAAGTAAACCGACTCCAAAACAGCTCTAAAGGCAATTTTTCTCCGTTTTGGAATATTTAGAAAAATAGAAAAATAAGTAGCAGTCCGGAAGAGACACGAGGCGTCCACGAGGGTGGAGGGCACGCCCCCCTTCCCTGGGCGCGCCCCCTGCCTCATGTGCACCCCGTGTGCCTCCCGGACTCCGTTTTCTTGTATGTTACTCCTTTTGGTCGGTAAAAAATCATTATATATACTCCCGAAGGTTTTGACCTCTGTATCACGCAAAAATCCTTAGTTCTTGTTTCGAGTTGTTTTCTGCTAGGGTTTGCGAAGCCAGGCACCATGTCGTCTCCCTCCTCCAACAACGAAGGCACCGATGCTTGGCTAATGAAGATAGATCTGAAGAGGGAAGGACCCGAGGAGATCCACAAGGAGATGAAGATCAAGAAGGAGGTGGAAGATCCGGTTCCGGCATCAGGAGAAGAAGACACCCCTAAATCTCTTCCTAATCTATTTACCTCAACTGAGATTGAAGCTTTCAGGATGATTGAGTTAGCTCAAATTCGAAACAAGCATCTCACAAGTGAAAATATTTTGTTGAAGGATTACATAGCTGCACTCAAAAGTATTATCCGCAAGTTGGAGGATCTCCTACGCTCGATATATGATGATCCCGCATCACTACTTTCAACTCCATCATCACCACCCCCGAAGAAGGAGACATAATCATATGGGTATGGGCACTCCCCTTGGCAACTGCCAAGCTTGGGGGAGTGACCCCCATATCGTATCACCATCACTCATATCTTTACTGTTTTACTTAGTTCGGTCCTTTTGGTAGTATCTTGATCTAGTAAAATATAAGTTAGCATGATCTAGTTGTAAGCTTTTGCCTTATGATCTATATCCTTTGTAATCGAGTCCGTGAGCTATATAATAAAGATTAGTGTTGAGTCAAGGGTTTGATTTCCTCAGTTGGGTCATGATAAAAAGAAAGAAAACATAAAGAGTATCCAAGAGATCATATTGATCTTATGGGAAGTAATGACTTCACATATAAGAGTATGATAAATAAAAGTTGTTGGGAGTTGACAAGCATAGTTTTGGTCATCGTTGCAATTAATAGGAAGTAATAAAAGAAGAGAGGCTTCACATGCCAATATACTATCTTGGACATCTTTTATGATTGTGAACACTCATTAAAGTATGACATGCTAAAGAGTTGATGTTGGACAAGGAAGACAACATAATGGGTTATGGTTTCCTATATCCGAAATAAAGTATATTTTCATGGATCATCAAACATGTTGAGCTTGCCTTTCCCCCTCATGCTAGCCAAAACTCCTCGCACCAAGTAGAGATACTACTTGTGCTTCCATACATCCTTAAACCCAGTTTTTCCATGAGAGTCCACCATACCTACCTATGGATTGAGAATGATCCTTCCAAGTAAGTTGTCATGTTGCAAACTCGCTAAAATATGTATGATTTATTAGTGTGGAGGAAATTAGCTTTATACGATCTTGTGATATGGAAGTAATAAAAGCGACGGACTGCATAATAAAGGTCCTTATCACAAGTGGCAATATAAAGTAAAGTTCTTCTATGCTAAGACTTTGTGCATCCAACCATAAAAACACATGACAACCTCTGCTTCCCTCTGCGAAGGGCCTATCTATTATTCTTGCCTTATAAGAGTCAAGGTGAAATTCACCTTTCCTTTTTTCCATTTTATCCTTTGGCAAGCACACTGTGTTGGAAAGATCCTGACATATATACCCACTTGGATGTAAGTTTTCATGATCTATTACTGGTGACATTACCCTTGAGGTAAAAGGTTGGGAGGCAACACCATAAGCCCCTATCTTTCTATGTGTCCGACTAAAACTTCATAAACATGAGTATTGCGTGAGTGTGAGCAATTGTGAAGACTATATGATAGTTGAGTATGTAGGCTTGCTGAAAAGCTCTTATATTGACTCTTTCCGATGTTACGATAAATTGCAATTGCTTCAATGACCGAGATAAAAGTTTGTTAGTTTCTAATGAAGTTTATGATTCAAACTTGATATTGTGGATAAATTGTTACTTTAGCATAAGAATCATATGGCATTATATATATGTTGTTGTTATGAGAATGATCATGATGCCCTCATGTCCGTATTCTATTTTTATCGACACCTCTATCTCTAAACATGTGGACATATTTTTCGATATGGGCGTTCGCTTGAGGACAAGCGAGGTCTAAGCTTGGGGGAGTTGATACGTCCATTTTGCATCATGCTTATATGTTGATATTTATTGCATTATGGGTTGTTATTACTTGTTTTGTAACAATACTTATGTCTTTTCTCTCTTATGTTACAAGGTTTACAAGAAGAGGGAGAATGCCGGCAGCTGGAATTCTGGGCTGGAAAAGGAGCAAACTCTGGAAACCTATTCTGCACGACTCCAAAAGCCCCGAAACTCCACAGAACTCCGTTTCTAGAAAATATAAAAAATATCTGGCGAAAGAAGTTCACGAGGGGGGCCACCGGCTGTCCACGAGGGTGGGGGCGCGCCCCCCTGTCTCGTGGGCCCCCCGATGCCCATCTTCTCCTATATGAGGTGTTTTGACCTGGAAAAAATCATAAGGAGGCTTTCGGGACCAGACACCACCGTCTCGAGGCGGAACCGAGGTGGAAACCAATCTAGGGCTCCGGTAGAGCTGTTCTGCCAGGGATACTTCCCTCCGGGAGGGGGAAATCGTCACCGCCGTCATCACCAACAACCCTCCCATCTTGGGGAGGGCTATCTTCATCAACATCTTCACCAGCACCATCTCCTCTCAAACCCTAGTTCATCGCGTGTATCCAATCTTTGTACCCAAACCTCAGATTGGTACATGTGGGTTGCTAGTAGTGTTGATTACTCCTTGTAGTTGATGCTAGTTGGTTTATTTGGTGGAAGATCATATGTTCAGATCCATTATGCATATTAATACCCCTCTGATCATGAACAATATTATGTCTTGTGAGTAGTTACTTTTGTTCCCGGGGACATGGGAGAAGTCTTGCTATTAGTAGTCATGTGAATTTGGTCTTCGTTCGATATTTTGATTAGATGTATGTTGTCTCCCCTCTAGTGGTGTCATGTGAACATCGACTACATGATACTTCACCATTAGTTGGGCCTAGAGGAAGGCATTGGGAAGTAATAAGTAGATGATGGGTTGCTAGAGTGACAGAAGCTTAAACCCTAGTTTATGCGTTGCTTCGTAAGGTGCTGATTTGGATCCACTTGTTTCATGCTATGGTTAGGTTTACCTTAATACTTCTTTTGTAGTTGTGGATGCTTGCATTAGAGGTTAATCATAAGTGGGAGGCTTGTCCAAGTAAGGACAGCACCCAAGCACCTGTCCACCCACATACCAAATTATCAAAGTACCGAACGCGAATCAGATGATCGTGATGAAAACTAGCTTGACGATAATTCTCATGTGTCCTCGGGAGCGCTTTACTTTATATAAGAGTTTGTCCGGGCTTGTCCTTTGCTACAAAAAGGATTGGGCCACCTTGCTGCACCTTATTTACGTTTACCTTTTGTCACTTGCTACCAATTACCTTATCACAAAACTATCTGTTACCTATAATTTCAGTGCTTGCAAAAAATACCTTACTGAAAACTGCCTATCATTTCCTTGTGCTCCTCGTTGGGTTCGACACTCTTACTTGTCGAAAGGACTACGATAGATCCCCTACACTTTTGGGTCATCAAATAGCAAAGCTCGCGGTACATCAAGATCTCGTTCCAAATCAAGAACACAAGAGAGAGAGAGAGAGAGAGAGAGAGAGAGAGAGAGAGAGAGAGAGAGAGAGAGAGAGATCAAACACATAGCTACTGGTACATACCCTCAGCCCCGAGGGTGAACTACTCCCACCTCGTCACGGAGACCATCAGGATGATGAAGATGGCCACCGGTGATGGTTTCCCCCTTCGACAGGGTGCCGGAACGGGCTCCCGATTGGTTTTTCGTTGCTATAGAGGCTTGTGGCGGCGGAACTCCTGATCTAGGTTCTTTTCAGGGGTTTCTGTATTTATAAGAATTTTTGGCACCAAGAACAAGTCAGGGGGGTCCACGAGTCAACCACAAGGAAGGGGCACCCTCCCGGGGGGTAGGGCGCGCCCTCCACCCTTATGGTTGGCTCGGGACTCTTCTAGCCCAACTCTTTTGCTTCGGGGGGCTTCTTCTGGTCCGTAAAAAATTACTGTAAATTTTCAGGTCAATTGGACTCCGTTTGATATTCCTTTTCTGTGAAACTCAAAAACAAGGAAAAAAACAGAAACTGGCACTGGGCTCTAGGTTAATAGGTTAGTCCCAAATATCATAGAAAATGGCATATAAATGCATATAAAACATCCAAGATGGATAATATAATAGCATGGAACAATCAAAACTTATATATACGTTGGAGACGTATCATAGTCCAAGCAGAACCGAAGAGAATGCTGTCTCCAATGTCAAGTTCGAGGAACTTCACCGAAAAATATCTGCGTTGCAGAGAAGAATGATCTACATCTGTTGAAGACATGTAGGCAAGAAGAATGATGTGAAGGAACTAACCCCTCCCCCCCCCCCAAATTTATTGCTGACGTGAAGTAATTTGTTCAGAGATTCTATCTGAAGAAAATTGACTGCGGCGAATGGAAGTCGAAGACAAAGTGAAGATGTAGTATTCATTTCGTTGTTCTTCTTCATTTATTTGAGTCATAGGACCTCCGTACTATTCAGAGGGGCATAGGTTCTCGAAGCTTAGATCCGCTATGATGCTTAGCTCTAAAAACCTATGAAAGATGCAAGAGAAATCTCTTTATGCTCCGATTGATTACCTCGCAGCGGTAGACGTTGTTCTTCGTGCCGCACGAGATATCTTTTGAACCGAGGAGTTAGCTTTACTTGCCCCACAACTAATGTTACCGTTGTGCTCAATTTCCGACCGTTGGACTCGTGTCGTTTGGACAATGGATGCTCCACATGTCCAATTTTATCATTTCCCTTCATGGAAGGATACGGCTATAAATATCCACCCCACTCCAACGTTGTCCGTTGGCTGCTCCGCTTAAGATTTCTAAGAAGATTGACTGAGCATACCCTCTCCGAGTGTTTTGAGTTTAAGATCCATCGAGAGAAAAATTAAGAGCCCAAACTTAGACGGTGGTTGAGCATAACAGTAGTTCTAAGTGAGAGTTCTTGTACCTATTACTCTCGAGAGTTGCACACTCTCTAGACGGATAGATGTACTATCGAGTGTTGAAGAGTTGTTGTCTTCATCGAGCAAGATCTTCAGCAACCAAGAGTGATTGTGGTTTGCGAAGGTCGATCGAAGGTTTGGAGATCGTCGACAAGTATCTACCACAAGTGAAATCAACTGGAGTCTGATCAGCTACAAGTTGAGGGAGAATAGGACGAAGAGAGTTTATCTTCCGTGTTAAGTCACAACCCCTTTAACCAGACATAGTCCTTTGGCAGAAGGACAAACTGGTCTTCCAAACCCACATGTCGCCATCGAGCACCACTGGTTCCATCAACTTTACTGCTTTACTTTCTGCAGTTCACTTTCGTGCTTTGCGATGATAGTTTACCTAATCATTCACTTTTTGTTGCACATCATTCAGTCTTATCATTTCTATCGTCACAACTGTTGTTGTTCATTACTCACCCTGTATCAATCTCATCACTTAGTTTGGTGGTAACAGTCATTCAAGTTATTCGTTGTTCTCATCATATTTAGACTCTCGTTCCTTTCAGTGTGTTAATTTCTTTCGCTTCATCATAGTTCTTCCTGGTGATTTCCCTTCGAATATCATACCTTGTTTTCTCTCAATGATTTTGTTCCTATTAGCCTGCTGCATTACCATCGTTATTGTCAAGCATGTGGTATATTATACTCGTGTTGTCATTGCTTCCTACATCGATACTTATGTTCCTTCATAACGTGCTTGACTAAATACTTTTCTACCGGACGTTATTTCCGCTGCTGTGATTGGGTTCAGATCAAAATATTCACAAGAATTTTTGAATCTCCCATTCACCCCCCCCCCCTCTGGTCGATATACTCTCGGTCCTAAGATAGGGTAGGTTTCGGGCGTGTCCAGACTCAAGCTGCGAGACATGGTCGAGCAAGATGGGATTTGCCCCTCCAATTAGGAGAGATATACTTTGGGCCCCTTGTGTGATCTGACCTAGATAAGCATGGCCACGCGATGAGGATTATGAGATAATCTGAAGTGTTGGTCGGATTCACTGGAACGAGAAAGTGGCCGGGCTAGCACAAGGATGACAGACTCGCCTTGAGCCCAACAATATTTATCATGTGGTAAAGGGAACAGAAGTGTGAAACGTTGTACAAGTTCGCCAACCAGCTTCATTGTCTACTTGGTGGTTGGCATGCCTTGCTAGAGGCTGCTACCAGCCGAGCATGTCGGGGGTGATCCAACCTGCGACCAAGCCGACTTGACCTAAGGGGTCGCACACTTAAGGGAAGGAACCTGTGAGGTCGGAACCGACTCCACGAGTCTGATGTGATCCCACTCAGACTCGGATCTAGGCCGAACAGACTTTGGGCTTTAGGATCCGTGCGAGGCCCAAGTGTTGAGCCCGCGAGGGATGCCTATATACAGTGGAGGCGCGACACACTCATTTGATTGATCGCTTTGGCGCCGTCACTAGGGCTTTGCATGTGTTGCAACTAGCCATCTCCATTCGCCGCCGGTTGTGTGATCGGACCTAGCCGTCGGCCGCACGACGTTCCTCCTGCACGCACGGATCCCATTAGAGGTGGTGCACTTGTGCCGCTCCAGCGAACCTGTTCGAGGGATCCGATCGGCTACATGGGAGATCGACGAGGAGGAGACGACTCTGGAGACACGCTACACCAACTCTATTTCCGCTGCACGGCACTGCGCGTCTAGTGGTAATGATCCGTGATCCACCTCCCTTAGCATATTCATGGATGTTCTGCAGGTATGAAATTTGAATTTACAGTTGACGCACCCTACCGTAGAACCCAACATATTTTATTTGGAAACAGATTTTGGTCATGCAGCAACCTAGTGGGATTTCCATCCACCATATGAACCCTTACTTCCACTTTGGAAATTGAACAAATGCATTAGATAATAAAACAATTAGAAACACGGTACTGGTGGAAATGCTAACACGCAGACACCCTCTAACACATGCACACACATTCTACCAATGTGAGCTCGAAGAGATTGCGTCGGCATGATGTTAACTCCTCCAATATGAGTGACCGAATATCACTAATCCTGCAAAATATGTGAATTTTAGTTGCCTTGATTGATGAGAATAAGATGGCCCAATTGCGTTGAAATGATAATGCTAACTAGTTCAAAACCCGGATGTATACATTGACCTTGTTGCAATAGATTAGATTTATGATTTCTTGTATTGCGTTCGATTATGCAATACAATTTCAATTTCAAATCCCTCTAATCCAATACTCCTTTCATGAGGTTTCATTGACAGGAAGCAGAGCATCAAGGATAATGTGGAAGTTTTTTTCTTGAGGATACATGATGTCCTGCATGTCCACATGACTGGTTGAAAAATAATTTGTGGGAACCATTGCAACCCAGTTTATGTCGAACTAGAGCAGCCAAAGAGTGGTTATTACTTCTCTCAAAAAAAAAAGAGTGGTTATTACTAGCCCTGCAACTATGTTGTCGCTACAGAGATATGCTCGCACACAATCCCATTTGATGCATACTGGTTCAAAGTGTTGAGTAAATCTAGGTCCATCCCAATTATCTACTCTGGTTTTCCCGGTTCATGTCTGATTTATTTACTTTCACCTTTTTCTATTTTCTTTCTCTATCAATTTTAGCTTTACCTTTTATTCTTTATTTAAAAATCGTTTCAAAAAAAATCTTCAAGCTGTTTGAAAAATATTTTTTTAAGAAAAATTCATGTTTAAATAAATGGTCATGTGTTTAAAAAATATATTCAATAAATTCTCAATTTTGAACCAAATGTTCACAACAAATTAAATAATATTCATTATTTTCAGAAAATGTTCACAAAGATAAAATTATTCATGTTTACAAAAAAATGTTGCAGAAAATTTGTAAAATGTCCATATGAAAAAAAAAGTTCACAGAGTTTAAAATAATACATTCTAATTTTTATGATTTATAAAACTTTCCTACTTCAGCAGATTTTTGTCGAAGAAACCAGCTAGAAACATTATAGTATACAAAACAAAATCAATTGGCTCAGTACAGTACTGGCGACAACATGGGTCGATTGAGTTGCGCATGCCATATGTGTTTGGGCGGCGACTTGTTTCAACCGCAAATGGTATGTCTTGCCTACTACTGTACGAGAGGAGCTTCCATCTTTTTACAAATACATCGGATTTTTAAAAATGAGTTTTACAGTTTCCGCTAACACGCGGAATATTTTTTTCATACACATTGAACATTTGCCACGTACATGATGAACATTTTTTCCAAATACATGTTTGCCTTTTAATGAAAAAATGTTTAAAAAATCAAATACACATTAATTTCTTCCGTAACACATTAATCGCATTTTTAATATATGTAGAACGTTTTCTAGACACACCTTCAAACTTTCTTGAGTGCACTTTGAACATTTTTTAACATATGTTATACATTTTTCAGAAATGCCGAGAGCATTTAAAAAATACACACAGAACATTGATTAAATTTAAACCTTTTTAAATGTGACAAACACGTTCGATTTTTTTATTTTCCCAGAAAATTATTTATATTATTTAATTATTTATAAAAATTCCCAGAACATTCTTTATATTATAGAACGTTTTATAAAAATATGCCGTAATTTTTTTACACCAGTGAATATTGTTAAATGTTATGAACATTTTTATAATGGTACACAACATATTTGAAAATTATGCTATATTTTACTTACAATTTACACAAAAATATTATTGAAAAGCACGTTTTTTAAAATTTCACAAACATTCTTTGCATGGTAGAAACAATTTTTGAATGTTCTGGGAACAAATTTAAACACCGCATAAATATTATTAATGTGAGATGAACTTCATAAAATTTAGTAAACTGATTTGAAATGCATAGTTTTGAAAAGTTTATAAAATATCCCCTAAAAGTTTATATTCCGTTGTAACGCATTAATATGGGCTTGTAAATCACATGCTAACATATTAGAGTATTTATATTCCATTATAACGCACGGGTATTATCCCAATACCAATATGAAAAGACCCAAAGAGGCAAATTCAATTAATCTCAACAATGAAAAAATCATGGAAACCCAACAAATTAGATTGCTCCAATGGTGAATGCTTAACATGATTAACACGCAATTAATATCATGCCAAACATTAACAAATGCATTGATCACATAATTAACACGTAATTAATATATTGTCTAGTATCAACATGCAATTATATCCTCCCTAATATCAACGTGCGTTGCACGTATGCTATACAATTTGTAGGGGTAACATGCTGGACGTGATGTATTTGAGCCCGAGCACAAATGAGCTCGGGTGAACAGTAACCCCGAAAATAATTTTTAAAAAATTTCAAAAAAATCTGATTTTTTTTGTGCAAACATTGACAAAAGTTCTCAATGCTCATAAAGTAACATTCGTGGAAGTCGCAGCAAAAACAAAACAAAATTGATGATCCAAAAATGTTATTTCCAAAAACATTTTGGAGTACTGATTTTTTATTTTTTGCCACGACTTGTACGAATGTCATTTTTGTATGTATTTCTGCAAGCAGTGAGAACTTTTGTCAATGTTTCCACCCAAAAAAATTCAGAACTTTTTGAAATGTTTTTCATTTTTTTAGATTTACTGTTCACCCCGAGCTCAAATGAGCTCGGGAGCAGAACATGACTTTTCGGTAACATGCTTTACTTTATTGATCGACCGAACATAGTACATGTATTACAGAAGTAACATGAGGGTGGAGAAGCCAAAGATGACGTCCATCTACTAAATATAAACCATGTTTTGCTAATCTATGTGCCTCCATATTTAATTCGAGGCCTTCAAAAAAAAAAACTACAAGAACGAAACTATCTGATTATCTCTCGTAAAAAAACTACAAGTAAACCTATGTAATGGCCAGCCAGCGAGTGCTAAGCACAGTCACATGAAATCACTAATTAGAGAGTACTTCTTCTAAAGACCATTTTCACCTCCTGATGTAGCGACAAATTGTGCGGTGCATGTGCGTCACTTGTCATATTGGGAGATTTCCCTTTTTCATATATTCGTTTATTCAAAATGTTTTATCTCTTAAACGTGCGTCCAAATCTCGAACCCTTTTCATCATTGGATTCCTTGCATCGATATCTTCAAAACTAGATCCCATGTTAATAGGTTTTGATGAATTTTGCTTTTCACGAAAAAAAGGAAGAAAAAACCACACCCAAAGCACATTTTTTTTCATTTCGAAAGCCGTTTCCGGGAGGTAGGCTGTGATTCTCGGGTAGCAAATCCGTGCCTCTAGCTGAAGCAAAACCTTGCTTCTTGTGGAAGGAACAAAAAAAAGAAAACAAACACATTTTTTTAATTTCCAAGAGCCACGGACGTGCCTGTCACGGAAGCAAATCCGTGCATCTCGCGAAAGCAAAAAAAAAAAATAGGAGATGTGTTTTTTTTGTTTCCGAGAGGTATGACAGTGCCTCTTGTGGAAGAAAATTCATGCCTCTCGTGGAAGCAAAATTGTGCCTCTCATGAAAGGAAATAAAGCTCATTTTTTTTCCTTTTCCGCCTCTCGCGGAAGCAAAAAACACACATTGTTTTCCGTTTCCGGCAGTGCCTCTCGGAAGCAAAAAAAAACGTGTTTTTTCACGTCGAAAAGCTAAGAAAGACCCATGAAAAATCACAAAGCCAAAAATAATCATCTAAAAAGACAAAAACACTTGCGGAAAAATAAAGAAAAATCTGAAGGGAGCACACACTTGTGTTGGGATCTGGTCCCTCTAGTTACCTTGTTTGCATTTTCTTCTTATAAGTCATTTGATTCTTATTTCCTCTTATAGTGGAAGGAGGACCACTCTTGCGGCCAAATTCACTGTTTTGACCCTTTTCGTTAGTTTAGTGCGGTCTGACCATATGTGCGAAAGTTTTTCGGATCTGACCAGTTTCCTACCGTCGTTGTCTAAGGCAATAGGGTAACACACCCTACCGCTACCCTACCGCCAAGGCCTTTGGCGATAGGACTTACCTGCACCGTCATCTTCGCTTTTTGCAAAAAAAGACCCTACGTCCACAGTCTATGGCACTAGAATGTGTTACCCTACCTCCACAGGCTATGACGGTAGGGTCTTTTTTGCAAAAAATAAATCTTTTATTGCATGTGTGCCCTTATTATAATTGCATGCATACCCCTACCGTCAAAGACTATGGCAGTAGGGTCTTTTTCGCACCGAACGGATGTCACGGCGTAAGTAAGTCCTACCGCCACAGGCCTTGACGGTAGGTTGTGTTATCCTACTGTCAAAGACAATGGCGGTAGGAAAAGGGTCAGATCCGAAAAAAGTTGTAAATAGAGTCAAATCGTGTTAAACTAACGAAAAAGGTCAAAACAGTGAATTTGGCCCACTCTTGCTGCATGTGAACAGTAGTACGCATCACTAGGCTGGCACTTGCCAGATCGTCAGGCACGGACAACCCCGCATCCGGCTGGAAGGGTTCCAGGATGAATTTTGAGAATTGTTCAAAGAAGGTTTGAACCTTTCCTAGACGTTTTATTCTGTTGGGGCCATCTCGTTTTAGAATGCCATTTTCGCATGGACGTGTCTGTCCATGTTGGGCCTTAGTCGAACCATGTAGAATATATTTTTATTAGCGGTGGTCTGAGCCGTTATATCAGAGAATAGAAAGTTGTGAAGACGAATGGTAACAACAAAAAAAGTGGGGCACACGCAGATCCTCCACCATGGCCATGCATTTTTGTACCGTGAGCCATGCATGGCTAGTGTAGTTTGCATACACCGGACTCGTCGGAGCCGAATGAGGAGGAGGAGGAAGAGGATCTGGCTCCGATGAAGGTGGCGAATCCGGAGGACGATGAGGAGGCGGAGTAAGTGAAGCAGAAGCTGGCGGCGGCCTCCGGCTTCAACATGGAGCAGGCGGAGGTGGAGTTCCCCATCGCCCAAGCAGATGAGATGGCCGAGCAGCAGGCCAACCTGGAGTTCATCTAGGAGGAGGCTTATGTGGAAGCCAATCAGCGGTTCATCCGGCAGGAATGGACGACGACCGACGCCCTTTTCGACGCGGTCGAAGTGAAGATGGATGTGCATGCCGTCGCGGAGGAGCCGGAGCTGCGGCTGCCGCCCATGTACCGAGCCCCTCGCATGGAGATAGTGCACATCTCTGACGAGGACTAGGCTTGTTGATCTATATAGTGCGTAGGAATTTTTTTTTGCATGCTTTTGTAAGGATTTTAGATTTCTAGTATTAGGTATCTCGATGCAGATGCAGAAATTTGAGTCTTAATCGGTCAGTGTTCGCTGACACGGCCAAGCGCGTCCGCGGGCATTTGAGGGCCCGATTTGCGTTTCGGCTGTAGATGCAGTAACCTAAGCTTATGGATACAACCAACTTCAAGGCCCCAAGAGTTTTTACGGCGGCAAGGTAGTAGAAAGAATAAACCTTTTTACGGTGGCAAAAGTCAAGTGCTCGTCCACGAAACAAAAAATGCGCCTCTCACGAGTCATGGAATCTGTATTTTAGAGGTCTTTCGGACTATTTTTTTTTTTTTTTTTGAGACAAACTCGCAAAGCTTTTATTGATGGTCCGTCACGCTTACAGGGACGAAAGAAAGATCTCCTGGGTGGCCTAACCAAACATGGCGACCGGTCCCAAGAGTTAAAGCATGCTTTGCTAGTTTGTGTGCCTCAACATTCGAGGTTCTAAACTCATGTTTAAATAAACAGGAAGTAAAACTACTAGAATGATCTTTGATCTCCTGAACCACCGCACCATATACCGAAGATGTTCCTTGCTGGATGGCTTCCACCGCTAGCTTGCAATCAGATGCGACTTGGACTTTCTGAACATATAGATCGTCAGCAAGTGCTAGGGACTCTCTAATGGCAAGAGACTCCAGAATCTCAGGCTGGTCGATGTTCCTGAATATAACAGCCGAAGCTCCCAAGAATTGGCCTGTAACATCCCTACAGATTGCTCCCACGGCTCCAAAACCTCCTGTCCTTGGCACTGCTGCATCCACATTAATCTTTGAGTACCCATCCCTCGGAGGTAGCCAGGTCGTAGGTCTCCTCTTCTCCTCGGCATGTGCTCTGGTATGTGCTCTGGAAGGAACTTTGAATGTAAGCTGCAGATCACACATGTAACTCTTGATGAACGCTTGTGTTGAGAAAGGAGTTTGAAAAATTCCTTCATGTATGAGCTTCCGGCGAGCATGCCAAATTGCCCAAAGAGTAACAACCAAGTTGGTGAATTCTTCCTGTGATGTAGACTCACTCATAGCGAACAACCAGCTTTTGGCATTGTCGTCCATGTTCATACACATGTGCTCCACCAAGTCCGGATTCGTTAGGGCCCAAACACTCCTTGACATAGAGCAGTCCAGCATGGAATGACGCCAATTATCATCAGCCCCGCAAACCGCACAAGCACTCGTCGTGGACATGTTCCGATGCCGCAATATATCACTAGTTGGGAGGGAATGTTGCGCCAGGCGCCATATGAATACCTTCAACTTCGACGGCACTTGCAGGCCCCAAACAGATGCCCACCCCTTTCGCTCAGACCTGTTACTGGAGCTTTCATCAACATTTTCCAGCCAAGCTTCTCTCCCAGTTTTCAAGCGGAAAATCATGTTGTAACAAGATCTGACAGAGTAGCGGCCTTTAGGATCTTCCGCCCAAACCCAGAAATCCTGAACCGGCCTTGTGCATATTGGTATTTTCAGTATGGCCTCTGCATCAACCGGAATGAACACCTGCCGAACTATGTCCTCCTTCCATGCTGCCATGCTATGGTCTATCAGCTCAGCCACTAGCCTTGGCGGGTTAGCTACCAGCGATGTCACCGGTGTTGAGAAGCCTTCCCTAGGTATCCAGCTTTGTGTCCAAATGTTCGTTGAAGAACCATCCCCTATCTGCCGACGGAGCCCCTGCTGCAAGATGTTTCGGCCATCAATGACTGCCCGCCATATTTGAGAGGGTCGAGATCCTACCTCGGCGTCCAGAATCGATGAGTTAGGATAGTATATCGCCTTTAGCAACCTTGCACTAAGAGAATCCGGCTCCTCAAGCAATCTCCAGGCCTGTCTAGACAGAAGAGCTAAGTTAAACATCTCCATATCTCGAAAACCCAATCCGCCTAGACTCTTTGGTTTTGTCATCTCATCCCACGACACCCAACATGGTTTTCGTTTTCCTTGCTTGCTCCCCCACCAAAATTGACGGATAAGTGATGTAATGCTCTCACATAGGCCCCTTGTCAGCCTGAAACATGACATGGAAAATACAGGGATAGCTTGTGCAACTGATTTAATTAGGATCTCCTTACCGCCTACAGACAAGAGTTTTTCCAACCAGCCCTTAATTTTCTCCCAGACTCTGTCACGAAGGTATTTGAAAGTGCCGCTTTTTGATTGTCCAACTTCAGTTGGTAGGCCCAAATATTTCTCACTCAAGGACTCATTTTGCACGTTGAGGCAGTTTTTCACCCCTTGTCTGGTTTGCTCTGGGCACCCCTTGCTGAAAAATATCGAAGATTTGTCATGATTTATCCTTTGTCCTGACGCCGAGCAATATGCATCCAACAGGTTTGACACCACATTAGCCCCCTCCACGCTAGACTTAAAAAGCAACAGGCTGTCATCTGCAAACAAAAGGTGGTTAACAACTGGAGCTGTCGGTGCCACCTTTATTCCAAGCGCCGATGACTGAGAACTGTTTTTTAAAAGGCACGAAAGGCCCTCTGCTGCAAGTAAGAATAGATAGGGGGAGATAGGATCTCCCTGTCGAATGCCTCTTGTTGGACTGAAACTTTCAAGCTTTTCTCCGTTGAACAACACAGAGAAGGAAACAGACCTGACTAGGCTCATTACTATTTGGATCCAGGGTGCTGCAAAACCCAGCTTTCCCATGATGGCTTGTAGATAGTCCCACTCAAGCCGATCGTATGCTTTCATCATGTCAAGCTTCAAGGCGCAAAAGCTATTGTTCTTTGATTTACTCCTTTTCATGAAGTGGAGACACTCATACGCAGAAATAATGTTATCTGTCATTAGTCTGCCAGGCACAAAAGCTGACTGTTCCTCAGAGATGATATCAGGCAAGATAACTTTAAGTCTATTAGCTATAACCTTTGAAGCAATTTTGTACAGGACATTGCAGAGACTAATTGGCCTGAACTGAGTGAGATGATTAGGGGAGAGTACCTTAGGGATACGCACCAACACTGTGTCATTAATACTTTCTGGACTATCTTCGCCACGGATAATCCGAAGTACAACGGAGGTAACTTCCTCCCCACAAATATCCCAATGTCTCTGGTAAAAATGCGCTGGAAAGCCATCAGGGCCTGGTGCCTTAGTAGGGAACATCTGAAAAAGAGCAACCTTGACTTCCTCACTTGTATATGGAGCACAAAGTTCCTCGTTCATGGCTGGGGTGACTTTGCATGGCACATGCGATAATACTTCCTCAACACCAGTAATACCCTCCGATGTATATAGGGACTTGTAGAACTCCAGCACCATCTCCTTTAGCTCCGTTTGATTCTCTGTGTAAATACCCAATGAATTATAGAGAGCTTTTATCATATTCTTCTTTCTCCTCATACTCGCCCGCATATGGAAGAACTTGGTATTTTTGTCACCCGCCGAAAGCCACTGATAAGTTCCTCTCGGTGGTACAATTCTACTAGCCGCTCATTTACTTCAGCTCCAAATGAGAGGGACCTGTCCTGGCTGGGTCGTTCCTTAGCTGCTCCAATTGATTATTAAGCTGTTTTATTTCATTGCGTATGTTGCCAAAAGACTCGTTGCTCCACCCAGTCAAATCTCTTGATAAAGCCAGCAATTTGTCCCGAAAATCTCCAGCACCATAGCCCGGAGAGACTGCATTCCACTTAGAGGTTATAGTATCTCTCCATTCCTCATGAGACTCCCACATTACCTCGTACCGGAAGTTCTTTTTCCTCCTCCCCTGCTGAGGTGTCGAAGTGTTGAGGAAAATCGGTGCATGGTCTGAGGATGCTGCAGAGAGGTGAACCAACGAAGCCAAGGGGAAGCGCGCCATCCAGCTCGGGGAGGCGAGCGCCCTGTCAAGACGCACACGCGTGTAGGATCCTCCAGCAACCCTCTTCTCGAAAGTCCACGGTCTACCCTGGTAGCCCAAATCTTCAAGCATGCAAACGTCCACTGCCTCTCTGAACGCTTGGATCTGTGCATTACTACGATCCGCTATCCCTTGATGCTCTTCGGGACGTAAAACTTCGTTGAAATCACCAAAGCAGAGCCACGGCAAGGCGCTCGTGGTTGAGATCCCCTTCATCAAGTCCCAAGTCTGGTGCCTAAGGTGGGTTTGTGATTCGCCGTATACACAAGTAATTCTCCAAGGTTCCTGCCCCTCCTCATGAATCTTAGCATCTATATGATAACATGAGTCTCCCAAGATCTCTATATTGCTAGTGGCATTCCAGAACATACCGATTCCACCACTTCTCCCCTGACTGCCGATTGCATAAGCTTTCTCATACCCTAGTGTACTGGCTAGAGCTTCAACCCGTTCTCCACTAATTTGAGTTTCAACGATACACAGTACCGCTGGGGCAAACTTCCTCGCGATTTCGCGAAGTTCTCGAACTGCCGCAGGTTTACCCACGCCACGGCAGTTCCAACAGAGGGCACTCATTGGGCTTGGCGGCGCCCCTCAAGGGAGCCCGCCGATGTTTTCGTCTTGCTGCCTTCAACGTCTTCCTCTCCTGTTTTTGCTTTCTTCAGGTCCCTCTTCGGAGGTGGGCTCAGGGGTGATGTGCCGAACTGCACCAGCGCTGACTTGTCGACCGATGACGGCAGGAATCTGTGAGCTACGACCCCACTCTCCATGCACGTTGCCGCTGAATTAACCTGCCTCTCTGAGCGCTTCCTGTTATTATCCACCATGTCCACATCCTCTATTCTTGCTATAGCTCTAGAGTCCATCTCATTATGTTCCTGCATGCCCATCTCATTCTGCTCCTGCGTGGTGTTCATGTATTGTTCTTCGACCGAAGCATCATCACCTCCTCTTCCTGCAGTTGATCGTCCGCCACGACGGCCTCCTCTACGGCCACGCCCCTCTCCAGGACCCCTACCTGTGCGCATAAACCAGGAGGCCCTTAGATCTTTGAAGACAAGAGCTGATGGGGGGTGGATCCCAGTCCCATGCTCTTTGTATAGATGCCCTAGCTTGCCGCAGACCGCACACCAGTCGGGAAGTTTCTCATACTTGACTCTATAGATCTGTCTCTTCCCCTCCCTTATCATTGAGACGGCGTTTTTCAGAGGTTTGTTGACATCAATCTGAACCCAAACCCGATAAAAGTTTCCTACAAAGTCATGCGAGCTTGTTTCAACGAAAAGAACCTCTCCCACCTTCGCCGCAAGCGGCTTCACAAGATGTGCAAAGAGTGCTGGAACATCATGTATCTGTACCCAAATATTCAGAGTGTCTAGCCTGACAGACGAGGGTTTCGAAATTCCATCATAGGGAGCCATAATCACTGCATCACCTCTGAAGTTCCAGGGGCCCTCGTTCATCACCCTCTCCCAATCGCCCAGACAGGAGAATTGGACAGTATATAGATTGTTCTCGAGAGGTTTAAACTTGACTTCCTGAGCTACATCCCATGCCGCTCGCATATTCCTGTAAAACCATGTCTGGCTATAGTTTTTTGGAGTATTCACCCTGGCCAACGCCAGCCACATCGCCGCCTCCGGTGGTGCGGCTTCCTCCTCGAAAACCACGTCATCCAGATCCTCTTCTCGCAGTCCTAGTTCAGCCATCATCTGTTCCACATCATCGAAGCCCGCGGAGCTCGAGGCCCCCGACGTATTCATTGCTAATACTTGCCCGAAGAACAACTCAGATCGGTTTCGGGCGGGGGAACCCTAGACCATCGAGACCCAAGACAGCAGATCAAGAGGGGGAGGCGATCCTGGATCGCCCCTACAATCCTCCCGAATCCAGCTACTCCGGTCGGAATCGACAGCAGGGGAAGCAGACTCGACGATGTCGAAAAAATCGCCGCCGGGAGGACTAAACCCTAACGAGAGGGAACATGTTCAGCACATCATCACTTCGGACTATTTTTGTTGCCTCTCCACTGTCACGCAGACAGAGCAGGGCGGCCCATGATCAAATTCACGCGCCGGCTGAAGACCAGCGCGGCTACTCCTTCGTATACCAGGCTGACCATTTGGTGTTCCACCAAAGCCCGATAGGGGTTGAAGATTGACGGACTTCGTTTGTTCGTGAAGCGGTGGCTCACGGCAGATCTAACATTCAGCAGATAGATTGTATTTCCCAAATCAAAAACTGCGTGACACACGTAGAAAAAACCTGGTGCCCGCTGCTTTCAATCGCTCCAACGCTGATGAGGACGACATCGGCTGCAGCAAGAAGTCAGTGGCGGAGCCAGGATTGGAGCAAGCCCCAGACCTTTTTTTGCCTCGAGGGAAAAACTTAACGGCCATGAGGCTTTTAGCTACTTCAAAAAACACCCCATACAAAATATGGCTCAATTGCACACAAAAAAATTAGAATTTAAACTCAATGCTTAGCGATACAACAAAATAGATAAAAACATGATAAAAACTACAAAGAAGAATACGTGATAAAAAAGAGAGTACCAAAACAATGGTTTGCTTCATTAGTGCCTCGCAGAACTTCATCAATGGCGGAAGAAGAGCCAACACATTCATGACATCAAAAGCAAAATTTAGTAAGTGAAGGCATAAACACCAAGTGAAATAATTATCATTCATACAAATCTAAAAACTTATCACTTTAATGAGGTAAAAAGCTCTTTGCGGATCCTATTGATTGGAAGCGATATACACTATCTTCATCATCAATACTTGGTGTTTATCAATACATCCGCTGTGGACACCAGTGAAAAAAATCACTTCATTTTCTTTTTCTACAATATGAAATGAAATTGGCAATTACATCAATTTGAGTTCAACAATACCCTAGACATATGACTGGATACCAGCACACACACAATATTTCGATTAAATTTCAGTTCAGAGCAGTTTATACACTGATACAAATAGAACATGGTATAAGTAGAAAGCATCAATGGGGAAACAGGGAAATCATCAAAGAAAATTACAAGCTTCGGCAGCCGACAATGAAGCAGCGCCATGCGGGCGAACAACGAGCAGAGTACATCTATCTATCTACTACCCCTATAAAAGAAAGATAGAGGGCAGATTCAAACAATTATAACCGTCCATCTACAATATCCAACGGTCCTTAATCCTTCCATGGTTAACACAACAAGCCACGCAATTAAGCCACTGATGTGCCCATTCGTTTGAAAAAAAAACACCGCATGCACGACCTTTCCCACCGCACGCACGCACGAACCCCGCACGACTACCTTTCCCACGCCCCGCACCTCCTCCTCCCAATGACCAGATCACGGTCGGGCCTCCGCCTCCCGCCCATCCTCACCCTCCTCCGCCGCCGCTCCACGGCCAGGCCTCCGCCGCCGTCCGCCGCCTGCCCATCCCCGCCCTCCTTCGCCGCCGCTCCACAGCCGGGCCACCGTTGCCTTCCGCCGCCTGCCCATCCTCGCCCGCCTCCGCGGCCGCTCCATGGCCGGGCCTCCATCCTCCGCCGCCGACCGCCCATCCTCTGCCGCCGACCGCCTCCAGCCGGTCCTCTTCTCCGCCGCCGCGAGCGTGAGCTGCCCCACTCCGCCCCTGGCCGCTGCCGGCGCGCGTCGGCTCTACCTTCCCACAACGCGCGTGCGCTACACGCTTCCCACGACACACACGGGGATCTCTTTCTGCAACGAATCCCTCACCAATTCGAGCGTCGAGGACAGCCATATCCTTTCCCGCAAGCAATCATCATCAATAAGGAGAAAAAATTATGTTCAGCTTTGTGCTTGCTTATTCACCCCGTACGCCCGACCTTCTATTTTTGTTATATTTATGTTCAGTTATGTGCTTGCTAATTCGAGTCAATTGCAAGAAACCACCACATTTGTGGCTAGGTTTGCAGGAAACTACCAAGTCGTTAATCTATTGCAAAAAACACCGTAAAATCTCTTAACCCGTTGCAAAAAGCACTGAACAGCTATTTAGCCGCGTTTGATCTCTTTTCCGACAGGTGGGCCCTGAAAATGCTGATGTGGCATGACGGACAGGCAAACGGCGCCGTTAGGACCAACGCTCAAGACGCCGCGCCGGTCGGTCGTGTCGGTGCTCGCCAGACAGATCCCCCGCGCCCTCTCTCTCTCTCTCTCTCTCTCTCTCTCTCGCCCCTCTCCTCTGTCTCCTCTCTCTGGCTCTGGTCGCCGTTGGTGAGAAGCCAGCTCGCCGCCGTCCGCCATGGTTTCATGGAGCGACGACAGCGAGGAATCGGGCTACCAGTACTCTTCAGACGGCTCCCCTATCAAGGTCAGTGATGTGTACTCATAGCTAGGGATCTCCGAGCTAGGGTTTCGGATTGGGGATTTTGTTTTTCCTGCTCATTTTGAACCCATGAGATGGATTTTGTGCATTTTTTTTGTTGATGTAGATCCCGGCTACAATCGAGGACCCGAACTACTCTGGTGTTGACGATGAGATGATGGTGATGTGTGAGCATGGCCAGCCGGCAAAGAGGCATGTTTGCTTCTCAAGCATTAGCACTGGGAGGAGGTTCCTTGCCTGTGGACTTGATGTGAGTGCTAGCAAAAATCTGTAGTTTGCTTATTTTGTGAAGAAATTATAAATTGTTCATATGCACTGTTCATTGTTCATGTTCACTGTTCATTGTTCATGTTCACTGTTCACCTAGTAGTTTAGTTAAAGGTACTGTCATGTACCATAACATAGTGAGTGAGTGAAGTAAATGAATTGTTCATACATATAAATGAACAACACCACAATGATATAAATGAAGTAAATGAATTAAATTGTGCTGTTAAAAATTAAGTACATAGATATAAAATTAAGGTATCCATAGTGACTGAGTGAAGTAAATTGTGATGTTAAAAAGTATCACAGTGCATTGTTCATAGATATAAATGAAGTAAATGAATTGAAGTGAATTGTATTGTGCTGTTAAATGAATTAAGGTATAAATGAAGTAAATTCAGTGTAGTATGCTGTTAAAAATTCAGATATATATGCAGAATTGTGCATGTGCAGTATAGAATAGTTGTTTTGAATTGGACTGAATAGAAGTGAAGTGAAAAAGGAAGTAAATGCATTTGTACTTGTTGTTTTGCAGGAAGCAAGCAGCTGTGGTTTTGTTCAGTGGGTAGATGAGGAGTGGCCAGAGCAACTGCAGAATGCTCTTCACAAACTATGGCTTTTGTATGAGGATTGCCAGCATGCTAATAGGATGGCATGTATGGAACATGCATCACTTGTCCACAATCTCACATCACAGAAGAACGAGCTACAGGAGACTTATGAGAAGCTTGTTGAGGATGTGAACAACCTACTTGATACCCAGGACAATATTCCCAAGGAAAATGAAGTCCAACAAGGTGAACATGAGGAGATCACTCCTCCTTTGGACAACAATATTTCAGCTTTGAAGGAACAACTGGGTGCTGAGAACAAAGAACTGAAGCAAAAGGTTGACCAGTTGAGGAGCATTCAGGTTGCCCAAGGTAATGTGATTAGGAATCTAAAGTTTGCTCATTTGAAGGAGAAGGAAAAGTTGAGCACTGAGAGGAGGAATTTGGAGTTTCACATTGCTGACCTTGTCAAAGCTAGTGACAAGAACAAGAGAAAGCTGAAGGACATCAAGGATATTTGTGATGATGAGTGATTTGTAATCTGACCATGTGGGTCATTATCTTAAGTTTCAAGCATTGAACTATGGCTTGTAATGTGTGAACTAGTGGCAGTTTGCAGTATTTGAAGTATGGTGTAGCCTTGAACTATGTCTTGTAAGCTTTGAACTATGGTGTCATGATGTTAACTATGTTAGTGACTAGAGTTGTTAAGTATGATGTTAACTATGTCATTGATGTTAACTATGTCAAATTAGGTTATCTTGGATGCCGTCGACGTCGAGGCACCCTAGATGATAAAATTAGGTTATCTTAGATGCCGTCGACGCCGAGGCACCCTAGATGATCAAATTAGGTTATCTT
>LR738712.1:658429040-658457308 GCA_902687465.1 Secale cereale
TTGTAGTTGGCCCCTTTCTTTTACTTCCTCCTATGCTGCTCCCTTCCTCCTCCTCCTCCTCCTCCTCCTCCTCCTCCTCCTCCTCATCTGCTTCATATGGCTCATCCACATCAGTGTCCCCTTCAATATGATGAAGTGGATCATCTCTATGCTTCTTCATTGCCTCAAGCCTAGCAATTATATCCTCATCTGCTAGTAAATCTGTGTCACTGTCACTATCAGTGAAATCTTCAGCCATTAGCTCTGGAAGTTTTCTTTTAGCAGCCTTGTATTTCTCTTTCTCTTTCCCCTTTTTCCTGAACTTCTCAATTTCTTCATTCCTCTTCTGCTCCATCAGTTGCTCAATTTGCTCTTGATCTTGGTCTTGCTCCATGAAATACTCATGCCTCTCTTCACCAATCTCCATTGCAAATTCTGGTACTGGTGCACACTTCTGCTTCAAAAATGAACTCTCTTGTGTGTTAATGACCTGCACTGGCACTGGTTGTGGCTTTGTTGGGCTAGGAAACAGTACTCCTGCTGTATCTATCTCATACACCACTGGCACACCTATTACAGATAATGGAACCTGCTCCTCACAAACTGTTCCAATGTTCAAATCACCAGGTCTTGGAGCATCACTTCTGATGACTGTTATGTTCACCACCTTCTGACCTTTGATAACTAGGTCATCCAACATTTCCTCCACCTTATCATCATCTGTCAGTTCTTCCATACCTGAAACCCCAACACCTGGATCTCTGACATAATACATAAAGTCTGTCATCCCATAACCTTCAAGCTCTATTAGTGCAATCAGATTATAAAATGTGATATCTTCCACATTTAGGCTTCTTTCAAGATTATCTCTGTCATGGAAATGGAATCTGACTTCCCACACTTCATCATTCAATCTACAGTTCAAGTAAAGCAATTCAGTTCAAATAAACAATTCAGTTAAAAGTTAAAGATTCAGTTAGTAGAAACAATTCAGTTAAAAATTCAGTTAGTACAAACAATTCAGTTAAAAATGTTTCAGTTAAAAATTCAGTTAAAAGTTCCAGTTATATATTCAGTTAGTAGAAACAATTCAGTACAGGATTCAGTTATAAATTCAGTTCATGTTTCACTTAAAGATTTAACTAAACTTTCAGTTAAAAATATTGTTTAAGTTAAAATTACAGTTTTAATTAAAAATTCAGTTAAAAGTTAAAGATTCAGTTATATATTCAGTTAGTAGAAACAATTCAGTTAATGTTTCACTTAAAGATTTAACTAAAGTTTTAGTTAAAAATACAGTTTAAGTTAAAATTACAGTTTCAGTTAAAAATTCAGTTAAAGTTTCAGTCCAAAATACAGTTAAAATAATTTGTTCACTTAACAATTCAGTGCAGGATTCAGTGATAAATTCAGTTAATGTTTCACTTAAAGATTTAACTAAAGTTTCAGTTATAAATTCAGTTAATATTTCACTTAAAGGTTGAAATTGAGTTTAACATTCAGTAATTTCAGTTAATGTCTAGGTGCCTACTACATACACTTAGAACCCAATTACATAAAAACTTCACTTACATGTCTGACCACATAAACAACCTACAACAATAATCCTATAACACTAGAATCACAAATACTTAGAACCCTAACCCTAGAACCCTAACCATAGAAACCAAATCCGGGTACGGGCAGAGAAAACTTACGAGACACCGCCGAAGGAGGATGCGTAGTGATGGCTCCCCTCTGGATCTTCCTTCACGGCCTTGGCGAACGCCCTCGCCGCCGCGTACTCAACACAGTAAGACGGCGACGGCGGCTGTGGAAGAGGCGGAGCCTGAGATGGATTTGAACTGCCGCAAACCTCTGTTGGATCTGCAGGAGCACCACTGCCACCAGATGCATCGCCAGCACCACCGCCACCGCCATCATCACCGCCACGCGAGGTGGCCATCACCGGCGGCGAGCAGGGGCGAGAGAGGAGAGGGGAGCGGGGCGAGAGAGGACAGGGGAGCGGGCCGAGAAAGAGGACAGGGGCGCGGGGGGGACTGTTCGACCAGCGCGGCGTTTTGTTGGTCCTAACGGCGCCGTTTGCCTGTCCGTCATGCCACGTCAGCATTTTCGGGGCCCACCTGTCGGAAAAGAGATCAAACGCGGCTAAATAGCTGTTCAGTGCTTTTTGCAACGGGTTAAGAGATTTTACGGTGTTTTTTGCAACAGATTAACGACTTGGTAGTTTCCTGCAAACCTAGCCACAAATGTGGTAGTTTCTTGCAATTGACTCTGCTAATTCACTCCACACATCCGACCTTGCTAAAAAAATTAGAGGCACAGATCTTGCTATTATCTATACCTACGTCCTATCACCTGAAGAAGCTACGTTGATTGCCCATGTTTTCTTTGCTATAGTACTTCTTCATAGCTAATGTTGTTCTAGACTGGAGCATGTTTATCTGAACAAAGAAAGAATGTTAACTGATTTGGCTGAACTACATGCCTCGTAGGATTGGTGAAGTACTGATAGAATAGGGTGCCTTCATACTAATTCAGTCTACCATCAGGTGTCTGATATGGAGTATTGTGGACGCCCATCATATTTCTGCAGCAAACATACATATAAAAAGACTACTAATATTTTCTATGCTGCCCAATACATATTTTAGCCAGTTTCTTTTGTTTTCAATGTGTCTTATGTGCAGACTCCTGCAATATATGATAACATGCCTGTCAAACAAAGGTTGGAGCGCCATCCAAATGCAATAATGTTAGTGGATTTTGCTGTCAAAAAGAAAAGAAAAATGTTAGTGGATTTTTCCATGGAGATGTTTTCGTTTAGTTGCCTCTGAAGTACGGAATTTATTTTCTCTTTTTACTTGTTTAAATATTATACTTGGATACTTTCGCTTATGTTGAGATGAATGTTCCCATCCTTTGCATATTCTAATTCTGCTAGAGTTTCGTTCATACCATCACAATTCCCCTGTAGCAGCTACATCCTTTGCATAAGAGAAAGGTATGAACGAAACTTTGCATATTCCCATCCTTTGCATATTCTAATTCGCTTATGTTGAGATTTTTTCAGTCAGGGCTTGATGCTGGTGCTGTTTATATATAGAAGAGTATAACGGCAAGAGCGACAATCATATGCTTCTACTGATTCCATAGTTTCCCTATTGTTGTAACATGACACGGGTGCTGAATCATCATTCGCCTGCATCAGGGGAATGTTCCCTGTTTAGGGGTAATGCAAATCCTCCGAGTGGTCAAAATTGGTATGCCTGAATGTTAGATGAGAAGAAAATGGCATACAATCAGAAGCGGCACACTACCAGCGCAGAAAAGAAAGTTGCAGCTTTGATTGCTGATAGCAGTGAACAAGTATCTCAAACACGTGCTTCTTCGTCACTGGATGTGCAACGTCCCCTTTGAGCAACATAACAAACGTCCCTTTTGAACAAGTATCAATGGATGTTTCTGTAGGTGCTGGTCAACTCGAGTCGGCATAATCCGGTGTCAGCCAGGTCTTATGCAAGCCATGTAGCGGGCCTGCTATTGAGGAATATTGTGATACTGATTGGCTACACACGTATTCCACTTACCAACGACAAATGAGAGACTTTCGACAAGCAAGCTTTCTGCCCAAAAGTAACTCAGGCCGATCTGTTGAAATGAAAGGTATGCTGACGATACAATATTGACTATTTGTAGCGTATATTATGATTTCATATTCCTAACCATGTATCAGTGTCAGATGCTTCTTCGGAGAAGGAACGTCGTCGTATGGGAGAACAATATGCAGGAATGGGAGCGGAAGATAAAGAAATATTATTGCGTAGGAGACGTGTCGGCTGACGGCCACCACCGCATGCCTGTGCGCCGATCCACTATCTCACCTCCAGGTTTGTAGTTGAGCTAAAAGACACCTTTCATCTAAAATTTTGAAACATGACAGTTTGATTGAAAATGGAATTTACACTTAATTAATATATTAGGCCTTGAGTAATACTCCCTTTGTAAACTTTTATAAGACATTTTAGGTCACTAACGTCTTATGTTTACAGAGGGAGTACATTGCAGCCGTAAATGTTATCGCCACACTGTACTCGCCTATTGATGGTTAGCTTGATAACCTGAATTTTTAGCATGCATATTTCACCTATTATGTCATGACACCGCTGTATACGTTGGATCACCAACCCTAGGTTGCTTCAATCTTGGCTTGACCAGATGAGGACCTTCAACTATCTTGTCAGTGAGTAATGCAGCTTCATTCTCTTTTACGTCAGAGTTGAGAGAAGATGTAGAATTCATATTCATGTCCAGATTTTCATGCTATTTGTTTGCGAACATTGTTGCTTATGATCTACATTCAGACTTACCTTCATACGACACGAGTCATGTCCGTGATATGAGGGGCAACACGACACATCCAGAGTGGCTAAGAATGTGAAGTTGACTGGTAGGATGCCCTTTAAGCAAATTCATCTCCATTAAGGATGTAAAGATATCAAAATCTTTGATTCTAGGTAGCAAACTTCTATTGTCATTATGTTATTCCCCGGATGTTGTGCAAATACCTGAACAATTTTATCACCTTGTAGATTTCAAATTAGTGCTTGCAAAAATGTTCATGGAAATGCCTTATCGGACCGTCACTTTTAAATTGCAGGGACTGGTGAAGCGCAAAGAGTGACGCAGGGCTCTGTTGCCAGAGGGCATATAATACAATAAACTTTGACATTCATGGCACTGCCTAGTACATAATTCTTTTTCCGAGGGAGATCCGTTCTTGTGGTTGCAACTAATGACTAAACCAGTGCAAAGACTAATATTCTGATGCAATTTTGATCCAAAGTGTCCGTGCCACAATGGTTTTAGTGTAAAACATATCTATCTCTAAAGACAGAGGCATATGTTGTTTATACCTGTAGAAATGCATGCTCTAGCCAATGCAACCAAAAGACCGATCTGAGAGAGAGGGTCGGACATTATACTCCAACACTCCCCCTCACGTCTATGCTCATTTAGAGCTATATGCCGTGGGCAGTGGAAGCGGGGGCGGGCCGCATTTATTTATTGCGTTTACCGGGTTTTGAACCCTGGACCACTTGGTTGTAAGTTTATGCACCTAACAAGTTCATCCATCAGACCGATCTTATGGAAGAGACTAGGCAGCACATTATATGTCAACACTCCCCCTCACGTATGGCTCCCTCGGGCCTAAACGTGGACCGAAAGTGGACTGCAAATTTAATTGTGCCAGCCGGGTCTTGAACTCAAGACTTCTTGGCTCTGATACCATGTAGAAGTGCATGCTCTAGCCAATGCAACCAAAAGACCGATCTGAGAGAGAGGGTCGGACATTATACTCCAACAATACCTTATGTGTGTGTGTGTGCACGCGCGCCTTGGACTGCATTGCGTGTTCTAGATTACTTGTTGACTTCAGGCCCTAGGTTATTCTATAATCCAATCCTTGCACTGCTCATTATTAATGATATAGATCTTAGTTCGTGATTTATATTATTTCACATGGTCAACTCTGCTACTACTTCTAAAAAGGAATTTATGCTGATTAGAATTTGAATGATGATGTCAGATTGCATATCATGGAAAAATGTAATACTTGGAGAATTTTTTTTGATGACCGAGGATCATCATCTTGTAGCATGGTTTTGATTTCTCCTTTATTTCAGCTCAGTTGGCCCTAATACCTACAGTTAGGTGCATAGCCTTTCACGACATAGTTAGTTACTTTCTTGAGCATTTCTCAATGAAAACTTTAATTTCCAAGAACTGAACATGATGAACTGAAAGCACCTAATACATAGTGAATTCTTTCCGAAGGATGCATGGAAATTGAGGGTTTATCATTTTTTATTTTTCATGATTTAGCTATTTAAATTAAATACTGGATACAGTTTCAAAATGTGTATGGATTACTTTCGCTTATAGCATTGTTCTTTTCATTTGTATTAGTCAAGATGTAACTTAGAATGTCTTCCCAATTTTTGATATGCTATTAGACGAGACGTGCGTTGCACGTGCAAGCTTACTATAACAGGAGGGTGGCGGCCTAGAGCCCGGGAATAGCAGGGAAGTGGGTGGGCTGGGGCGGAGGCGCGGAGCCACGGCGGACGGCGGCGCGAGCGTTGGAGTCCCTGGAGAAGTAGAGATCGATCTTGCTGTCCTGCGTGCGTGCGACTTGACGGCGGCTGCGCGAGCGTTTTTCTTTTTCTTTTTTTACCAACAACGCCGAGTCTCTCTTTTTTTAGCATCAGTACAAACGCAAGCGCTCATATACACGCGCATATACCCACCCCTATGAACGCACACACGCACACCCTACCACTACGAGCACCTCCGAGAGACTGAGCCGCCATATCATCTTGAGAATTAGGAAGTCACAGTAGGCGCCTCGTCATCGACGGGAACGTCTCCTCCCACTGAAAGCGCATAGCCGGAAATCCTGAATAAATCCAGGAATAATGCGAGCACCAGGATTTGAACCCTGGTGGGTTGGAGATACCACTATCCACCTAACCATCTCAACCACAGGTTGGTTTGCGAACGCTGAGTCTCATGTGCCTCGTGCGTGCTCGATCGTGGGGTGGTCGAGTTGCTCGGTGAGACAGTCCAACAAGGCTTTGGGCCTTCTTTTTTCCGTTGGGCTGCACCCCGGGCCTCCAGAATAACTTATATGATTATAGGCTATTAAATTTTCCACGCCCCGGACCTGGGCCCTGGGTGCCAGGGGCCCAGCTCCGCCACAAGCTTCGTCATACAATGCACGAACCACCACGGCACCAAGCCTATGTGATTACATGCATCTTTCTATTTTCTTTCTTCCTATGTGATTACAGGCATTTTTTCCATTTTCCATTTTCTTCATTCTTTTTCTTTTTTCTTTCTTCCTGGTTTGATGCAAAATCGATGATATTTTCACAAATTCGATAAACTTTTTCCAAACTCGATGAACTTTTTGAAACTTGATGAATCGTTTTTCAATCTCGATAAACTTTTTTTTCAAACTCGATTAACTTTTTTCTCAACTTCGATGAATTTATTTTCAAACTCGATAAACATTTTTGAAGCTCGATGAACATTTTTTTCAAATTCGATGAACTTTTTTCAAATTGGTGAACTTTTTTGTGTAAAGTGATGAGCTTTTTTTGAAATCCGGTGAAATTGTTTCAAATTCGTGAACTTTTTGAATCAAATCCTATTAATTTTTTTGATATCCATGAACTTTAAAAAAATCGGTGAACTTTTTTAATAAAAATCGACGAACATTTTTCAAAATACAACAAACTTTTTTCAAATCCGTGAACTTTTTTATATATTTTATGAACATTTCTTTGAAATCCGTGACCTTTTGTCAAAATCGATGAACTGTTTTTGAAATTCGTGAATTTCAAATTTGCGTTCCCTTTTTCTAAATAATTTGTACTGGGGCTGAACACGGGTCAAATTGAACTGTTTTCGTAGGTAAAACAACTGTGTTATCCTGGTGCAGTGGTTGACGCGCGAAGTCCGTTAGCAATGGTATGTGGGTTCGAATACTGCGTGCGGCGTATTTTTCGGCCAGTTTGTTTTTTGAGCATCTGGAGCGAGTGATGCTGGGCCGGCCCACTACCGCGATCCTTCATGCGCCAGGTACCTTACGGGGCGCAGAGGGCGCCGAAGAGGAGCACTCCCGCCGAACACGTTTTCCATCGCAGCAACGGGGATAGATCTAATACTAAGGCTGGTCGTAATGGGAGTATCATAGGTAGTATCATGCATGTCAACTAAGCAATGTTGATGAGGTGGCATAGAATTAAATGAAGAAAGAGAGGCTTGAGTATCATATTATGATACCGTATCATATTATATGATGTGCTACTTTGTGTCATGCATGACAATAAATATAGCCCAATATGATACCAACATATGATACCATGCATTACGGATGTAGTATCATACACTAGTATCATATGCATGATGCTAGTATATGATACTCTCCATTACAACCATCCTAATGAACTTGTATGTTCGCTAATGATTGCATGGTGTTAAGTGCTAAACTAATCAAGAACCGGCATGCATGTCAATTTCACGATAATCTGACCAAGGCGTCTAGTGTAGCTTCCAGCAAGGCGTCATGTGCAAAAGAACGAGGGAAAAGACAACGGTAATGATAACTCCCGAACGTTCGGGAGTTAAGCATGGCAACCCGAACGCTTTTAGTTGGCAACTTTAGTTTGCGTGAGATTAGGGAAACATGGCAATTTTCTGACCAAAAACGAAAAAGGACAAAGTTTCCATCCCCTGTCAACTAAAGTTGCCATTCCCTATGAACTAAAGTTGCCATGTCAAAACGTCCGGGATGAAATGCTCAAATCCTGAACGTTCGGGAGTTACTAGATTCCAAAGACAAAGGGGCCAGGGAGAGTTTAGCTAGCGCAGATGCTTTCCATCCTTTTTGGTGGAGTGGAGGTGTGTGTGTATATATGTACGTATAGAGTGGCGAAACTTTCCATGTATGTGTGAATGTATTCAATCTAGTTGGCTAGGTGCTTAAGCTAATTAACTCCAGGTTATAAAACGAGCGTGGACAACAGTGTCATGGCGGCACGGGAGAGCAGCATGAGTGCAGCCTCAGCCATCGCCATGATGAGGCTAGTCATAGTGGGGTAACTTAGGTAGTAACTTCACACATCCCAAAACAATTTTGCTTATGTGGCACGTATTTAATGAAGAAAGAGGTGATTGTGGTAACATAATATTTACTGTAACATAGCACTTCCCGAGGCATAATGAGTCTATGAGCTAATAAATGGAGCCATCTATGACACTACCAGTATGTCACTTTGTACTATGAAGGTAGTAACTTAGACTAGTGTCATATGCATGACACTAGTATAAGTTACTCTCCACTATGACCAGCCTGACGGTGTGCCATGGGCGCCGCTACCTTGGAGTCCGGCAGAGGCCGTTGGGCCGATAGGTTGCCGAGAGCACGGACTCGATGCATAGCGTATGCGTGTGGCTGGGCACCTTCGACACCATTGAGGATGCGGCGTGCGCCTATGACGAGGCGGCACGGGCACTACGCTGCAAAAACACGCGCACCAACTTCGCCACACGGCAGGTCACCATCGGCATGTGGTGCCGGGATGAGTGACCAGTACGCACTCGTCGCCATGTTTCGGGACTGGCAGTAGCTGGCGCTCTCGCCGCAGCTGCCCTTAGGTTGTCGCGCCGAGGCGGAGATCGTGCACGTGGCGGCCAACTCGGTGCAACCGAGCTTCGTCATGCCGAGGCGGACGTAGGCGCCGCCTCCGTTGGTAACCGTCGGAGAAGCTGGAGAGGATGTTTGGGCGGCGGACGTTTTGGAGTTGGACGGCAGCAGGGAGACGAGCGCAGAGAACGTGTATCGTCGTCTGTGATCGTGACGTCCAAGTTCAGTGCACGTCTGTGCGGTGCATTTGGATGCACGGTGTATTGCGGCTCCCTTTGCTTGTGCGGCCATCTCCTAACGGATCCTAACTTGCTACATCAACGAGCAATTACGGGTTGGTTACGGGGAGAGGTTGAGTTGTCAAATTGTTATTGGATTAAAAATGTTGGAGGAAGGGACCCACCCACGTGAAAATCAGGGAGGCAAGATTAGTTAGTTGGAAACGGTCCATTGCAACCCCGTAATCAGCCCGTGTGTGTAGCCTTTTGTGGATCCTAAACTGTCCATTTTCTTGGTTAACTTCTTTAGTGTAGCGCACGGGCAAAGAAGAGGAAGGATCTTGTTATATGCAAAGCCAGAGCTGAGCAGCGCTTTAGCTATTGCACGCATCTGTCCGCAGATGGACAGGCGCCGGGCCAGCAGCTTGACATATATACACCCATGATTAATTTGATGCAATCCATGATTAATTCACCTCATGTCTACAAACACAATAAAGCTTTTACTAAACATATTGTTGATGCTATGATGAAAGCTTTAGATGATAAATTGGAATTGGAAGTATCAATTCCTAGAAAGTTGCATGATGAATGGGATCCTACTATCAAAATGAAGATTAAAAATTATGAGTGTTTTTCTTTGTGTGATTTGGGTGCTAGTGTTTCCACGATTCTGAAATCTCTTTGCGATGTTCTTGGTCTTACAAATATTGAAGATTGCTCTCTTAATTTGCATTTGGCGGATTCTACTATTAAAAAGCCTTTGGGAAGGATCAATGATGTTCTTATTCTTGCAAATAGGAATTATGCACCCATAGACTTTATTGTTCTTGACATCGATTGCAATCCGTCTTGTCTTGTTATACTTGGTAGACCGTTTTTGCGCACTATTGACATGGTGGTTGATATGAAAGAAGGGAATATTAAATTTTAATTTCCCTTGAGAAAGGGCATGGAACACTTCCCTAGAACAAAGATCAAATTGCCTTATGAATCTATAATGAGGGCAACATATGGATCATCCAACAAGGAAGACAAAACTTAGATCTTTGATTTATGCCTAGCTAAGGGCGTAAAACTATAGCGCTCATTGGGAGACAACCCAACTTGTATCTTTTTATTTTTGATTTTCTTGCTGCTTACAATAAAATACCCTTTAATACCTCTGTTTAGATGTGTTTTGGTGGTTTGAATAAAGGTGTGTGCCAAGCAAAGCCTTAGGATCATGTTGGGTGTTAGTAGATATGATCTTGCTGAAAAATAGAAACTTTTGCGCTCACGAGAAAAATTTCTTATTTTTTACAGAAGAGTGATTTGAGTTGATTCTTTTTTCATATGATTAATATACAAATTGCCCACGTGGCCCTAGTTTTTTCAAGATTTTTAGAGTTACAGAAGCTACAGAGTGTTCTGTTTTTGACAGATTATGTTTTCTTTGCGTTGTGTGCTTGTTTTGATGATTCTATGGTGAGTTTTTGGCATAGAAAAGTTGGAATACAGTAGATATAATGCAAGAATAAAATATGAATTGGTTTGCTACAGTACTTATAGTAGTGATTTGTTTTCTTATACTTACG
Source organism: Secale cereale (assembly GCA_902687465.1). Taxonomy (NCBI): domain Eukaryota; kingdom Viridiplantae; phylum Streptophyta; class Magnoliopsida; order Poales; family Poaceae; genus Secale; species Secale cereale. The sequence continues at coordinate 658,440,029 of LR738712.1, forward strand.
GATCTCACAAAAGTTTTGTTGAGTTTTGTGTGATTGAAGTTTTCAAGTTTGGGGTTATCTTACGATGGATGAAGGAATAAGGAGTAAGAAGAGACTAAGCTTGGGGATTACCATGGCATCCCAAGCTATTATCCAAATAGAAGCAAGCAACTAAGGCTCGGGATGCCCCCGAGTGGCATCCCCTCTTTTTTCTAACAACCATCGGTATTTTACTTGAAGCTATATTTTTATTCGTCACATACTATGTGTTTTGCTTGGAGCGTCTTGTATGATATGAGTATTTGCTTGTTTTGTTTTGCCTTTTTATTCTTGAATCCTTGTTGTACACACCTATTAGAGAGAGCCATAATTATGACATGACTTATTAGAATAGCTCTCTATGCTTCACTTAAATTTTTATGAGCTATGGATTTGCTCTGGTGCTTCACTTATATCTTTTTGAGCACGACATGCTTTAATATTTTTGAAGAAATACTCTCTTGCTTCACTTAGATTTATTTGAGAGTTAGTTAAAATTTCAAGAAATTCTCTTGGTTCACTTAGATTATTTTGAGAGAAAGAAAAATTATGCTTGTGATCTTCACTTATATTTGTTTGAGCTTATCAAAAGCAACACATGAAAATTAGTCCCGAAGTGATAGATATCCAAGAAGGATATAATAAAAACTTTCATGAAGATCATTGGACAAAATAAACTTGATTCCTTGTAATAGTTTTGAGATATGATGATGTGATATGTGAGTCATGTTAATGAGTAATTATGCTTTAGTAAGAATATTGGTTTTAAGATTTGTGATTCCCTATGCAAGCACGAAAGTCAATAGTCATGCAATGAAATTACATCATACTTGTGGTGCATTATTCGGTGTTAATTATGCTTGCTTCTCTTTGGATAATAGCTTGAGATTAGTTGTTTCTTCGTTGGTCGCTTCTCAATCTTTTGCTAGCCTTCATTTTGCACTAAGTATGATCACTAATTGTGCATTCAAACTCCTTTAAACCAGTTTTCCAACGTGTGTCCACCATACCTACCTACATGTGGTATCCCCTTGCCGTTCTAAGCAAATTTGTATGTGCCATCTCTAATTTTCAAAATAAATTTCCCTTTTGTGTGCTTGTACCGCTCGCGAGGCGGTGAGGGGTGGCTAATATTTTTCATACTAGATGTGTTATTCTCACGATGAGTGTTTATTCACTTGTCATTGCACGAGAGTAAGGCAAGGTAATAGGGATGCCTAGTCCTGAAATGAAAAATGAATTTACTTTATGTTGTCAAATAATAAATTTCTTGGAAAGTGTTGGTATGGAAGGCAACTGTGGATTCGGCTAGCCATGAAAAGTGAAAGTTTGGTGGAAAAAGGAATAAACTTTATTTTATGTTTGGGAACCGGCTATGATATATCTAGCATGGAAAGTTTTGGGAACTCTAAGTCGTTTTCGTTGGTGGGAAAAGTATGCCACCCAAAATAATTTTATCTCTCAATTTAAGCTCTGAGCTCTGGCACCTCTACAAATCCCTACTTCCCTCTGCGAAGGGCCTTTCTTTTACTTTATGCATTTTTAATTTTTAATTTGGTCTCCATCTTCTCTTATAAAAGCACCAACTAGGAAGCACTATGATCGTACTTGAGCATTGGGTGTAATTAATATACGAATGTGTTTCATGAATGGATCAATGGTTGAGCATGATGGGCTAGGGATAACTATTTTAGCATTGATATTCTCAAAGACATGATTGCTTGTTGATATGCTTGAGTATTTAAATCTCATGTCAAAACTAGACTATTGCTTTGAACCATATAAAAGTCCAAATGTCCATGCTATAAAGAAAATAATATGATATGATATGATAGGCAGCATTCCACATCAAAAATTCTGCTATTATCATTTACCTACTCAAGGATGAGCAGGAATTAAGCTTGGGGATGCTGATACATCTCCAACATATCTATAAATTTTGATTGTTCCATGCTGTTATATTATCATTCTTGGATGTTTTATAATCATTTTATATCATTTTTTTGTACTAACCTATTGATATAGTGCCAAGTGCCAGTTGCTGTTTTCTGCATGTGTTTTACATCGCAGGAAATCAATATCAAACGGAGTCCAAACGCAGCGAAACTTTTTAAGGATTTTTTTGGACCAGAAGATATCCAGTGGGCCGGAGAAGCACCTGGGGGGTGCTCTGAGTGGAGCACAATCCTCCAGGGCGCGCCTGGGGGCCCAGGCGCGTCCTGGTGGGTTGTGCCCACCTTGGGTGCCCCCCGAACCGCCTCTTTGCTATATAAATACCCCAATATTCCAGAAACCCTAGAGGAGTCGACAAAAAACAATTCTTGCCATCGCAAGTTCCAAAACCACCAGATCCAATCTATACACCATCACGGAGAGGTTTACCACTTCCATTGGTGCCTCTCCGATGATGCGTGAGTAGTTCCTTGTAGACCTACGGGTCTGTAGTTAGCAGCTAGATGGCTTCTTCTCTCTCTTTTGATTATCAATACAATGGTCTTTTGGAGATCCATATGATGTAACTTTTTGCGGTGTGTTTGTTGGGATCCGATGAACTTTGAGTTTATGATCAGATCTATCTTTTTATCCATGAAAGTTATTTGAGTCTTCTTTGATCTCTTATATGCATGATTGCTTATAGCCTTGTATTTCTTCTCTGATATTTGGGTTTTGTTTGGCCAACTTGATCTATTTATCTTGCAATGGGAAGAGGTGCTTTGTACTCGGTTCGATCTTACGGTGCTTGATCCCAGTGGTAGAAGGGGAACCGACATATATGTATCGTTGATACTAAGGATAAAAAAATGGGGTCTATTTCTACATAAATAGATCTTGTCTACATCATGTCATCGTTCTTATTGCATTACTTCACTTTCCATGAACTTAATACACTAGATGCATGCTGGATAGCGGTCGATGTGTGGAGTAATAGTAGTAGATGCAGGCAGGAGTCGGTCTACTAATCTTGGACGTGATGCCTATATAATGATCATTGCCTGGATATTGTCATGATTATTTGAAGTTCTATCAATTGCCCAACAGTAATTGTTCACCCACCGCTTGCTATTTTTCTCGAGAGAAGCCACTAGTGAAATCTACGGCCCTGGGTCTCTTTCTTATATTATTTGCCTTTGTGATCTATTTTCCTTTGCTTTTATTTTCAGATCTATTAAACAAAAAACCAAAAAATATCTTACTGCAATTTATCTTACTAGATGGAAAGTGCGGCTTGCCGCTCCCCGCACCCCTGCCGGGTGCAGCTTTATGTAGATCATTAATGCCTAGATATCAAGCACACCATCATTCACGCCGCTGGCAAGAATATCGGGCTAAAACCAAATCTTTCAAAGTCTAAAGCCTAAATAAGAATCCTGAGCAGACATTCACAAGATACCTTATATTGTAGACATTAAACAAAGACAAATTATATTAGGAGGTGCAGTCCGATCATAGTAAACTGTACACGTGAATACTTCATCGATGACTGAGTGCAAGAGAATACTTCATCGATGACTAAGTGCAAGACTGGTATATTAAAAGAAGAAAATCACAGCTCCTCCAATAAAGAAACGTGCTCTTTTGTCACCGCATTCCTCATATGATACACAGTCCCCCTCCAATGATTGAACCTGAAACCCCAAATGCTTACAGGAATATGGTACCTGGAGAAGTAGGAACTACAACATCCATCAATTAATCTATGAATTTATATCGATCAGTTGCTTCCTATGAATGAATACGCAGAAATCATAACAAAATTAACCCTGGAATAACATCAATGCATGAAGCAACAATAGTTAGCAAACAAATGAAGAAGCTGGTAATAATAGGTAGCACAGAACACTCGACACCATAAGGAAACCTTGCTCTTTATTACAGATAGTGTTCTGTGTGACCTATGCACCTTATCCTCTCATGAGCATTTTGTCAGACATAATATCTCATGATCATCCAGTAAAAATCTGTGGACATTAATCAATCATATATATTAGCTGCAATAAAAGAGATAACCACATTTTCTCCTCTACTTGGACCAGCTGGGAGTACTACAAATGCAGCAGTGTGCAATAGTGAGGGGCTGCCAACTGAAGATCAACAAAAGATTCATTTCAAATTTACTTGTGAGACAATTATGTCGCAGAAGTAATGTGTGCAAAAGCACAAAATATATGTAATATTATCAGTATTCCCATATGCCTTAACATAACATGCTAAAATTGCCAAAAAGGTCCACAGAATAAAAATATCCTTGGCATACTTATAGAAAGTATTTGGCAAGTAACAAAAAAAACGGGTGTAAATATGCAGTCTGACTACAAACATACTGCAATTATGTATCGCACCTACTCTTTACTCTCATGATAAGTATCATCCATTAAATCCCATGATACCTTTTGCTACTAACATAGTAAATTGATGGAAGATTAAAATAATATAAAATGCATATCACAGTTCCATTGGACCATGTTCTAAATCAGCCGAGTTTTAAACCCTATCCAAACTGGTGCTTGTAGTATATTTGAGATTGCGCCTAGTTATGAATAAACTATTTACTGAATTCAATTGTCTCACTTGCATAAAGGAGGTGTATATGACTGAAAGGAGAAAGGGCATGTATGCCTTTTTAGATAAATCAAACCAAGATCACCTTAAACTTAAACAATTCGTCAAAACTTGGATCGTGAGAGCAAACACAACGCAACATAGATGACACAAAATAGAAAGAAGTTAGCATGCATGCCAACATTGCAGTACCTTATGGCATTTCCTCATCTCATGGTTGAATGAAAATCATCATATGTATATATCTATATATGCAGCAACAGATGACTCTACCATGTGGTAATCTCTTATAATCAATTCATCAGCTCACTAATACTCATATATAGATAACAACATAACTATGCATTCGTCGACTAAATATTCATATATTGACAGTGGGATGCCCGGTTGTAGAGGGAAATCATAGTCATGATGTTATAGGGAACCAAGGCCCAACCCGTACTACCTTTTTGCTTGTCTCCAGCCATACTTTAGTAGATGAATGGGCAAGCCAACAAGAGAGACGAGCGTAGAAGATGACGCCCCTCGACAATCCACTATCATCAACCAATCCATGAACAAATACACCTGCAAAAAACTGAATGGTAGTATCCACTATCTGCAATCCGACGACAAGTCAACCTCATGTTTGTCATACATGTCAATTGTGTGAATAAATATTAAAAGGCATGAACCTTATGCAAACCGGATACCAAACGGAACCTTGTACCAAACTGATACTTGGATATATTTAATCAATATAATTGACCTTCACATGATAAAGAAGGAAATGCCATATATATATATGAACTGCGAAAGTTTCTCCCCATTTCAGATCTACAGGCATCTGCATGCATTGAAATGAAGAACTTGATACATGTTCATGATATTGGTGATGGCAGCCAAAATATTTATAAGTAGGCCAATAATGAGTAGGCCTCAATCCTTGCAATTTTTTGAGAAGAAATGTTCAGTGTGAGACGAGCTCATGAATTCAGTTAATAATGACGGAGAAGTAGAGAGAAGGATGGGGCTTTCAGGAGGGAGGGACAGACTGACAGGGTGATCCAGAAGACGCCGATGAGGGGAACGACGCCCCATAGCAGGCCGCAGGCGAGCCCCACCGCCTGCCGGATCCGGTGCACTGCATCCAGCAGAATCCCATGACGGCAAATCAGAATCCCATGGAGTAGCAATGGTTTGGTCGTTCAGGAGCTAGGAGATGTGGTGGCGACAGTAGCAGCGGGAGGTCCGGGATGAACCTTGTCCATGGCTTCACGACGACTCCAGATCCAGTGACCATACGACCAAACCCCAGATATTCCTAGTAAGCCTCTGTAATGCCTAGACCAACATGGGACATATCAGTAGTAGCAGAGCCTAGCCTTCGTACTCCATGAAAGCAAGTACATTTTGATAATTAAAGAAACAATATAAAAGAGGAAAGTGGTGCACGGTGTTTGGCTTCCGTGTTACTGAACCCATGTCCAGAAAATAAAGTAATCCTTAGAATCAGAAACACTGCAGGAATAATATACCTGGGACACTTGGGTCGACATAGCTTGATATTGGGCTGCGGATAGAGTGGCGATCAGGGGAAGCATCAGGGCACTACTGTCAACAATGAACCATGCGTTCAGTCCCGAAAAGAAGCACATAGGGGAACATCAACATCACTTCCAGGAACAACGACCTCAAGCTCCACCCCTCCAATTACGACCCCATCGTCCATAACCTCTCCTAAGTACGAATGAAATAGAAAACGACATAATAAAGCAACAACATCCAACATGTGCACATAGCAACAACTCATGACAAACATCCTGCCAACCAATGAAGAACCCAAAACATGCAAACTCCACACCAAAAAATCACAAACCAAGCACAAATGTTAGACCCCATAATGCAGTATGCAGACTCTTGCAATATATAATGATTTGAAATACATATTCCCTTGCAGTATAGATGGACTTGGAAATACACATACAGTTGCAGACTCTTGCAATATACATGGACCTGAAATACATATTCCCTTGCAATATATATGGACTTGAAATACACATACGACCTTGCATTATATATGGACTCAACAACCTAGAAAGACACGGAGGAGGCCAAGTGAGAGGAAAGAATCACCTGCAAGGGAAACATCAAGACAACTTCGAGCACCAGCAACGGCACCACCCACCAGCCAAGAGCAAGAGCAGACTCCAACAAGGATGGATCAACCAGAGCAAGAGCAAACCCCAACCAGGATGGATCAACCAGCAAACCCTAAACAGGTTCCTAAAAAAACAAAGCCTTGGATGAGCACCTGCACATCACAAACCAAGAGGCAACAAGGAAGCAAATAATTACCTCAGCCATCTCAGAAGCTCTCCGGTCAACTCGCAAGACAGCCCCTCCACCATGCCACCGGCCTAATTACGAAACAACCAGAAATGTAAGGCTGGCCTTTTAAGGGCATGACTGTCAATTCTTGAGATATTAGTACTGCAGTACCGCTGGAGGAGGTGTTTTTTAGCAAATCACAAAAGAAGCTACTTTCTAAAAAACTGACCTGACCGTGAATAGCGCCATTGGAAACAAAAACTGAATGATCAAAGACTGTAAACTGTCCACCATCCATGCATGTCACTACCCCACCAGCTTCTTCAACTATCTGTTAAAAAATGACTAAATTCATCAAATAATTATACTGGCAAGCTCCACACAGTAAAGAGTTGCTTAGAGAAGTAAATAGAGCAGAAATTTATCTAACTGGAATAAAGACTGATAGATAAATATATTTCAGAATATCAATATACACATCACTTTGATACTCCCTCCTTCCCAGAATATCTCATATGTTTTTATAATAATTTTCTAGATATACAATAAGTGAAAACAATAGTCATTGTTATGCGACGAAGACCAAAAAAGTCAACATGCGTCTTATATTTTGGGAAGGAGGGAGTACCTTTTACTATGCGAATTCTAGATTTGATTACAGAAAATGAAATCCGTGTCTTTCAAAGATTAGTTTAGAACTGCTCAATGACACCCTTAAGATAAGATTAACTATGTTATTTTCAACCCAAATTACGAGAATACGGAAATATAAGAACCATCATAAACATGAGGAAATATTATCTGAATGAAAAGATGGTAAGGTCAAATAAGCCAGTCCCACTTTCTACCAAACTAATGATTATTTAGCAAATCAGATTCCTTGGTGTAAGAAGGAGTACCAGAACGCCAACAGCCATGTCACACGGCTTAAGCCGATATTCCCAGTAAGCCTCTGTAATGCCTAGACCAACATGGGACATATCAGCAGTAGCAGAGCCTAGCCTTCGTACTCCATGAAAGCAAGTACATTTTGATAATTAAAGAAACAACATAAAAGAGGAAAGTGGTGCACGGTGTTTGGCTTCCGTGTTACTGAACCCATGTCCAGAAAATAAAGTAATCCTTAGAATCAGAAACACTGCAGGAATTTATACATCCAATTCTATAAATGATGGTTGTTCATGACTCACTCAGTTTATCTGTGCTAAACAGAAGGATGGAACGATAAATTCACCAAGTGAGAACACATACATAAATTTAAGGACCACGTTCATACAACAGATGCAGAAATAAGAGTGTACATGAGAAGCATCCTTACTATGTCACCAAGTCTGCAACCCCCTTGTGTTGGATATTACGCAGCTTAATAACAGCTTCCATTACAACCTAAAACGGATGGAAGACCTGAGAATTTATTCATCAAAATTAGAACGAGGGGGATGCGACGAACTTGCATAAGGGCGTGGAATGGATGCACCATGGCCCTCTTACGAAAATGGCAAACTGGGCACTTAGAAGGCCAAGAATTATGCAACTAATAAAGCATAGTAGTATACCCCATATGTTTGTCTTCTCTTGTTTAGCAGAAGAACTAATTTGGACTCTCTAAATTTTCAAAATAGAGGAATTTGTCAATTTTATCCCCGGAAACCAATGAAACCAGTAGTTGTCATCACATTAACCAGCACGACTTGAAACTAAGTGGCGTCGCAATCTAAGCAAGAAATTCAATCTACAAATTGAAACACGGGCAGAACCTAGCCGAAGCAATCCCACCACACCAAGAGAGCGCCGACGAGAAAAAGGGAATCTGAAATGCACCTCGGCACCAGCCTTGGTGGTGGCCTGGATGGGAAGGGGAGGCCCACATTTAGCAATGGCATCTTGAGGTATCGACGGACGGTTCACTGATCTGCTTGAGGTCCGCGAGGGAGAGTCCGGACATGGCCAAGAACTTGGTGGCATTGGCGCCCATGACATGCCTTTCTCCATCTGCAAGGACAGCCGGGGACGCAGCCACCAGAGAATCAGTCAAGTGTCGTCCATCCCCTCCTAATCCTTCAGTTTGGGGTGCTAGTGGTGGGAACCGCGAAGTTTATGAAACACGCACCTGGGTCGACGAGGGCAAACCAGTCGGTGTAGATCCTCTGGTGGTGCTCCTAGGAGTCGCCCACGGCGGCAGCGGACCGCGCAATTGATATGTCTCCAACGTATCTACTTTTCCAAATCCTTTTGCCCTTGTTTTGGACTCTAACTTGCATGATTTGAATGGAAATAACCCGGACTGACGCTGTTTTCAGCAGAACTGTCATGGTGTTGTTTTTGTGCAGAAATAAAAAGTTATCGGAATCGCCTGAAAATCAACGGAGAATTATTTCAGAAAATATAAAAAATACCTGCAAGAAGATCCACACCGGGGGGGGCCACGGCCTATCCTCGAGGGTGGGGGATGCGCCCCCTTCCCAGGGCGCGCCCCCCTGCCTCGAGGGCCCCCCGATGCTCCACCGATGTATCCCCAGGTCCTATATATTCTGTTTCGGGGAGAAAAAAATCAAGGAGAAAGAATTATCGCGTTTCACGAGACGGAGCCGCCGCCAAGTGATAACCCTCAACCGTAAGGGATCGAGATAGTCTTCGCGGGTAAGAATAACCCAATTTATTGATTCGACACACGGGGAGCCAAAGAGTATTTATAAGCTTTAACAGTTGAGTTGTCAATTCAACCGCACCTGAAATATACTTACTTGCAACAAAAGATAAGTGGTAACAGTGATATGATAGTGATGATAGTAATAGTAAAAGTAAACAGCAAAAGTAAATAGCAGTAGTAAATGGCAAAAGTAGCAACTAGTGACAAGCAAGGTTTAAAATACTGTAGGCTAGGGAGATGGATGGTTGGGCGCTGCATGGATGAGATAGTTTCTAACTTGGGGCACGGCACACGGAAAAGTAATGATCATCTAGGCAAATATCAAACATTAGGCATGTATCCCGTAGGTAGTTGTACGTGCTTGCAATAAGAACTTGCACAACATCTTTTGTCCTACCATCCCGCTACGAACGGGGCCAAAAGGAACTAATGGATATTAAGGTGCTCCTGTCAAAGAGCACCGGAACAAAGCAATGAACTCAATGGATACATGTAATCCTCAAACTACGGACCATCCCCTTTGGTGTCCCAAGCTGTCACTTTTGGGATCGCCGGTTCCGAACCGTAACAGGTGTATACAACTCATAGATAGGATCACGAACACAAATATATTCATGCAAACACATATGGTTCAGATCTGAAATCATGGCACTCGGGCCCTAAGTGTCAAGCATTAAGAATAACAAGTTGTAGCAAAGATGATAAACACCATAGTAGATGATAGGCAACATGCCCCCAACAATCTGACGAACTATTACATGATCTAACTCATCCAATCCCTACCATCCCCTTCGCCTACAGCAGGGGAATTACTCACACATGAAAGGGGAAGTCATGGAGGGATGATGGAGTGGTGATGATGATGACGATGGCGACGATCTCCCCTCTCCGGAGGCCAAATCAGCCTCCAGATTAGCCCTCCCGAGGAAGAACAGAGGGTGGCGGCGGCTCCGCGACGAAAAACTGCGAAAGAACTTCCGATCTGGGGTTTCTGCGTCGGGAGGAAAAATACGGGCTAAAGTAGGGCACCAGGGGGTGTGGGCCTGATACGTTCAAAACGTATCTATAATTTCTGCTTGCTCCATGCCACTTTTGGGTGATATTGCTATGATATTCATACACTTCCATACAATTTTGATCATATTTGGACTAACTTACTAATCCAGTGCACCCCAGTGCCAGTTTCTGTTTTCGGCTATTTTTGTATTTCAGGTTTTCACGTTTCGAGAACTGCCCAGAAAAATCCTGAAAAATTATATAAAAAATCAGCGTTCCGGAAACAACACTGCGTCCGAAGGGCAGCCTGGGGGGGGGGGGTACCAGGGCTCCAGGCGCCCTAGCGGCGCGCCCCCCTGGGCCGCGCCGGGGGGGCGCCTGGGCCCCACGAAGCTCCCCCGATGCCCTACTTTGGCATATATTTAAAGGGTCCTCCGTAACCCTCAGAAAAGGAACTCTTTTCGCGATCCCATCTCTGTTCCGCCGCCGCCGCCGCTTCCAAGACCCGGAGCACCAGGAGAACTCTTCCCGGCACCCTGCCGGAGGGGAGGATCACCACCGGGAGCTTCTCCACCACCATGGACGCCTCCCGGATGACTCGTGAGTAGTTTCCCTTGGACCATGAGTCCATGACCAGTAGCTATGTGATGTTCTCCTCCTGTTCTTGTGCTTCACTAATTAGTCCTCGTGAGCTGCCCTACATGATCGAGGCACCTATGTAATCCTTATGCTGTTGCTATGTTGAGTTTGCTGGGATCCGATGGATTATGAGATTATGTTCAGATTGATCTTGAGTAATATATTTGATTCACCTCTTTTATATTTTTGTTCATAAGTAATTCTTGCATGTTCTCCGTTGTTATTTGCTGCTTTGGCCGAGTAGTAGGTAGTGACTCCAAGAGGGAACGTTATGCTCGATTGTGGGTTCATGCCCCTCGATGACTAGCTTGAGTGACATAAACATGGGTCTAGGGGATGTGATGTTGCCACAAGGGGGAAAACAACGGTGCTTGTGCCCGCGGGTGCAAGGATTGTTTACTTTACGCAAAGTTCTTTTAATGCAGTTGTCTGTTGCATTGAGTTTACACTATGGGTGGGACTCGCAACTTAATACCAGCGAGATGTTCTGGATAGATATCTCAAGGTGGATGATTAGTAGTAGATATTGATGGATTTCGGTCTACTTACTTTGGCGTACCTCCCATGCTTTGAACCTAAACCTTTCTTGCAATGTAGTCAGCATTGGTTTGCGTTCGTGGTCCTGTCAATTGCCCAGCTGTAATTTGTTTACCTCACATAGCTGTTTTATCGTCTTTTGGGAGAGAGACATCACTAGTGAACATCATGAGACTCCGGTCCATATTACCATCATTCATCACACCCGCTATTTACTTTTCGCTATTTACTTACTATTGCAAAAACTATCTATCACTACTATCATTGCTTTTAATCCTTTGTGAACTACAAGGCCGGAGGGATTGACAACCTCTCTGTACTCGTTGGGAGCAAAGTTATTTGTATCTGTGTGCAGGTCCACGTTGATTGCTACTAATCTGGCGCCGTAGCAATTGACACCTACTTGTTCAACCTAGGAGTCTCTGGGGATTCGATCCTTGGCATCTTTGCTAAGGGAAAACACTTCTACTTACTGCATCTTACACCTTCCACTTGGGGTAACCAACGAGGGGTTCGAGGCCCATCAAGGAGTATTTTCTGGCGCCGTTGCCGGGGACTCCACTCTTCAGGATAGGGGAGTTGCATGCTATCTTTTACCTTTGCTTTTTAGTCTTGTTAGTTTAGCTTTCATTTTTGCTTTAGTTCCTTTTATCGAAAATCACAAAAATAGTTATCTTGCTTGCTTGCTACTATGGGTTCCACCGAGAACACCAAGTTGTGTGACTTCACTAGTCACAACAACGATGACTTTATCAGCACACCTATCACTACACCTGCCACTTCAGGACCTTCATATGAAATTAAACCTGCTTTACTGAACTTAGTCATGAGAGAACAATTCTCCGGTGCTGGAGATGATGCTGCTTTACACTTGAACAACTTTGTTGAACTTTGTGATATGCAAAAGTACCAAGAAATAGATGGTAATATTGTTAAGCTTAAGCTTTTTCCTTTCTCCTTGAGAGGAGAAGCTAAAATTTGGTTTCAGTCTTTGCCTAGAAATAGCATAGATTCATGGGACAAGTGCAAAGATGCTTTTATCGGAAAATACTATCCACCTGCTAAAATTATCCAACTTAGAAGTAACATAATGAATTTTAAACAATTGGATAATGAACACGTTGCCCAAGCTTGGGAACGTATGAAATCTCTTATCAAGAACTGCCCTACTCACGGTTTGACTACTTGGATGGTTATCCAAACTTTTTATGCAGGCTTGAACTTTACCTCGCGGAACTTGTTAGATTCGACCGCGGGAGGAACTTTTATGTCAACTACACTTGGTGCTGCCACAAAGCTTCTCGATGAGATGATGACCAACTATTCCCAATGGCACACCGAACGCGCTCCAACAGGTAGGAAGGTAAACTCTGTCGAGGAGATTTCCTCCCTCAATGAAAAAGTTGACTTGATCATGTCTCTACTTTCGAAGCAATCTACTGTTGATCCTCGTGATGTTCCTTTAAATTCTTTGATTGCTCAAGAACAAGTAGATGTGAACTTTATCTCTAGAAACAATTTTAACAACAATGCTTATAGGAGTAACTTTGGTAACAATCCTAGACCGTTCCCCTCTAACTCTTATGGGAACAACAATGCTTATACTAGTACCAAGAACTCCAATACTGAACTAGAGACCATGCTTAGAGATTTCATCACTACCCAAAAAGCCTTTAATAAGAATGTAGAAGAGAAACTACATAAACTAGATGATCTTTCTTTTAAGGTAGACCACTTAGCCAATGAGGTAAAATTGCTAAAAAATGAAACTTCTCCTCTTAAGGAGAGGGAAGTCATCCCTATTAATGCTACTCAAGTGCAAATTAATGCAAACATTAGGATGATGGCTAAACTTAAAGAAAGATGGGCTAGAGAAAGGGAGGAAGAGGAAAGAATTAAGAGCCTTCCTACCCACCACACTGTTGCTGCTATCCAAGTTATTGAGGATGTTCGAACTCTTAGCACCCAATGTACTCCTGGTCCCAATGGACCTATTAATGGTGATGCTATGACTATAGAAGCTACCAAACAAGTGAACCTTAAGGACACCACTACCACTTTACTTGATGCTCATGACCTTGATTTTGATAATTGCACTCTTACCGAAGTTATTGATTTCCTTCACAAGATGTCTAGAGATCCCCGCACTAGCACGCTTAACCTTGCCTTCACAGAGCATATCACTAATGCTCTCATCAAAGCTAGGGAGGAGAAACTTAGAGTAGAAGCCTCCATACCTAGAAAGCTAGAAGATGGTTGGGATCCTATGATAAAAATTAATTTGAATGACTTCTCTTGTTATGCATTATGTGATGTTGGTGCTAGTACTTCTATTATGCCCAAAAGACTCTATGATATGCTTAAATTGAAACCTTTTGATTCTTGTTCTTTTGGTGTTCGTCTCGTTGATTCTTCCATAAAGAAACCTTTGGGGAGGATCGACGATGTTCTTATTATTGTCAATGATAATTATGTGCCCGTTGATTTCACTATTGTGGATATTGAATGTGATCCTTCTTGTCCAATTATTTTGGGACGTCCCTTTTTACGCACCGTTGGTGCTGTCATTGACATGAAAGAGGGTAATATAAAATTTCAGTTTCCTCTCAAGACAGGGATGGAACACTTCCCTCGTAAGAAGGTCAAGTTACCTTTTGAGTCCGTTGTACGGGCTAGCTATTCTTTTACACTTGATAAAACTTGATCTATGCATTATGCCTAGCTTAAAGGCATAAAAGAAAGCGCTTTTGGGAGGCAGCCCACATGAATAAATTTTTTGCTTTTGTTGTGTCTTGATGTTGTTTACTGCTGTAGCATCATCATTGTATCTTTTCTTTTCATATTTGTGCCAAGTATAGCCTCTGATTGCTAGAAAGTTCAAAAGTTGTGAGGTGCTGTCCAGGAAACAGATTCTGTCCTTGGATAGAAAAATTCGTAAAAAATCACCAGATCATCTTTTTGGTCTGAATATTTTCGAAAGCGTTCTCTATATAATTGTCTTTCGTGCGTCTGTTCTGAGTTTTTTTATTTGAGTTGTAGAAGCATCCCGAACAGATCAATTACTACCTGCTGTTCTGTTTTTCACAGATTCTGTCCTGTTTTGCCTTTCCTTCACTTTGCAAATCAAGAACTTGCTTTTTCTTTGCAAAAACCTTTTGGCAATCTTGAGAAACAGTAGAACGTCAAGAATATCCTTATTTCCAGCAAGGTATAATTATTTTATTAAGGGTACTAACCTCGCTAATCAGATTATGATGAGTTATGTATGAAGGGAGTTTTCAAGTGTGCGAGGGAAGATGATAAAAAGATTCAGGAGTGTCAAGCGCTCAAGCTTGGGGATGCCCCCGTGCACCCCCAATAAATATTCAAGGATACTTAAGCGTCTAAGCTTGGGGATGCCCCCGTGCATCCCCTTCTCCATCAACATTATCAGTTCGTCTTTCGTTTCGCTATATTTTTATCACTTCATGTGTTATGTGCTATGCTTGGAGCGTCTTGCTTTTAGTTTTCTTTTTAGTTTTTCATAACGAGTCGGAACTCAGCATTCTTTTATGTGGGAGAGAAACACGCTCCACCTCTACCTAGAACATACCATAGAATTTTCATGTCTATCTATGCTGTGTGTGTTCTTTGTCTTTTAATAGCTACTATCATGCTCTGCTCTTAGTATTCATGCTTATCTTTTCAAAGAGCTTTTGTTTAGTTGGTTGCTTGAACTCTCTTTAATTATCATGCTCACCATATTAAGAGAGTTTGCTTCCGTTGCATTGGTTAATGTGTCTATGATAAAGATGCTACTTGCATGATGGTGCTTAGTAGTTCAGGTTTTCTTATGGTTGTTCTCAAATAGCTGGGGGGTTCCCAATGTGTTATTGGAGTACCAACTTGGTTTGTTTGCCTATGATGTGGTATGGTTTGGTAATATCTTCCTTCGAGAATTTATTTTGATTGACTTGGCGTATGCTCACGCATATTTAAGACTGTAAAGAAAGTCTGTCAAGCCTTGACGATCTTTTATTTCTGAGTAGCGATATAACTACCATGCCTGATTCAATATTGCTTTGTCGCTCTGCATGATTATGACCGTCATTGCTCTCTTAGTTGGTCGCTCCCAGTCTTTTGCTAACCTCCACCTGCACTAAGCAAACTAACCATGCAATACATAGCTCATGGGAAAGTAGCCTAAAAACTATTGTGGTAAAGAATATGTTGCTTATGTATTTTATTTCTTATAAGTTGCTTGCTGAGCGGTAACCATGTTTCTGGGGACGCCATCAACTGTCACACTTTTGTTGAATATCATGCGAGTTGCTATGCATGTTCGTCTTGTCTGAAGTAAGGGTGATTTACCGTGGGTTGAATGACTATGCATATTGTTAGAGAAGAACATTGGGCCGCCAACCAAAGCCATGTATCATGGTGGAAGTTTTAGCTTGGACCTTAATCCTCAATCTCTCATGAGAATATGCTTATGCATTAAAGAGGAGTCCATCATCTATTTTCTATGTTGTCCCGGTATGGATGTCCTCAAGTTGAGATCTATCAAAAACGAGAAATCAAATGCGATTTATCTCCTTGGACCTTTGTACAGGTGGCATAGAGGTACCCCTTTGTGACACTTGGTTAAAACATATGTAATGCAATGATAACCCATGGAGATCCGAGCTAATTAGGACAAGGTGCGAGCACTATTGGTATTCGATGCATGAGGCTTGCAACTTATAGGATGTTTTATGCATGACACATATGAAGTACTACTACCGTTGACACAATTGCTTCCATGTTTTCAAAATAAAAAGCTCTAGCACTTAACCTTTCTTTTACTTTTATGTTGAAGCACCAACAACGGAGAGCATGATTGTCATTCTAAGTGTAATGTGCATTGTTCCAAAGTAGCATTGTCTTTTGCATGATTGTGATATCGTTTATTCTGAAATGATTGTATCTAGTCATCACCTAAACCTTGAAGGTGCCCCTGCATTTATGTTTGCATCACTAAAGGGGGCAAGCTAGATATCACTTTATCATATTTGCACATCATGTTCATTGCAAATCTTTTTGATGTTTCAGTTTCATGTTGTAAAACTTTCAGTCATTTGTGATTTTCTCTTGAGGCAACTTAATTACTTTAGAATCATTGTCTTAGTAAGCTTTTGTCATATGACTATGAAAAGGTCCTATATGGTTAATAGCATGTCACCACAGAAATTATTCTTGTTATCATTTACCTACTCGAGGACGAGCAGGAATTAAGCTTGGGGATGTTGATACGTCCAAAATGTATCTATAATTTCTGCTTGCTCCATGCCACTTTTGGGTGGTATTGCTATGATATTCATACACTTCCATACACTTTTGATCATATTTGGACTAACTTACTAATCCAGTGCACCCCAGTGCCAGTTTCTGTTTTCGGCTGTTTTTGTATTTCAGGTTTTCACGTTTCGAGAACTGCCCAGAAAAATCCAGAAAAATTATATAAAAAATCAGCGTTCCGGAAACAACACTGCGTCCGAAGGGCAGCCTGGGGGGGGGGCACCAGGGCTCCAGGCGCCCTGGCGGCGCCCCCC
>LR738712.1:658465653-658547682 GCA_902687465.1 Secale cereale
AAGAATAACCCAATTTATTGATTCGACACACGGGGAGCCAAAGAGTATTTATAAGCTTTAACAGTTGAGTTGTCAATTCAACCGCACCTGAAATATACTTACTTGCAACAAAAGATAAGTGGTAACAGTGATATGATAGTGATGATAGTAATAGTAAAAGTAAACAGCAAAAGTAAATAGCAGTAGTAAATGGCAAAAGTAGCAACTAGTGACAAGCAAGGTTTAAAATACTGTAGGCTAGGGAGATGGATGGTTGGGCGCTGCATGGATGAGATAGTTTCTAACTTGGGGCACGGCACACGGAAAAGTAATGATCATCTAGGCAAATATCAAACATTAGGCATGTATCCCGTAGGTAGTTGTACGTGCTTGCAATAAGAACTTGCACAACATCTTTTGTCCTACCATCCCGCTACGAACGGGGCCAAAAGGAACTAATGGATATTAAGGTGCTCCTGTCAAAGAGCACCGGAACAAAACAATGAACTCAATAGATACATGTAATCCTCAAACTACGGACCATCCCCTTTGGTGTCCCAAGCTGTCACTTTTGGGATCGCCGGTTCCGAACCGTAACAGGTGTATACAACTCATAGATAGGATCACGAACACAAATATATTCATGCAAACACATATGGTTCAGATCTGAAATCATGACACTCGGGCCCTAAGTGTCAAGCATTAAGAATAACAAGTTGTAGCAAAGATGATAAACACCATAGTAGATGATAGGCAACATGCCCCCAACAATCTGACGAACTATTACATGATCTAACTCATCCAATCCCTACCATCCCCTTCGCCTACAGCAGGGGAATTACTCACACATGAAAGGGGAAGTCATGGAGGGATGATGGAGTGGTGATGATGATGACGATGGCGACGATCTCCCCTCTCCGGAGGCCAAATCAGCCTCCAGATTAGCCCTCCCGAGGAAGAACAGAGGGTGGCGGCGGCTCCGCGACGAAAAACTGCGAAAGAACTTCCGATCTGGGGTTTCTGCGTCGGGAGGAAAAATACGGGCTAAAGTAGGGCACCAGGGGGTGTGGGCCCCACCCAGGCGCCCCCCGGCGCGGCCCAGGGGGGGGGGCGCCCACAGGGCGCCTGGGCACCCCCTGGCCCCCCTCTGGCCCCACTTCTGGCATCTGGTTCCTTCGGGTGCGTGGATTTTCTGTGATTTTTTGTGGATTTTTCTGAGATACTTAAAAATCCGTTTTCCTGCACACAAATAAACCATACAGGCAGCTCTGCTGAAAACAGCGTCAGTCCGGGTTAGTTTAGTCCAAATCATGCAAGAATGAGGTCAAAACAATATCAAAAGTGTTTGGAAAAGTAGATACGTTTGAGACGTATCACCAAGTCCTAATCTCTCTCGGGAGGGCTGATCTGGAGTCCGTTCGGGGCTTCGGAGAGTGGAGATTGTCACCATCGTCTTTATCAACCTTCCGCCATCACCAATTCCATGATGCTCACCGCCGTGTGTGAGTAATTCCATCGTAGGCTTGCTGGACGGTGATGGGTTGGATGGGATCTATCATGTAATCGAGTTAGTTTTGTTAGGGTTTGATCCCTAGTATCCACTATGTTGTGAGATTGATGTTGTTATGACTTTGCTATGCTTAATGCTTGTCACTAGGGCCTGAGTGCCATGATTTCAGATCTGAACCTATTATGTTTTCATGAATATATGTGTGTTCTTGATCCTATCTTGCAAGTCTATAGTCACCTACTATGTGTTATGATCCGGCAGCCCCAAAGTGACAATAATCGGGACCACTCCCGGTGATGACCATAGTTTGAGGAGTTCATGTATTCACTATCTGTTAATGCTTTGGGCCGGTACTCTATTAAAAGGAGGCCTTAATATCCCTTAGTCTCTAATAGGACCCCGCTGCCACGGGAGGGTAGGACAAAAGATGTCATGCAAGTTCTTTTCCATAAGCACGTATGACTATATTCAGAATACATGCCTACATTGCATTGATGAATTGGAGCTAGTTCTGTGTCACCCTAGGTTATAACTTCTACATGATGAATTGCATCCGACGTAATTTTCCATCACCGATCCAATGCCTACGAGCTTTACCTATATTGCTTATCGCTTATTTACTTTTCCGTTGCTATTATCACAAAAACTACAAAAGCACTATCGTTACTTTTATTGCTGCTACCGCCACTATCATATAACTTTGCTACTAAACTATCTTGCTGCAGATACTAAGTTTCCAGGTGTGGTTGAATTGACAACTCAGCTGCTAATACTTAAGAGTATTCTTTGGATCACCTTGTGTCGAATCAACAAATTTGGGTTTAATACTTTACCCTCGAAAACTATTGCGATCCCCTACACTTGTGGGTTATCAAGACTATTTTCTGGCGCCGTTGCCGGGGAGCATAGCTCTATTCTTTAAGTCACTTGGGATTTATATCTGCTTATCACTATGAAGAATTTGAAGGACTCAAAAACCAAGATCTTACCCTCAACTACGAAGGGAGGTAAGGAACTACCATCTAGCTCTGCACTTGATTCTCCTTCTGTTATGAGTAAACTTGAGACACCTACTCCTGCTATTGAATCTGATATGTCGTATGTTCTTGATGATGCTACTTCTGCTATGTATGATGAAACTACCTCTATGCCTGATACTGTGCCACTAGGTGAATTTCTAGATGAACAAATTGCTAAGGTTAGGGAGAGTGCAAATGTTGATGATATTTATGAAAGTGATGATGAAACTACTCCCGATAGATATGAATTGCCTGTTGTGCCTGAGGGTTATGTTATGGATGAAGAAACTGCTAGAGACTTTCTTGCTTGCAATGATAGATATGATCTTAAGAACTTATTAGCTAAACTGAAAGAAAAGTCCTTGAATTCTATAATGAAACATGACCCTGCTTCTGCTACTTCACCTATTTGTGTCACTGATAAGGATTATGAATTCTCTGTTAATCCTGAGTAAATTACTTTGGTTGAATCTGATCCTTTCCATGGCTATGAGTCTGAAACTGTTGTGGCACATCTTACCAAGTTAAATGATATAGCCACCATGTTTACCAATGATGAAAAGATTCGCTACTATTATATCCTTAAGTTGATTCCGTTCTCGTTAAAGGGTGATGCTAAGACTTGGTTTAATTCTCTTGATCCTGGTTGTGTGCGTAGTCCCCAGGATATGATGTATTACTTTTCTGCTAAATATTTTCCCGCTCATAAGAAACAAGTTGCCTTACAGGAAATATATAACTTTGCTCAAATTGAAGAAGTGAGTCTCCCACAAGCTTGGGGGAGGCTTCTCTAGTTACTTAATGCTTTGCCTGATCATCCTCTTGAGATGCATGATATACTTGATGTCTTTTATAATGTACTAACCGATGCTTCCAGAGACCACCTGGATAGTTGTGCTGGTTGTGTTTTCAGGGAAAGAACAGTGAAACAAGGTGAATTACTATTGAATAATATGCTAGCCAATGAAAATAATTGAACACTTCCTGAACCAGCCCCTAAGCCAACTCCGAAAAAAAGAGGTGTTCTATTTCTCAGTCATGAAGACATGCAAGAGGCAAAGAAATCCATGAAAGAAAAAGGTATTAAAGATGAAGATGTTAAGAATTTACCGCCTATTGAAGAAATACATGGTCTTGATAACCTGACACAGGTAGTAAAGGTAAATTCTCTATATAGATTTGATGAAAGTGATATTCCTCGTTATAAGTCTGCTAGCCAATGCTTAGCTGAGTTTGACAATTTCATTATGAAACAAGAAAACTTCAATGTTTATGTTGGTAGACAATTACAACACAATGCTCATATGATTGAACGCTTGAGTGATTATCTGTCTAGTGCTAAAGATGAACTGAAACTTATTAGTATACATGCTTCTATGGTCACCACTCAAGTAGAACAAGTACTTAAAGCTCAGAATGACTTGCTCAATGAATTAAATAGTAAGAATAATGATAATGCCATTAGAGTTGTGACTAGAGGTGGTAGAATGACTCAAGAACCTCTGTATCCTGAAGGCCACCCTAAGAGAATTGAGAAAGATTCTCAGAGAGCTAATTTAGATGCACCTAGTTCTTCTAAAAAGAAGAAAAAGAAAAATGATAGGACTTTGCATGCTTCTAGTGAACCTGTAGCTCACCCACCCGAGAATCCCAATAATATATCTGTTTCTGATGCTGAGACACAATCTCGTAATGAACATGAACCTAGTGATAATATTAATGATGATGTTCATGATGATGCTCAACCTAGCAACGATAATGATTTAGAGATTGAACCTGTTGTTGATCTTGATAACCCACAATCAAAGAATCAACGTTATGATAAGAGAGACTTTGTTGCTAGGAAGCATGGTAGGGAAAGAGAACCATGGGTTCAAAAACACATGCCTTTTCCTCCGAAACCATGCAAGAAAAAGGATGATGAAGATTTTCAGCGCTTCGCTGAAATGATTAGACCTATCTTTTTGCGTATGCGTTTGACTGATGTGCTTAAAACAAATCCTTATGCCAAGTATATGAAAGATATTATTACCAACAAAAGAAAGATACCTGAAGTAGAAATCTCCACCATGCTTGCCAATTACACTTTTGAGGGTGGAATGCCTAAGAAATTAGGAGATCCAGGAGTACCTACTATACCTTGTTCCATTAAGAGAAACTATGTTAAAACTGCTTTGTGTGATCTTGGAGTCGGTGTTAGTGTTATGACTCTCTCTTTATATCGTAGACTTGACTTGAGTAAGTTGACACCTACTGAAATATCTTTGCAAATGGCTGATAAATCAACTGCTATACCTGTCGGTATTTGTGAGGATGTGCCTGTTGTAGTTGCAAATGTTACTATTCTAACAGACTTTGTTATACTTGATATTCCCGAGGATGATAGTATGTCTATTATTCTTGTAAGACCTTTTTTGAATATTGCAGGGGCTGTTATTGATTGCAACAAAGGCAATGTCACTTTTCATGTCAATTGTAATGAGCATACGGTACACTTTCCGAGGAAATAACCTCAGGTCTATAGTATCAATTATATTGGAAAAAACTTCAACTATTACTATTGGAGGTTTTGAGTTTCCTATTCCTACTATCAAGAAGGCATATGACATACTTATTGTTGGGGACATACATATCCCCATTGAGGTAACATAGTGTTATTCGAAAATTCTCCGATTTCATGTTACTCGGAAAGAGTTTATTAACAAGACCCGATCAACCTTGTTAAAGGATTCCTTTTGATGAACATGAGATAGGTGAATCTAGATGGCACAAACCTTCTGCACCCTCCTTTTACTTTTTGTTAATTAGGTTAAATAAAAGAGAAATAGCATTATCTGTCTATTTCCAGACTTATCCGTGCAATAAAAAATATCCCGAAAATAAAAGTTCTCTAAATGCCGTGAAAATGAAATATGATTTTTTTAGAATATTTAAGAAAATATGGCAGTGAACACACAGCGAGGGGAGCCAGCACGTGGCCGAAGGCACAGGGCGCTCCCCCCTTGCCCAGGCCACGCCCCTGCCTCAAGGGCCCCACTTGGCCCCCCTGCAATTATCCTTTCACCCATGCTCTTCTTCTTCCTCCCAAAAAAATCCCCAACCAACTCAAACCCGAGTTCTAGCTCA
Organism: Secale cereale; assembly: GCA_902687465.1. Taxonomy (NCBI): domain Eukaryota; kingdom Viridiplantae; phylum Streptophyta; class Magnoliopsida; order Poales; family Poaceae; genus Secale; species Secale cereale. The sequence goes on from LR738712.1 coordinate 658,471,288, forward strand.
TTTTGCTTCCATTTTCGATCTCCTTGCTCAAAGCACCATTCACAAAACTATTTGGGGAGATTGTTCCTTGGTATGTGACTCCTCCATTGGTCCAATTAGTTTTTGTTCTAGTGCTTTATTTGTTGCAAATTTATGCTGCTGTGGTGACCTTGTTCTTGAGCTTGCATGTCAATTTTTCTTGGTCCTAAGTAGTTCTAATGCATGATATAGCCTCTAGGCACTTATAGGAGTTGTTGCTATCATTCTTGTTGAGTTTGGTTAACTTTTATTGTGAGTTACTAAAAATTTCAGAAAATTTCAGAAAAATGTCTAGGAGAAACTTCCAAGGTGGTCCTTCAAGGAAGCAAGAACCGTGGCTCGCATTCCGTGAGCCGGACGATGAACCACCAAGGGATGCTGATGTGCGGCCTTGTGAATGGCCGTCCGATGAATTTATGGGTCAAGTGGGCATCAAAGATGAATTTTACGCATATGTGCGTAACGCTGACCTCAAGGACTTCATGCAAGATAAGTTTCCCCAATACCGTGGCTTAACTGAGAGCTTTGTGAGAAGGTTTAAATTTTCATCTTCACGTAATTCTCACACTATCCTGTTTGACCTTTATGATAAATCTTATACCATGGACTTAGAGGATTTTTAATGTTGCTTGCAAGCTCCCACAGTGGGGCAGTATGAGTGATCCTCGTAAATCTGAATTTAGAGAATTCCTTGCTAGTATTACAGTGGGAGAATCCAGGGATATCACATAAGCCACCACGGGGAGCATACATTTTCCTGCCATTCACTACTTTGCTCTCTTTATCGGTAGATGCATAAATGGTAAAGATGAGGCTTGTCACATGTGTGTCCCTGATCTTAGCGTCCTTAGGAGTGCTGTACTAAGTGATAGGCAATATAACTTAGGAACAATTGTTGCACGTAGACTACACCATAATGGTTTGTATGGAGATTTATTTTGTGGGATCTATGCTACTCGCATAGCCCGCTATCTTGGTGTGTCTGTGCACTCGTATGATGAACCTTTACCTGCTGATTATTTAGATTGTAATGCTATGGCTAGTCATCGGTTTATAGAGTGGGATAATCAAACTCTCAAATATCGACTAATCTTTAACCGACAGCATGCCATTCCTATTGTTCTTCCTGCCCCTACTTTGTTTAACTTTCAGGAAAAGGGCAGATACACTATAACTATGGAGGAGGCAAATGCCCATTATAACATGATGGAGGCAGCCCGCCTTCGAGCTGCAGCTCAGCAGGCAGCATCTGCTGCATCTTAGTACGACTCCAACTACAACTTTGGATATCCGTCCGGCCAGTACTGGCCATAGACCAACTTAGGCCAAAAGCCTAAGCTTGGGGGAGTACGTGTTTCTCACTGACTTACATTCATGTTCACACTTATTCTAGTTGTCGGTGCTCACACTCTTTCACTATACCATCCATGTTTAGTTTTAATTTCTCTTTCTTAGTCTTTTTCTTGTGTGCTAGAAAAACCCAGAAAAACAAAAAATATTAGTTGTAGCTTCTAGCTAGTTTACTTTCTTTGCTTGTAGTAGTAACTAAAAATGAAAACCCAAAAAGATTTCCCGTTCTTCTTTTGCTTGTTGGGAGCTTTCCCGTGCAAATAGTTTCTGTTCTTTTCTTTAGGGGTTGAGAGTAGAAGACCATGATTGAAAATGCTTAGTGGCTCTCATATGCTCTATTGTTGATTTAACCTTGAGCCATATTACCTTGTCTTCTCTCTTGTATTAAATGTCTGCAGATTCCAGCTTAGTCCAATGCACGTGCACTATTATTATTTTCCACACCGTTCGGTCGTGCGAGTGAAAGGCAATAAGGATGATATATGATGAACTAATTGAGATGAGAAAAGCTGGTATGAACTCGACCTCTCTTGTTTTTGTAAATATGATTGCTCGTCGTTCTTGATTCAGCTTGTTATGAATGAAACATGTTTGCAATGACAATTAGAGATCATAGGTGCTTATGCCATGCTTAATTAGCTGAGAGTTTATAATGGTCTATCTTGCGTGCCAACATGGTATTAAAATGGTTGTGATGTGGTATGATGGGTGGTATCCTCCTCTGAACGATTTAAGTGACTTGACTTCGCACATGTTCACGCATGTAGTTGAAATAAATCAACATAGCCTTCACGATATTTATGTTCATGGTGATTTATATCCTACTCATGCTTGCATTCATTGTTGATTAATTTTAATGCATGTTCATGACCGTTGTTGCTCTCTAGCTGGTCGCTTCCCAGTCCCTTTCTAGCCTTCACCTGTACTAAGCGGGAATACTGCTTGTGCATCCACTTCCATAAACCCCAAAGTTATTCCACATGAGTCCACCGTACCTTCCTATATGCGGTATTTACCTGCCGTTCCAAGTAAATTTGTATGTGCCATACTCTAAACCTTCAAATGAAATTCTGTTTTGTATGATCGAACAACTCATGTATCAACTAGGGTTGTCTATATCTTCCATGCTAGGTGGGTTATTCTCCCGATGAGTGGACTTCGCTCATCATTCATGAGAAAATGGCTGGTAACCGGGATGCCCGGTCCCATGCTCAAAATCATAATAATTAAACAAAACTCCCCTAGGGCTGTTGCTTGTTTGGACGGTAACCCGTGGATTCGGCTGGCCGTGGAGTGTGCTTGTTGGTGGTTGGGGGAGTATAAACTTTACCATTCTGTTTGGGAACCGCCTATAATGTGCGTAGCGTGGGAGATATCGAGATTCTTGGTTGTTATGTTGACAATGAAAGTATACCGCTCAAAATGTTATTCAACCTCTATTTAAAAATCGAGCTCTGGCACCTCTACAAATCCCTGCTTCCCTCTGCGAAGGGCCTATCTATTGACTTTTATGCAGAGTCATCATCCTCTTATCAAAGAGCACCAGTAGGAGAGCACCTCTGTCGTTGCATGTATTACTATTAATTTGCATTGAGTATGATCATGACTGGATCTCTTTTACCATGAATTACAATGTCTAGTCAGTCCTTGATCTTTAAAGGTGCTCTGCATTTATGTTTTGCGGTCTCAGAAAGGGCTAGCGAGATACCATCCTGTTATATCATATCATGATTGTTTTGAGAAGTGTTGTCATCCGAGGTTTATTATTATTGCTCGCTAGTTGATTATGCCATTGATGTGAGTAGCCTTGAGACCTGAAAGTTATTGTGAATGTGGTTAGTTCATGATCTTGTTGAAAACCTGAATGCTAGCTTACATATTTACAACAACAAGAGCAAACAAAGTTTGTCAAAGTTTTTCTTTATCACTTTCAGTTTATCAAACTGAATTGCTTGAGGACAAGCAAAGGTTTAAGCTTGGGGGAGTTGATACGTCTCCAACGTATCTACTTTTCCAAACCCTTTTGCCCTTGTTTTGGACTCTAACTTGCATGATTTGAATGGAACTAACTCGGACTGACGCTGTTTTCAGCAGAACTGCCATGGTGTTGTTTTTGTGCAGAAATAAAAAGTTCTTGGAATCGCCTGAAAATCAACGGAGAATTATTTCAGAAAATATAAAAAATACCTGCAAGAAGATCCACATCGGGGGGCCACGGCCTGTCCTCGAGGGTGGGGGGCGCGCCCCCTGCCTCGAGGGCCCCCCGATGCTCCACCGACATATCCCCAGGTCATATATATTCCGTTTCGGGGAGAAAAAAATCAAGGAGAAAGAATTATCGCATTTCACGAGACGGAGCCGCCACCAAGCCCTAATCTCTCTCAGGAGGGCTGATCTGGAGTCCGTTCGGGGCTCCGGAGAGTGGAGATCGTTGCCATTGTCATCATAAACCTTCCTCCATCACCAATTCCATGATCATCACCATCGTGTGTGAGTAATTCCATGTAAGCTTGCTGGACGGTGATGGGTTGGATGGGATCTATCATGTAATCGAGTTAGTTTTTTTAGGGTTTGATCCCTAGTATCCACTATGTTCTGAGATTGATGTTGCTATGACTTTGCTATGCTTAATGCTTGTCACTAGGGCCCGAGTGCCATGATTTCAGATCTGAACCTATTATGTTTTCATGAATATATGTGTGTTCTTGATCGTATCTTGCAAGTCTATAGTCACCTACTATGTGTTATGATCCGGAAACCCCGAAGTGACAATAATCGGGACCACTCCCGGTGATGACCATAGTTTGAGGAGTTCATATATTCACTATGTGTTAATGCTTTGGTCTGGTACTCTATTAAAAGGAGGCCTTAATATCCCTTAGTTTCCAATAGGACCCCGCTGCCACGGGAGGGTAGGACAAAAGATGTCATGCAAGTTCTTTTCCATAAGCACGTATGACTATATTCGGAATACATGCCTACATTGCATTGATGAACTGGAGCTAGTTCTGTGTCACCCTAGGTTATAACTTCTACATGATGAATTGCATCCGACGTAATTTCCCATCACCGATCCAATGCCTACGAGCTTTACCTATATTGCTTGTCACTTATTTACTTTTCCATTGCTATTATCACAAAAACTACAAAAACACTATCGTTACTTTTATTGCTGCTACCGCCACTATCATATTACTTTGCTACTAAACTATCTTGATGTAGATACTAAGTTTCCAGGTGTGGTTGAATTGACAACTCAGCTGCTAATACTTAAGAGTATTCTTTGGCTCCCCTTGTGTTGAATCAACAAATTTGGGTTTAATACTTTACCCTCGAAAACTGTTGCGACCCCCTACACTTGTGGGTTATCAGCGATCTCCATCCACGGTCTCCCTTCTCGCATCGGTGGCAGCGGCGGCCGGTGGGGTGCGGGTGCTCCTCCTCCTGGATTCGCCGGCCCTCCTCCTCCTGCTGCCAAATCCCCCAACGCGAGCGGCATACTGCATCGCCGACGATGCCTGATGGGAGAGCAGCGACGACGGCAAGCTTGGTGACGGGAGTGGAACGGGAGGAGAGGATGATGGGAGCGCAGCGGCGGCGATGGCAATGGCTGCAAGGAGCGCGCGAGGGTGAAGGTGCGAGGGAGACGGGGTGGGGATGGCGGTGCGAGAGCGAAGGGGAGGGGTGCGACAGGGGTAGTGGCTAGGGTTTCACACAATCGACGACATTGTCGGCGCCCTATCAACCCCCCTCTCATGTGATGCGAAAAGACGAGAATACCCTCGGTGGGGCATAGAATTTACAGGCGGTGGCATGGCGACTCCGAGCGGACGGCCAGGGTCGCTACGGGCTCGATCGGACGGTTAGAATCGGTCCACCCAGAGATCCGACGGCGAGGCCGCGCTCGGGAAGACGGTCGGACGGCTGCGAGGGCACACGGCCTGAGATTGCTTCATTTTGGTTCAGACTCTAAAAATGAGATTTGGCGTTCGATCTATCAATATTTACAACACTATCACGTCCGTTACCCGAAATGGATTGACAACCCCTTTTTACACGTCGGGTTGCAAGTATTTGTTATTTGTGTGCAGGTGTTGTTTACGTTATGTTGCTTGGTTCTCCTACTAGTTCGATAACCTTGGTCTCATCACTGAAGGAAATACCTACCGCTGCTATACTGCATCATCCATTCCTCTTTGGGGAAATACCGACGTAGTTCTAGCAGACATCACCAACTCGCCAAGAGTTGGTACTTGTGATTAGTTTCAAGGATTCTCTATACGAGGCTTTTATTAAAGTCTTTTTTTTCAAATGCAAAACAGGAAATAAAACAAGTGTTCAAATGACCTGAACTATCGTTGGTTGGTATACTACGTACAAAAACTAGATTCTTGTTATGTAGGTACAGACCTATAGTTTTCTATCTAACATGTACGTGATATTTTAACAGAGTACTCACTTATTGTTGATTCGCATCCCTCGATCCACTCCTCCCTACTCGATCTATTTTGGTTTTTCTTTTGCCCCACACATTCACATTGCATTACTAATTTGTTTTGGTTTTCTGTCTAGCAGGTCCTGCATCACTTTGTCGCTAGCTATTTGATCTAATTGAAGAATAAAAGAGTTGATGAAACATACCCCATAACATTGGTGTAAATAGCACGGTAATTTACGCATGACATAACTGATAACTTAATGTACAAGCACCATGGTAATTTTAATTCAGAATAAAATGGTTTGAACATACCACCTTAACTTTTGTGTACATGGCATAATAATACACATACAACATACCCTATAACTTATGTATAAATAGTTACAGGACTAGATGTATTATAGTTATCAGCATGGTTATTATTTAGTTATCAGATTAGATGTACTATAGTTATCAACATGATTATTTTTGTAGTTATCAGGCTACTTGTGGTATAATACACCCCCTTTGTTTTTGTGTAAATAGCATGATAATTTTACACATTATAAACCTAATAACTCATGCACTAACATCGTGATAATTTTCACCCAAGATAAAAAATATTGAAAACATCATCCGTTAACTTCTCTATAAATAGCATGATAATTTACACACCGTAGACCTGATAACTCATGCATAAAAACTATGATAACTTTGACCCGATAGATTTTTTTTATTGAAAACATTTGTTAGACGTGATACCAAGTTACACAATGAAGTTTATAACTCACTAGAAACTCCACAGTAACTTTTGACCCCGGGATAAAAGTTTGTTAGAAACATATTCAGATAACTTGTGTAAATAACGTGGTAATATACATACAACAGAGCTGATAACGTACTTAATCCATACGTGGTGACTTTTTGACAAAGGAAAAATGTTGTTAAAAAATATCTCACAATAACTCATGTGTAAACAACATAATAATACACGCACTGAGAGCTGATAACTCATAAACAAATATCGCGATAATTTTTTGACCACGTTAAAGAAAATTGTTGGAAAACATAACCCGATAACTTTTGTGCAACATGGTAATATACACAACAAAGTTGATAACTCACTACAAACATCATAATCACCTTTTGTCCCAGGGATAAAAGTTTATTGAAAATGCACCCTCGAAAACTTTTGTGTAAATGATACGGTAACTTAAGTATGACAGACGTGATAACTTACGTAGCCAAGATGTGGTAACTTTTTGTTCGAAAAAAAATCATCAGAACATATCAACATGGGATCTAGTTTCGAAGCTCTCGTCAAGACGATTTTTTTTATGAAAACAGTTTTTCAGTCGAGGCAACGGTTTAAGCTACAGAACAATTTTGAAATTTGAAAAGAAAAGAATCTAGGATGATATCAGCTTTTCATCCTTTAGTGCATATATGCATGTAATTAGAGGGGGGTGCACGTTAAAGAAAAAATAGTCATTTCTAATGCATGCATGTATATAATTAGAGTGGAGTAAGGATCGTTCTTGCCTATTGCTAAAATTCGAACGTTTGGTAGTTATAAAAGTCCTACATTATACTCCTATGAGACCGAGGGAGTACTTTTTTTGGAACCACCTCTACGAGTTAAGGTCGTCGGGCCTAAGTTGGTCAGAGTAAGGTGAGAGGATGGTCGGAGACTTGAATTGTGTAGATGGTGTCCCTTCCTATGCTCCTTGTCGTGTGCTCGGTGGCACAGTGTCAGGCCCAAGATGCGATTCTATCCCGATCACGTGACACTTACGTGATTGGGGCACAACCGCATTTCGGGCGCTTAGCAAGATGGATATCATTACATCGTACCATTACATACATACATGGGGGATACAATAATACAAGTCACATGAATACAACAACATCAGTACAAGGCATCCAACTACAGATGCAAACATGAAAAGCACAATGACATCCAACTGCTATCCCAGGCTGCCGACTCGGAACCTAACCCAAGACTGAAGAAGAAGAAGAAGAAGAAGAAGAAGAAGAAGAAAGAACTTCAACATAACGATCATCGCTCTCACGTCAAGACATCGGAAACCTGCACCTGCAACTGTTGTTGAAGTATCTGTGAGCCATGAGGACTCAGCAATCCCATAACCATGCGTAACAGGACTATCAAAAGCTTAATGGGTAGGAAGAGGTAAAGTGGTGAGGTTGCTGCAGCGGCTAAGCAATATATGGTGGCTAACTTACGAGTACAAGAATAAGATGAGCATCTACGCAAACGGTCGCAACTAGTAATGACCGCTAAAGATCCTGAACTACCTACGAGTCAAACATAACCCCACCTTGTTCTCTTCTCAAAGTGAAAAGAGACAGTCACGGTTACTCACTGATACGTCCAAAACGTATCTATAATTTCTGCTTGCTCCATGCCACTTTTGGGTGATATTGCTATGATATTCATACACTTCCATACACTTTTGATCATATTTGGACTAACTTACTAATCCAGTGCACCCCAGTGCCAGTTTCTGTTTTCGGCTGTTTTTGTATTTCAGGTTTTCACGTTACGAGAACTGCCAGAAAAAATCCAGAAAAATTATATAAAAAATCAGTGTTTCGGAAACTACCGTGTGTCCGAAGGACAGCCGGGGGGGGCCACCAGGGCTCCAGGCGCCCTGGCGGCGCGCCCCCCCCCCTGGGCCGCGCCGGGGGGGCGCCTGGGCCCCCCGAAGCTTCCCCGATGCCCCCCTTTGGCATATATTTAAAGCGTCCTCCGAAACCCTCAGAAGGGGAACTCTTTTCGCGATCCCGTCTCTGTTCCGCCGCCGCCGCTTCCAAGATCGGGAGCACCAGGAGAACTCTTCCCGGCACCCTGCCGGAGGGGAGGATCGCCACCGGGAGCTTCTCCACCACCATGGACGCCTCCCGGATGAGTCGTGAGTAGTCTCCCTTGGACCATGAGTCCATGACCAGTAGCTATGTGATGTTCTCCTCCCGTTCTTGTGCTTCACTAATTAGTCCTCGTGAGCTGCCCTACATGATCGAGGCACATATGTAATCCTTATGCTGTTGCTATGTTGAGTTTGCTGGGATCCGATGGATTATGAGATTATGTTCAGATTGATCTTGAGTAATATATTTGATCTACCTCTTTTATATTTATGTTCATAAGTAATTCTTGCATGTTCTCCGTTGTTATTTATTGCTTTGGCCAAGTAGTAGGTAGTGACTCCAAGAGGGAACGTTATGCTCGATTGTGGGTTCATGCCCCTCGATGACTAGCTTGAGTGACAGAAACATGAGTCTAGGGGATGTGCTGTTGCCACAAGGGGGAAAACAACGGTGCTTGTGCCCGCGGGTGCAAGGATTGTTCACTTTACGCAAAGTTCTTTTAATGCAGTTGTCTGTTGCATTGAGTTTACACTATGGGTGGGACTCACAACTTAATACCAGCGAGATGTTCTGGATAGATATCTCAAGGTGGATGATTAGTAGTAGATATTGATGGATTTCGGTCTACTTACTTTGGCGTACCGCCCATGCTTTGAACCTCAACCTTTCTTGCAATGTAGTCAGCATTGGTTTGCGTTCGTGGTCCTGTCAATTGCCCAGCTGTAATTTGTTTACCTCACATAGCTGTTTTATCGTCTTTTGGGAGGGAGACATCACTAGTGAACATCATGAGACTCCGGTCCATATTACCATCATTGATCACACCCGCTATTTACTTTTCGCTTTTACTTACTATTGCAAACATTATCTATCACTACTATCATTGCTTTTAATCCTTTGTGAACTACAAGGCCGGAGGGATTGACAACCTCTCTGTACTCGTTGGGAGCAAAGTTATTTGTATCTGTGTGCAGGTCCACGTTGATTGCTAATATCTGGCGCCGTTAGCAGTTGACACCTACTTGTTGAACCTAGGAGTCTCTGGGGATTCGATCCTTGGCATCTTTTCTAAGGGAAAAACTTCCACAACACTACATCTTACACCTTCCACTTGGGGTAACCAACGAGGGGTTAGAGGCCCATCAAGGAGTCTTTCTGGCGCCGTTGCCGGGGACTCCACTCTTCAGGATAGGGGAGTTGCACGCTATCTTTTACCTTTGCTTTTTAGTCTTGTTAGTTTACCTTTCAGTTTTTGCTTTAGTATCTTTTATCAAAAATCACAAAAAAAAATCATTTGCCTTTTTATTAGTAGTCCTTTCTGTTTAGCCAAACATGTTAGGATTTGGTGCTTTGAGGGAATCAGAAGTTCTAGATTTCCATAAAAGGGATGGAGAAAATATGAAGAAGGCATGGGACAGAATTTCTGATGCACATAGGAGAATTATGCCTTGGATACCTATAAAAATTGTGCTCAGGAATTTTTACCATGGTCTTTTTAAATGGTGTAAACACTCCCTTGACATTATAGCTGAGGGAGATTTCCTAGAGTGTGATGAAGCTAGAGCTCTTGAAATTATACATGGTCTATCTAGTTACTTTGTTTATGATCATAATTTTGATACTGTCATAGATAGACTTGCTACTATTGAAAAGAGAATGGATGCTCTAGACTTAATGAAGGTAGAGAAACCCAAACCCAATAAGAGAGATATTTTGGAAATAGATAATGACTGGGAGCCTCTTGTTAGGATTAGCATCTCTAATCAAGACTTCCTTGCTTATTGTGATATTGGATCTATGGTTTCTACTATGCCAAAAATTGTTCATGATTCTTTAAAATTTAACATGGATAGATTACCGTCTTATCATGAACATACTAATGGAGATATTTCTGAAATCCAGGGAAGAATAAAAGATGTACCAGTTAAATTCCTTAAAGGGATTGCAATGGTTGATTTCTTCATCATGGAGCCAAACCAAGGAAATATAGTGCTTGGAAGGGACTTCGTCCGAGTGGTAAAAGGCTTCATCGATATAGGTAAGGGACAAATCCGCTTACGCGGGAAGGCGAAAGGTGTGTACCCCTTTCCTAGAAGGAACAAGAATGAACTTGTTGAGGAACCATTTGAAGCAATTTATAACTCCGATTATTATGATGGTTATTGATTTCTCTATGCATTATGCCTAGCTTAAAGGCATAAAAGAAAGCGCTTTTGGGAGGCAGCCCACATGAATAATTTTTTTTGCTTTTGTTGTGTCTTGATGTTGCTTACTGCTGTAGCATCATCATTGTATCTTTGCTTTTCATATTTGTGCCAAGTATAGCCTCTGATTGCTAGAAAGTTCAAAAGTTGTGAGGTGCTGTCCAGGAAACAGATTCTGTCCTTGGATAGAAAAATTAGTATAAAATCACCAGATCATCTTTTTGGTCTGAATTTTTTCGACAGCGTTCTCTATATAATTGTCTTTCGTGCGTCTGTTCTGAGTTTTTTGATTTGAGTTGCAGAAGTATCCCGAACAGATCAATTACTACCTGCTGTTCTGTTTTTCACAGATTCTGTCCTGTTTTGCCTTTCCTTCACTTTGCAAATCAAGAGCTTGCTTTTTCTTTGCAAAAACCTTTTGGCAATCTTGAGAAACAGTAGAACTTCAAGAATATATTTATTTCCAGCAAGGTATAATTATTTTATTAAGGGTACTAACCTCGCTAATCAGATTACAATGAGTTATGTATGAAGGGAGTTTTCAAGTGTGCGAGGGAAGATGATAAAAAGATTCAGGAGTGTCAAGCGCTCAAGCTTGGGGATGCCCCCGTGCACCCCCAAGAAATATTCAAGGAGACTCAAGCGTCTAAGCTTGGGGATGCCCCCGTGCATCCCCTTCTCCATCAACATTATCAGTTCGTCTTTCGTTCCACTATATTTTTATCACTTCATGTGTTATGTGCTATGCTTGGAGCGTCTTGCTTTTAGTTTTCTTTTTAGTTTTTCATAACGAGTCGGAACTCAGCATTCTTTATGTGGGAGAGAAACACGCTCCACTTCTACCTAGAACATAACATAGAATTTTCATGTCTATCTTTGCTGTGTGTGTTCTTTGTCTTTTAATAGCTACTATCATGCTCTGCTCTTAGTATTCATGCTTATCTTTTCAAAGAGCTTTTGTTTAGTTGGTTGCTTGAACTCTCTTTAATTATCATGCTCACCTTATTAAGAGAGTTTGCTTCCGTTGCATTGGTTAATATGTCTATGATAAAGATGCTACTTGCATGATGGCGCTTAGTAGTTCAGGTTTTCTTATGGTTAATTTCAAATAACTGGGGGATTCCCAATGTGTTATTGGAGTACCAACTTGATTTGTTTGCCTATGATGTGGTATGGTTTAGTAATATCTTCCTTCGAGAATTTATTTTGATTGACTTGGCGTATGCTCACGCATATTTAAGACTGTAAAGAAAGTCTGTCAAGCCTTGATGATCTTTTATTTCTGAGTACCGATATAACTACCATGCCTGATTCAATATTGCTTTGTCGCTCTGCATGATTATGACCGTCATTGCTCTCTTAGTTGGTCACTCCCAGTCTTTTGCTAACCTCCACCTGTACTAAGCGAACTAACCTTGCAATACATAGCTCATGGGAAAGTAGCTTAAAAACTATTGTGGTAAAGAATATGTTGCTTATGTATCTTATTTCTTATAAGTTGCTTGCTGAGCGGTAACCATGTTTCTGGGGACGCCATCAACTGTCACACTTTTGTTGAATATCATGTGAGTTGCTATGCATGTTTGTCTTGTCTGAAGTAAGGGTGATTTACCGTAGGTTGAATGAATATGCATATTGTTAGAGAAGAACATTGGGCCGCCAACCAAAGCCATGTATCATGGTGGAAGTTTTAGCTTGGACATTAATCCTCAATCTCTTATGAGAATATGCTTATGCATTAAAGAGGAGTCCATCATCTATTTTCTATGTTGTCCCGGTATGGATGTCCTCAAGTTGAGATCTATCAAAAACGAGAAATCAAATGCGATTTATCTCCTTGGACCTTTGTACAGGTGGCATAGAGGTACCCCTTTGTGACACTTGGTTGAAACATATGTAATGCAATGATAACCCATGGAGATCCGAGCTAATTAGGACAAGGTGCGAGCACTATTGGTATTCGATGAATGAGGCTTGCAACTTATAGGATGTCTTATGCATGACACATATGAAGTACTACTACAGTTGACAAAATTGATTCTATGTTTCCAAAATAAAAAGCTCTAGCACTTCAAGCACCAACTACTGAGAGCATGATTGTCATTCTGAGTGTAATGTGCATTGTCCCAAAGTAGCATTGTCTTTTGCATGATTGTGATATCGTTTATTCTGAAATCATTGTATCTAGTCGTCACTTAAACCTTGAAGGTGCCCCTGCATTTATGTTTTGCATCACTAAAGGGGGCAAGCTAGATATCACTTTATCATATTTGCACATCATGTTCATTGCAAATCTTTTTGATGTTTCAGTTTCATATTGTAAAACTTTCAGTCATTTGTGATTTTCTCATGAGGCAACTTAATTACTACAGATTCATTGTCTCAGTAAGCTTTTGTCATATGACTACGAAAAAGTCCTATATGGTTAATAGCATGTCACCACAGAAATTATTCTTGTTATCATTTACCTACTCGAGGACGAGCAGGAATTAAGCTTGGGGATGTTGATACGTCCAAAACGTATCTATAATTTCTGCTTGCTCCATGCCACTTTTGGGTGATATTGCTATGATATTCATACACTTCCATACACTTTTGATCATATTTGGACTAACTTACTAATCCAGTGCACCCCAGTGCCAGTTTCTGTTTTCGGCTGTTTTTGTATTTCAGGTTTTCACGTTACGAGAACTGCCAGAAAAAATCCAGAAAAATTATATAAAAAATCAGCGTTTCGGAAACTACCGTGCGTCCGAAGGAGAGCCGGGGGGGGCCACCAGGGCTCCAGGCGCCCTGGCGGCGCGCCCCCCCTGGGCCGCGCCGGGGGGCGCTTGGGCCCCCCGAAGCTTCCCCGATGCCCCCCTTTGGCATATATTTAAAGCGTCCTCCGAAACCCTCAGAAGGGGAACTCTTTTCGCGATCCCATCTCTGTTCCGCCGCCGCCGCCGCTTCCAAGATCGGGAGCACCAGGAGAACTCTTCCCGGCACCCTGCCGGAGGGGAGGATCACCACCGGGAGCTTCTCCACCACCATGGACGCCTCCCGGATGAGTCGTGAGTAGTCACCCTTGGACCATGAGTCCATGACCAGTAGCTATGTGATGTTCTCCTCCCGTTCTTGTGCTTCACTAATTAGTCCTCGTGAGCTGCCCTACATGATCGAGGCACATATGTAATCCTTATGTTGTTGCTATGTTGAGTTTGCTGGGATCCGATGGATTATGAGATTATGTTCAGATTGATCTTGAGTAATATATTTGATCTACCTCTTTTATATTTATGTTCATAAGTAATTCTTGCATATTCTCCGTTGTTATTTATTGCTTTGGCCAAGTAGTAGGTAGTGACTCCAAGAGGGAACGTTATGCTCGATTGTGGGTTCATGCCCCTCGATGACTAGCTTGAGTGACAGAAACATGAGTCTAGGGGATGTGTTGTTGCCACAAGGGGGAAAACAACGGTGCTTGTGCCCGCGGGTGCAAGGATTGTTTACTTTACGCAAAGTTCTTTTAATGCAGTTGTCTGTTGCATTGAGTTTACACTATGGGTGGGACTCGCAACTTAATACCAGCGAGATGTTCTGGATAGATATCTCAATGTGGATGATTAGTAGTAGATATTGATGGATTTCGGTCTACTTACTTTGGCGTACCACCCATGCTTTGAACCTCAACCTTTCTTGCAATGTAGTCAGCATTGGTTTGCGTTCGTGGTCATGTCAATTGCCCAGCTGTAATTTGTTTACCTCACATAGCTGTTTTATCGTCTTTTGGGAGAGAGACATCACTAGTGAACATCATGAGACTCCGGTCCATATTACCATCATTGATCACACCCGCTATTTACTTTTCACTTTTACTTACTATTGCAAACATTATCTATCACTACTATCATTGCTTTTAATCCTTTGTGAACTACAAGGGCGGAGGGATTGACAACCTCTCTGTACTCATTGGGAGCAAAGTTATTTGTATCTGTGTGCAGGTCCACGTTGATTGCTAATATCTGGCGCCGTTAGCAGTTGACACCTACTTGTTGAACCTAGGAGTCTCTGGAGATTCGATCCTTGGCATCTTTGCTAAGGGAAAAACTTCCACAACACTGCATCTTACACCTTCCACTTGGGG
This sequence comes from Secale cereale, assembly GCA_902687465.1. Lineage (NCBI taxonomy): Eukaryota > Viridiplantae > Streptophyta > Magnoliopsida > Poales > Poaceae > Secale > Secale cereale. The sequence goes on from LR738712.1 coordinate 658,486,292, forward strand.
TAACCAACGAGGGGTTAGAGGCCCATCACTCACACAATTGTGTGTTTTACTTCGGATCCTCTGTCAAGTTTTCTAAAACCGGACATTAACAAATTCCAAGCTGCCACATAACCGCGGGCACGGCTTTCGAAAGATCATAACCCTGCAGGGGTGTCCCAACTTAGCCCATCACAAGCTCTCACGATCAGCTGAAGTAATAATAATTATTACCCCTTATCTTAGGGAAATCCGATCAGGCTCGGTATCCCGGTACACAAGACATTTCGACAATGGTAAAACAAGTCCAGCAAGACCTCCTGGTGTGTTGACACCCTGATAGTAGCCGCGCGTATCTCGTCTCAGGCGACGACCGGATGGTCAATTATACGAGTAAAACCAATCCTCGAGTTTCCCCGTGGTGGCCCCGCATAACCCCCGTTTGGGACCAACACCATCAGCACTGGCCCCCCCTGCTATGTATAAAGAATCATCGGATAGCGCTAACTCCCTATGCAATTTAATTAATTAATTAAGTTGTTATTATGAGCAAATTAAAACCAATGTTGGGCCTTGCTGGAGGAGTTTTATTCAAAGACGAACTGTCAAGGGGTCCCCATATACCCAACCATGTAAGGAACGCAAAATCAAGGAACATAATGCCGGTTTATCGGTGCCTAAGGTGGCATGAGTGGAACAAATCACCGAGCAAAAGGCCAAGCCTTCCACCCATGCCCAGTATATAGGTGTGTTAATATATATAAGACATATTGTGATATTCCCAAAGCATCAAGTTCCAACATGGAACAATCTTCATCTTCACCTGCAACTAACAACGCTATAAGAGGGGTTGAGCAAGCGGGTAACATAGCCAAATAATGGTTTTGCTAGGAAGGTGTCAAAGGTTAGAGGTTTCATGGCAACAAGGAGAGGCTGACAATAATGATGGGTAGCGTGACATATAACGATAGCATCGAGACAACTAAGCATGGCAATGGCAATGATAGTAAAGGTATCCAAGGTGATGTTCATCTTGCCTGAGATCCCGCAAGGAAGAATAACGGATCCATGAAGAAGACGAAGACGAAGCCACGAAGACGAACCACGTGTGGACGAACGAATCCTCACGAACGCAACGGAACAAGCACTAACGAGAAGAAGCAAGCAATACGGTAAACACACAACACAAGAACATGACAATATGCTCAACCAATTATGATGCAAGACAAGTCTATATATGATGCACTACATGGCAAGGGATGAAGCACACAAGAACAACACCAAACAACAAGTTTAAATGAGGCCGGAAAATACACATAGCAAATCCGGTAAGCCCTCATATGCACATTTTGAAATTAGTGCAGATCTGGTCAAACCTTAAGTTAAAGTTGTTAAACAGCCGGTTAACATGCACCATGATGATCTACACGAAATTTTAGTCAAGTTTCATATAAAGTTTGTTTAATTCGGAGCTACGGCCTAGAAGGTATGAGCAAAATAAGACAAGCAAAGCAACGGTGCAAGATGCACCCAAACATCAAGAAAACTCACTCCAAACATGAAAACAATATGATATTATGATTCTACATGCAAAATCACACAAGTTTAATATAAGGCACACCCAAAACGGAGCAACGGGCTAAAAGTTACGAGCAAAACAAGTTACAAGGCAAAGCTGAAGTTAACAGGCACATAGCAACTTTGGAGCAAGGTAAGTATAAGCTACAACACCCAAAGATGATAACAAGAAGCATGGATATAAAGTAGACATGTTACTTAACAAGTATGAACTTAGAACACACCCAAAAGCTTGCTGGAACACATTTAAACAAGCATGGCAAGTTGCAATAAAATTTTCCAGACTTAGCCAAAATCTGGGAAGGCAAAAACATCATCACGATGCTGCCTTCGGAGGCACAAAACAACATGCATCTCAACTCTAATAAGAACATAAAGAGCATGGACATGTAGTAGACATCTCCTACAGCAAACAACTCCATTGGAGCATCTCCATAGGAGGCATGGATCAATAGCAACAAGCTCCACCAAATTGAACATGCTGATAAAATCCTGACAGGTATAATTTATAGCAACTTGAGAGCAAGAAATAAATAAGCTACATCAGGCCAAAAGAGAAGTAAGGGCATGAATGGATATACAAAAACATGTACAACAAGACATGATCATTGGCCACTCCAAAACAAGCATGTATTTGAGTAGGGCATCAAACAAATATAGCATCAGGTTATAACAGATTCCAGACTTAGCAGTTTTTTCACTAAGTATAAAACAACAATAACAACATGGCATGTTTACAAGCATGTTTAAGTCAACACAAGGCATATCATGGAAAGTTAAATGCACCACAACAAAGACCGTATTATTGTGCTTCTAAAACATGTAGGCATGTGGCATGAAGACAAACACATCAATAGCAAAGAGCATGTGAAATCAGCATCTCATAACAAGTTTCAGCACTTAACAGTCAAATGCACTTTTGCAACAGAGATTAACATGGCAATATGAACTCAAACAAGCATGCTACAACAACCATCATGTAGTACACTTCACAATGAACATTTTGACATATCATATGCTTCATTTGGATAAACATGCACCAAGTTATCACATCTCAAACATGGCATCAACTTAACAAGTAATAGCAGTTTATAATAAGTAGCACTCTTGCAACAGATATTAGAGCATCTAGATGAAGTCAAACAAGCATGGCACAATGGAACAAATTGTAGAGCACATCACCACGATCATTTTGACATATCATTCATTCAATTTGGACAAGCACACAATTAATTACAGCGATGCAAACATGCAACATTTTAACAAAACGCCCAGGGACTTAGTGGCAAAACTACCTCCGGGGGAGCGGACATTGTCCGGTCCGGACGGACACGTCCGGCGACTGGGGCCCGCGTGGCAGCGTCACAGTGGAGGCGGCGGACATGTCCGGCGTGGCTGGGTCTTCCTCGACCTCGAGCAGGTCAACGGCGGGGCTGCCGAGGTCGGGCCGCCGGGGAGGAGGTCCGGCGAGGGCGAGGAGGGCCGGAGGATGGTCGAAGGCGGGCGGATCCGGCGGATCCCACCCGGATCCGGCCGGACGCCGGGGCGGCGAGTCGCGCACGGCGCGGAGGAAGGCTCCGGCGAGGAGCCTGCCGGATGGGAGGAGATCGGGCTCCTCGCCCCGATCCAGAGCCAGGGCTGCGGGGCGGAGCATAGCAGTGAGGAGTGATACGTCCAAAACATATCTATAATTTCTGCTTGCTCCATGCCACTTTTGGGTGATATTGCTATGATATTCATACACTTCCATACACTTTTGATCATATTTGGACTAACTTACTAATCCAGTGCACCCCAGTGCCAGTTTCTGTTTTCGGCTGTTTTTGTATTTCAGGTTTTCACGTTACGAGAACTGCCCAGAAAAATCCAGAAAAATTATATAAAAAATCAGCGTTTCGGAAACAACCTTGCATCCGAAGGACAGCCGGGGGGGGCACCAGGGCTCCAGGCGCCCTGGCGGCGCCCCCCCCCCCCTGGGCCGCGCCGGGGGGGCGCCTGGGCCCCCCGAAGCTCCCCCGATGCCCTCCTTTGGCATATATTTAAAGGGTCCTCCGAAACCCTCGGAACAGGAACTCTTTTCGCGATCCCATCTCTGTTCCGCCGCCGCCGCCGCTTCCAAGATCGGGAGCACCAGGAGAACTCTTCCCGGCACCCTGCCGGAGGGGAGGATCACCATCGGGAGCTTCTCCACCACCATGGACGCCTCCCGGATGACTCGTGAGTAGTCTCCCTTGGACCATGAGTCCATGACCAGTAGCTATGTGATGTTCTCCTCCCGTTCTTGTGCTTCACTAATTAGTCCTCGTGAGCTGCCCTACATGATCGAGGCACCTATGTAATCCTTATGCTGTTGCTATGTTGAGTTTGCTGGGATCCGATGGATTATGGGATTATGTTCAGATTGATCTTGAGTAATATATTTGATCTACCTCTTTTATATTTATGTTCATAAGTAATTCTTGCATGTTCTCCGTTGTTATTTATTGCTTTGGCCAAGTAATACGTAGTGACTCCAAGAGGGAACGTTATGCTCGATTGTGGGTTCATGCCCCTCGATGACTAGCTTGAGTGACAGAAACATGAGTCTAGGGGATGTGCTGTTGCCACAAGGGGGAAAACAACGGTGCTTGTGCCCGCGGGTGCAAGGATTGTTTACTTTACGCAAAGTTCTTTTAATGCAGTTGTCTGTTGCATTGAGTTTACACTATGGGTGGGACTCGCAACTTAATACCAGCGAGATGTTCTGGATAGATATCTCAAGGTGGATGATTAGTAGTAGATATTGATGGATTTCGGTCTTCTTACTTTGGCATACCGCCCATGCTTTGAACCTCAACCTTTCTGCAATGTAGTCAGCATTGCTTTGCGTTCGTGGTCCTGTCAATTGCCCAGCTGTAATTTGTTTACCTCACATAGCTGTTTTATCGTCTTTTGGGAGAGAGACATCACTAGTGAACATCATGAGACTCCGGTCCATATTACCATCATTGATCACATCCGCTATTTACTTTTCGCTATTTACTTACTATTGCAAAACACTATCTATCACTACTATCATTGCTTTTAATCCTTTGTGAACTACAAGGCCGGAGGGATTGACAACCTCTCTGTACTCGTTGGGAGCAAAGTTATTTGTATCTGTGTGCAGGTCCACGTTGATTGCAACTAATCTGGCGCCGTAGCAGTTGACACCTACTTGTTGAACCTAGGAGTCTCTGGGGATTCGATCCTTGGCATCTTTGCTAAGGGAAAACACTTCTACATACTGCATCTTACACCTTCCACTTGGGGTAACCAACGAGGGGTTCGAGGCCCATCAAGGAGTATTTTCTGGCGCCGTTGCCGGGGACTCCACTCTTCAGGATAGGGGAGTTGCATGCTATCTTTTACCTTTGCTTTTTAGTCTTGTTAGTTTACCTTTCATTTTTGCTTTAGTATCCTTTATCAAAAATCTCAAAAATAGTTATCTTGTTCTTTAGTTATCATTATGTCGGGTCCTTTTGTCTTTGACGAGGCAGAAGTTCTCACCTTTAAACAAAGAGGTGGGGAAAGTTTGAAAGATGCTTGGTATAGAATTAATGATTCACAAAAAAGAGCCACCAAGAAGCAACCTACTACTATCTTGCTTAGAAATTTTTATGTTGGAATTACTTCTTGGAATAGGTTTATTCTAGATACTGCTATCAATGGGGATTTCCTAGAGGCCCCAGTTTGGGAGTCTCTTAGTATTATTGAAAATCTTGTTGGGAATCTCCCTGTTGTTAGCATTCGAGAGGACATCACCCTAGCTCACATTATGAAAAAACTTGAAAAGATAGAGCTAGAGATGCCAAGCATTAATAAGATAAATGAGTTGGATCGCAAGATCCAAGGGAATTTGAATAGACTTGATAGCTCCATGCATAAATTTTTTAAAATTTTGGAGACCGTCAAATTCCGTGACTTGGACTCTTCTAGGATAGACAAGATTGAGGATATCTTTGACACTCTAGGAACCACCTTCTCCTCAATCAAAAGCAAAAAGGTAGAAACTCCGGCAAAGAGGGAGCCTAAGTTCGTTCACGTTCCAAAGGCTCCCCGTTCTAAAAGTAATCCACCTATTGCCAAAGGGGTTGAAACTGTTAAGACCTTGGAAGAAACACCTGTCTTTGGTAAATTTATAAATGAATCTTCCCTTGACTTTTTTCCTTTTGGTCTTCTACCTAGGAGTATCTCTATGAGGCCTTTATTTGAGAGTCCTCTTAAAACTAGTTGTATTATTGAAGAGCTTTTTGATGATCTTGATGACGGTTCAATTGATACAACTTGATCTATGCATTATGCCTAGCTTAAAGGCATAAAAGAAAGCGCTTTTGGGAGGCAGCCCACATGAATAAATTTTTTACTTTTGTTGTGTCTTGATGTTGTTTACTGCTGTAGCATCATCATTGTATGTTTGCTTTTCATATTTGTGCCAAGTATAGCCTCTGATTGCTAGAAAGTTCAAAAGTTGTGAGGTGATGTCCAGGAAACAGATTCTGTCCTTGGATAGACAAATTCGTATAAAATCACCAGATCATCTTTTTGGTCTGAATTTCTTCGACAGCGTTCTCTATATAATTTTCTTTCGTGCGTCTGTTCTGAGTTTTTTTATTTGAGTTGCAGAAGTATCCCGAACAGATCGATTACTGCCTGCTGTTCTGTTTTTCACAGATTCTGTCCTGTTTTGCCTTTCCTTCATTTTGCAAATCAAGAGCTTGCCTTTTCTTTGCAAAAACCTTTTGGCAATCTTGAGAAACAGTAGAACTTCAAGAATATCTTTATTTCCAGCAAGGTATAATTATTTTATTAAGGGTACTAACCTCGCTAATCAGATTATGATGAGTTATGTATGAAGGGAGTTTTCAAGTGTGCGAGGGAAGATGATAAAAAGATTCGGGAGTGTCAAGCGCTCAAGCTTGGGGATGCCCCCATGCACCCCCAAGAAATATTCAAGGAGACTCAAGCGTCTAAGCTTGGAGATGCCCCCGTGCATCCCCTTCTCCATCAACATTATCAGTTCGTCTTTCGTTCCGCTATATTTTTATCACTTCATGTGTTATGTGCTATGATTGGAGCGTCTTGCTTTTAGTTTTCTTTTTTAGTTTTTCATAACGAGTCGGAACCCAGCATTCCTTTATGTGGGAGAGAAACACGCTCCACTTCTACCTAGAACATAACATAGAATTTTCATATCTATCTTTGCTGTGTGTGTTCTTTGTCTTTTAATAGCTACTATCATGCTCTGCTCTTAGTATTCATGCTTATCTTTTCAAAGAGCTTTTGATTAGTTGGTTGCTTGAACTCCCTTTAATTATCATGCTCACCTTATTAAGAGAGTTTTCTTCCGTTGCATTGGTTAATATGTCTATGATAAAGATGCTTCGTGCATAATGGTGCTTAGTAGTTCAGGTTTTCTTATGGTTAATCTCAAATAGCTGGGGGGGGGGGTTCCCAATGTGTTATTGGAGTACCAACTTGGTTTGTTTGCCTATGATGTGGTATGGTTTTGTAATATCTTCCTTCGAGAATTTATTTTGATTGACTTGGCGTATGCTCACGCATATTTAAGACTGTAAAGAAAGTCTGTCAAGCCTGGATGATCTTTTATTTCTGAGTAGCGATATAACTACCATGCCGGATTCAATATTGCTTTGTCGCTCTGCATGATTATGACCGTCATTGCTCTCTTAGTTGGTCGCTCCCAGTCTTTTGCTAACCTCCACCTGTACTAAGTAGACTAGCCTTGCAATACATAGCTCATGGGAAAGTAGCTTAAAAACTATTGTGGTAAATAATATGTTGCTTATGTATCTTATTTCTTATAAGTTGCTTGCTGAGCGGTAACCATGTTTCTGGGGACGCCATCAACTGTCACACTTTTGTTGAATATCATGTGAGTTGCTATGCATGTTCGTCTTGTCTAAAGTAAGGGTGATTTACCATGGGTTGAATGAATATGCATATTGTTAGAGAAGAACATTGGGCCGCCAACCAAAGCCATGCATCATGGTGGAAGTTTTAGCTTGGACTTAATCCTCAATCTCTTATGAGAATATGCTTATGCATTTAAGAGGAGTCCATCATCTATTTTCTATGTTGTCCCGGTATGGATGTCCTCAAGTTGAGATCTATCAAAAACGAGAAATCAAATGCGATTTATCTCCTTGGACCTTTGTACAGGTGGCATAGAGGTACCCCTTTGTGACACTTGGTTGAAACATATGTAAGGCAATGATAACCCATGGAGATCCGAGCTAATTAGGACAAGGTGCGAGCACTATTGGTATTCGATGCATGAGGCTTGCAACTTATAGGATGTCTTATACATGACACATATGACGTACTACTACCGTTGACAAAATTGCTTCCATGTTTTCAAAATAAAAACCTCTAGCACTTAACTTTTCTTTTACTTTTATGTTGAAGCACCAACTACTGAGAGCATGATTGTCATTCTGAGTGTAATGTGCATTGTCCCAAAGTAGCATTGTCTTTTGCATGATTGTGATATCGTTTATTTTGAAATCATTGTATCTAGTCATCACTTAAACCTTGAAGGTGCCCCTGCATTTATGTTTTGCATCACTAAAGGGGGCAAGCTAGATATCACTTTATCATATTTGCACATCATGTTCATTGCAAATCTTCTTGATGTTTCAGTTTCATGTTGTAAAACTTTCAGTCATTTGTGATTTTCTCTTGAGGCAACTTAATTACTATAGAATCATTGTCTCAGTAAGCTTTTGTCATATGACTATGAAAAAGTCCTATATGGTTAATAGCATGTCACCACAGAAATTATTCTTGTTATCATTTACCTACTCGAGGACGAGCAGGAATTAAGCTTGGGGATGTTGATACGTCCAAAACGTATCTATAATTTCTGCTTGCCCCATGCCACTTTTGGGTGATATTGCTATGATATTCATACACTTCCATACACTTTTGATCATATTTGGACTAACTTACTAATCCAGTGCACCCAAGTGCCAGTTTCTGTTTTCGGCTGTTTTTGTATTTCAGGTTTTCACGTTACGAGAACTGCCCAGAAAAATCCAGAAAAATTATATAAAAAATCAGCGTTTCGGAAACAACCTTGCGTCCGAAGGACAGCCGGGGGGGGGGGCACCAGGGCTCCAGGTGCCCTGGCGGCGCCCCCCCCTGGGCCGCGCCGGGGGGGCGCCTGGGCCCCCCGAAGCTCCCCCGATGCCCTCCTTTGGCATATATTTAAAGGGTCCTCCGAAACCCTCAGAACAGGAACTCTTTTCGCGATCCCATCTCTGATCCGCCGCCGCCGCCGCTTCCAAGATCGGGAGCACCAGGAGAACTCTTCCCGGCACCCTGCCGGAGGGGAGGATCACCACCGGGAGCTTCTCCACCACCATGGACGCCTCCCAGATGACTCGTGAGTAGTCTCCCTTGGACCATGAGTCCATGACCAGTAGCTATGTGATGTTCTCCTCCCATTCTTGTGCTTCACTAATTAGTCCTCGTGAGCTGCCCTACATGATCGAGGCACCTATGTAATCCTTATGCTGTTGCTATGTTGAGTTTGCTGGGATCCGATGGATTATGGGATTATGTTCAGATTGATCTTGAGTAATATATTTGATCTACCTCTTTTATATTTATGTTCATAAGTAATTCTTGCATGTTCTCCATTGTTATTTATTGCTTTGGCCAAGTAATACGTAGTGAATCCAAGAGGGAACGTTATGCTCGATTGTGGGTTCATGCCCCTCGATGACTAGCTTGAGTGACAGAAACATGAGTCCAGGGGATGTGCTGTTGCCACAAGGGGAAAAACAACGGTGCTTGTGCCCGCGGGTGCAAGGATTGTTTACTTTACGCAAAGTTCTTTTAATGCAGTTGTCTGTTGCATTGAGTTTACACTATGGGTGGGACTCGCAACTTAATACCAGCGAGATGTTCTGGATAGATATCTCAAGGTGGATGATTAGTAGTAGATATTAATGGATTTCGGTCTACTTACTTTGGCGTACCGCCCATGCTTTGAACCTCAACCTTTCTGCAATGTAGTCAGCATTGCTTTGCGTTCGTGGTCCTGTCAATTGCCCAGCTGTAATTTGTTTACCTCACATAGCTGTTTTATCGTCTTTTGGGAGAGAGACATCACTAGTGAACATCATGAGACTCCGGTCCATATTACCATCATTGATCACATCCGCTATTTACTTTTCGCTATTTACTTACTATTGCAAAACACTATCTATCACTACTATCATTGCTTTTAATCCTTTGTGAACTACAAGGCCGGAGGGATTGACAACCTCTCTGTACTCGTTGGGAGCAAAGTTATTTGTATCTATGTGCAGGTCCACGTTGATTGCTACTAATCTGGCGCCGTAGCAGTTGACACCTACTTGTTGAACCTAGGAGTCTCTGGGGATTCGATCCTTGGCATCTTTGCTAAGGGAAAACACTTCTACATACTGCATCATACACCTTCCACTTGGGGTAACCAACGAGGGGTTCGAGGCCCATCAAGGAGGTGGGACGCCGGAGAGGTGCGGCGGCGGGGTCCGGTGACCGGCGACGAGGGGCACGCGAGCTCCGGCGAGTCGCCGGCCGGCGGCGGTGCTGGACGCGGAGAGCCCTCCGCTCGAGCCAGGACGAAGCGGGTGAGGAGCGCTCGGGCGGGCACCTCGGGCCCAGATCGGCCCGGGGCGGGCCGCGCTGCGGGCCGAGCGGGCTGGCGGCGGCTGGAGGCATGGGGAAGGCCAGCTGGCACCACGGGATTGGAGGAGGGAGGCACCTGGGTGGCGGCTAGCCACTCAGGTGGCGCCAAGTGGCGGCGGCGGCCGGCTGGAGGGTTCTGGACGGCAACAAGTGGCGAGATGGAGGTGGCTGGGCACGGAAATGGAGGAGGAAGGCGGCTGGGAGGTTAGGGAAGGGTTAGGGATGCCCAAAAATGGCATGGAGGGGTAGTTTTATAGGGTAGGGGCCTTGGGTTAGGTGCTTGGTGGTGTTTTTGGACCCTTCGATCGAATCGGACGGCTCCGGACAGAGAGAGGGGGTAGGATGAGCCTAGAGGAGGTTAGTGGGCTGTGTAGGAGAGGTCTTGGGGGGAGAGAAGAGAGGCCCGGCGGCAGTTTCGGGGACCGAAACGTCCGACTATTAAACCGGCGACTAGTGCTGCTATATATATCCGTTGGGCTATCAAACGAGCTCCGAATGCGATGAAATTTGGCAGGCGGCCTGTCTACACTATAATAAGACCACACGCCAAGTTTCACCCCATTCCGAGAACATTTTCCGGCCACTTATAAAATAAATATTCGGAGGCGCCGCGGGCGCGTGTGAGTGTGTGTGGGCTCAGAACGGACAACGGAGAGGACAGGCGGACTCGGGCGGATGCAAGTTTTGAAAACATGTTGATGCAACACACATGATGACATGGCAAGATGCAACACGCAATCAGATGACATGGCAACGACAACGAATAACTGGCTAACACCTGGCTGACACCTGACGCATCGGTCTCGGGGTGTCACAACACTCCCCTACTAACAAGAGATCTCGTCCCGAGATCTTAGGAACGAGACGGGAGAGGAAAGAGGAAGAACAAAGTTCTTCGAGGACAAAAGAGTGAAACCAAAGAATGTTCAGAGGATGAGCCACTTGAAAGGACGAACACGACAGAGAAAACGAAGTTGCAAGCACTTCGTTAGACAAGAAGAACAAGGGATATGACGAGAATCAAGGAGGTTGAAAGGCACGAAACAAGAGCTGAAGGAGCAAGAATAAATTCGAAACCACTCCGGTTAATAAGAGATAGAAAGGAATAGAACGAAGTAATTCGGTCAGCACTCCGGCTAAAACTGAAAGAAATAGCACACCGGTTGCACGTGAGTGGAATGGAACAAGAGCCTGAGAAGATGAAATGAAAACATGATGAGAGCAACAACACAATGCCTCTGGAAGAATTGAAAGGATGGAATGAAAGAACGGAGAAGAAGATGACGACTTACCCCACGAATGAATTTGAAAGAGAATCTTGAAGAGAAAGGTTTGAACGGAGTTGTTGAGAAAATCAACAACAAAAGAATAAGCTTGTTGTGGACTTATGTAAATCATCCCAAACTTGAGGTAAATTATGCCGCGACCAAAAGATTGAATAGATCAGAATGAAGTAAGAAATGCAAAACTCTACTTCAAAAGAATACGGAGAATTAATTATGCTCGAGAGACAAGAATAAGAATGGTTGAACTGCTCCAGAAGAATTAGATGAACGTTTGAAGAATGAATTATGTCATGAAGAACTGCCATGAGGAACTCCGGTAACCAAAAGGATGATGATATAGAAATGACGAACGAAAAGAATAAGATTAAAGCCTTGCGATGATTCATATGGATGATCCGACGAGATAGCCGAGGATATTTGAACTCCAGAAAAGAAAAGATTAAAGCACTTGGAACTAGAATTTATTCATCAAGAATAAATTCCGAAGGATGGAATAAATCAACTTGATGAAAAGAACCAGAATTATGTTATGCTTATCCTCCACCAATTAAATTGATGGGAAGCAATGGATTCGCATATCACTTATTCATGTTGAAATTGAATAAAGAGGGATATATCGTGAACTTGCGAAATCTTCATGAAACACCGGTAGGATTGGAATAAAAATGAATTGATAGATATGATAACACCGGAAAAGGAATTATGAACGAATCACCGTAAGAATTGAAGTCGAATGGAGAAAAAGGAACGAACCACCGGGAAGAAATTGAAAAGGAGTGAATACAAAAGAATGAATCGCCGGGAAGAATAAAGCACTTGAGGAAATTAGAATGACGAGAACGAAGAGATCTTGAACTGATTAAAGAATACTTGGACGAAGCACCGGACGAATGTGAGTCGAACGAAGAGGCATGAATGAAGAATATTTGGAGGACGAAGTTGAAAACTGAGAACGAAGAAATCTTCTGATATGATGACCTTCGGAGAAACACAACGAAAAGAACTCATGAAATACTCCGGATGAATGACAAGAAGAAAGGTTGAACCAACGATGAAAAGAATTTGAAAATAATCTTGGAGAAGACATATGACTGATGGAATTCATACTTACGTCACACTTGAAAAGAATTTGGGAACACTCTAGAAAATTAGAAGAGTCAGGTAAGATCCTGGGAAAGACCTGTGGGTTATGAGCCCACTGAAAGAAAAACCACCGTTGAAAAGGATTGTTTGGATAAGAAAGGATGCACCGGAACGATTCAAACACTCGAATGAGGTGACAACCTTGAATTAATTCGAACACAGAAGAATCTGAGATGCCTGCAGAACTCCGGATAATTAAATGGCGAGAAGCGAACGGGCAAGAGGAAACAAATGAGCCGAGGGAAAATAATATGTTGAGTACCAAGTACAAATTGAATTGGAACCACCGGAAAAGAAAAGAGAGGAAAAATGACGAACTAGACGAGAATTCACCAGTTGAAATAAGTGGAAAAGAATGCAAAGAATTGACACGAGTAGGATGGGTACTCAATTAAGGACTCCGGCTCCGAGAAGCAAAAGGGTGGGTGGATGGGAAAAAGAAAATCCACTTCGGACGGGAAAAACACCGTCGGTTGAAACGAACTGAGGGTTTAACTTGCAAGAAGAAGAGGGTCGAGTCCACTTGACGAGAGATGCACCAGATAAAAGAACTGACAACGCAACGAATGAAAACTAACCACGAGATCCTAAAAAAAATTGAAGGGGAAGAGGAGTAATTCAAAACACCTACGTCAAGATTCCTCACCAGAGCGACGAATGGGCTGAGGAGTAAAAAGAATTCCTACTCTCCGATATAACAAGACTGCAAAAAAGTTTTCTGCTAGACTCGACAACGGCCAAACTACGATCAATCAAGGGGGCTCCTATGGTCGGTCGAGGCTCTGATACCAACTTGTCAGGCCCAAGATGCAATTCTATCCCGATCACGTGACACTTACGTGATTGGGGCACAACCGCATTTCGGGCGCTTAGCAAGATGGATATCATTACATCGTACCATTACATACATACATGGGGGATACAATAATACAAGTCACATGAATACAACAACATCAGTACAAGGCATCCAACTACAGATGCAAACATGAAAAGCACAATGACATCCAACTGCTATCCCAGGCTGTCGACCCGGAACCTAACCCAAGACTGAAGAAGAAGAAGAAGAAAGAACTCCAACACAACGATCATCGCTCTCATGTCAAGACATCGGAAACCTGCACCTGCAACTGTTGTTGAAGTATCTGTGAGCCACGAGGACTCAGCAATCCCCTAACCATGAGTAACAGGACTATCAAAAGCTTAAGGGGTAGGAAGAGGTAAAGTGGTGAGGTTGCTGCAGCGGCTAAGCAATATATGGTGGCTAACTTACGAGTACAAGAATAAGATGAGCATCTACGCAAACGGTCGCAACTAGTAATGATCGCTAAAGATCCTGAACTACCTATGAGTCAAACATAACCCACCGTGTTCTCTTCTCAAAGTGAAAAGAGACAGTCACGGTTACTCACACAGTTGTGTGTTTTACTTCGGATCCTCTGTCAAGTTTTCTACAACCGGACATTAACAAATTCCAAGCTGCCACATAACCGCGGGCACGGCTTTCGAAAGATCATAACCCTGCAGGGGTGTCCCAACTTAGCCCATCACAAGCTCTCACGATCAGCTGAAGTAATAATAATTATTACCCCTTATCTTAGGGAAATCCGATCAGGCTCGGTATCCCGGTGCACAAGACATTTCGACAATGGTAAAACAAGTCCAGCAAGACCTCCCGGTGTGTCGACACCCTGATAGTAGCCGCGCGTATCTCGTCTCAGGCCACGACCGGATGGGCGATTATACGAGTAAAACTAATCCTCGAGTTTCCCCGTGGTGGCCACGCATAACCCCCGTTTGGGACCAACACCATCAGCACTGCCCCCCTGCTATGTAGAAAGATCCTCGGGTAGCACTAACTTCCTATGCAATTTAATTAATTAATTAAGTTGTTATTATGAGCAAATTAAAACCAATGTTGGGCCTTGCTGGAGGAGTTTTATTCAAAGACGAACTGTCAAGGGGTCCCCATATACCCAACCGTGTAAGGAATGCAAAATCAAGGAACATAATGCTGGTTTATCGGCGCCTAAGGTGGCATGAGTGGAACAAATCACCGAGCAAAAGGCCAAGCCTTCCACCCATGCCCAGTATATAGGCGTGTTAATATATATAAGACATATTGTGATATTCCCAAAGCATCAAGTTCCAACATGGAACAATCTTCATCTTCACCTGCAACTAACAACACAAAAGAGGGGCTGAGCAAGCGGGTAACATAGCCAAACAATGGTTTTGCTAGGAAGGTGTCAAAGGTTAGAGGTTTCATGGCAACAAGGAGAGGCTGACAATAATGATGGGTAGCGTGACATATAACGATAGCATCGAGACAATTAAGCATGGCAATGGCAATGATAGTAAAGGTATCCAAGGTGATGGTCATCTTGCCTGAGATCCCGCAAGGAAGAAGAACGAATCCATGAAGAAGACGAAGACGAAGCCACGAAGACGAACCACGTGTAGACGAACGAATCCTCACGAACGCAACCGAACAAGCACTAACGAGAAGAAGCAAGCAATACGGTAAACACACAACACAAGAACATGACAATATGCTCAACCAATTATGATGCAAGACAAGTCTATATATGATGCACTACATGGCAAGGGATGAAGCACACAAGAACAACACCAAACAACAAGTTTAAATGAGGCCGGAAACTACACATAACAAATCCGATAAGCCCTCATATGCACATTTTGAAATTAGTCCAGATCTGAACAAACCTTAAGTTAAAGTTAAACAGCAGGTTAACATGCACCATGATGATCTACACAAAATTCTAGTCAAGTTTCATATAAAGTTTGTTTAATTCGGAGCTACGGCCTAGAAGATATGAGCAAAACAAGACAAGCAAAGCAACGGTGCAAGATGCACCCAAACATCAAGCAAAATCACTGCAAACATGAAAACAATATGATATTATGATTCTACATGCAAAATCACAAAAGTTTCATATAAGACACACCCAAAACGGAGCAACGGGATAAAAGATACGAGCAAAACAAGTTACAAGGCAAAGCTGAAGTTAACAGGCACATAACAACTTTGGAGCAAGGTAAGTATAAGCTACAGCATCCAAACATGATAACAAGAAGCATGGATATGAAGTAGACATGTTACTTAACAAGTATGAATTTAGAACACACCCAAAAGCTTGCTGGAACACATTTAAACAAGCATGGCAAGTTGCAATAAAATTTTCCAGACTTAGACAAAATCTGGGAAGGCAAAAACATCATCACGATGCTGCCTTCGGAGGCACAAAACAACATGCATCTCAACTCTAATAAGAACATAAAGAGTATGGACATGTAGTAGACATCTCCTACAGCAAACAACTCCATTGGAGCATCTCCATAGGAGGCATGGATCAATAGCAACAAGCTCCACCAAATTGAACATGCTGATAAAATCCTGACAGGTATAATTTATAGCAACTTGAGGGCAAGAAATAAATAAGCTACAGCAGGCCAAAAGAGAAGTAAGGGCATGAATGGATAGACAAAAACATGGACAACAAGACATGATCATTGGCCACTACAAAACAAGCATGGATTTGAGTAGGGCATCAAACAAACATAGCATCAGGTTATAACAGATTCCATACTTAGCAGTTTTTTCACTAAGTATAAAACAACAATAACAACATGGCATGTTTACAAGCATGTTTAAGTCAACACAAGGCATATCATGGAAAGTTAAATGCACCACAGCAAAGACCATATTATTGTGCTTCTAAAACATATAGGCATGTGGCATGAAGACAAACACATCAATAGCAAAGAGCATGTGAAATCAGCATCTCATAACAAGTTTCAGCACTTAACAGTCAAATGCATTTTTGCAACAGAGATTAACATGGCAATATGAACTCAAACAAGCATGCTACAACAACCATCATGTAGTACACTTCACAATGAACATTTTGACATATCATATGCTTCATTTGGATAAACATGCACCAAGTTATCACATCTCAAACATGGCATCAAATTAACAAGTAACAGCAGTTTATAACAAGTAGCACTCTTGCAACAGATATTAGAGCATCTAGATGAAGTCAAACAAGCATGGCACAATGGAACAAATTGTAGAGCACATCACCACGATCATTTTGACATATCATTCATTCAATTTGGACAAGCATACAATTAATTACAGCCATGCAAACATGCAACATTTTAACAAAACGCCCAGGGACTTAGTGGCAAAACTACCTCCGGGGGAGCGGACATTGTCCGGTCCGGACGGACACGTCCGGCGACTAAGGCCCGCGTGGCAGCATCACAGTGGAGGCGGCGGACATGTCCGGCGTGGCTGGGTCTTCCTCGACCTCGAGCAGGTCAACGGCGGGGCTGCCGAGGTCGGGCCGCCGGGGAGGAGGTCCGGCAAGGGCGAGGAGGGCCGGAGGATGGTCGAAGGCGGGCGGATCCGGCGGATCCCACCCGGATCCGGCCGGACGCCGGGGCGGCGAGTCGCGCACGGCGCGGAGGAAGGCTCCGGCGAGGAGCCTGCCGGACGGGAGGAGATCGGGCTCCTCGCCCCGATCCAGAGCCAGGGCTGCGGGGCGGAGCATAGCAGTGAGGAGGTGGGACGCCGGAGAGGTGCGGCGGCGGGGTCCGGTGACCGGCGACGAGGGGCACGCGAGCTCCGGCGAGTCGCCGGCCGGCGGTGGCGCTGGACGCGGAGAGCCCTCCGCTCGAGCCAGGACGAAGCGGGCGAGGAGCGCTCGGGCGGGCACCTCGGGCCCAGATCGGCCCGGGGCGGGCCGCGCTGCGGGCCGAGCGGGCTGGCGGCGGCTGGAGGCATGGGGAAGGCCAGCTGGCACCACGGGATTGGAGGAGGGAGGCACCTGGGTGGCGGCTGGCCACTCAGGTGGCGCCAAGTGGCGGCGGCGGCCGGCTGGAGGGTTCTGGACGGCGACAAGTGGCGAGATGGAGGTGACTGGGCGCGGAAATGGAGGAGGAAGGCGGCTGGGAGGTTAGGGAAGGGTTAGGGATGCCCAAAAATGGCATGAAGGGGTAGTTTTATAGGGTAGGGGCCTAGGGTTAGGTGCTTGGTGGTGTTTTTGGACCCTCCGATCGAATCGGACGGCTCCGGACAGAGAGAGGGGGTAGGATGGGCCTAGAGGAGGTTAGTGGGCTGTGTAGGAGAGGTCTTGGGGGGAGAGAAGAGAGGCCCGGCGGCAGTTTCGGGGACCGAAACGTCCGATTATTAAACCAGCGACTAGTGCTGCTTTATATATCCGTTGGGCTATCAAACGAGCTCCGAATGTGATGAAATTTGGCAGGCGGCCTGTCTACACTATAATAAGACCACACGCCAAGTTTCACCCCATTCCGAGAACATTTTCCGGCCACTTATAAAATAAATATTCGGAGACGACGCGGGCGCGTGTGAGTGTGTGTGGGCTCAGAACGGACAACGGAGAGGACAGGCGGACTCGGGCGGATGAAAGTTTTGAAAACATGTTGATGCAACACACATGATGACATGGCAAGATGCAACACGCAATCAGATGACATGGCAGCGACGACGAATAACTGGCTGACACCTGGCGCATCGATCTCGGGTTGTCACACACAGTGCTGGCTGGTAGGGGTGTCATAGTTTTTTTGTGATGTTGTGATCCGGCTGAGGTGACAACACTCGGCCCCACAAAACGTGCATCACGGTGGTGAGTGTTCCGTGATGTTGTGATGCGGTTGAGGTTGCGTCTGCGGCGCATCCGACGCATGAGGAGGGAGGGAGTGTCTGCGCCGGTAGCTGGAGCTGTAGGCGGGGCGGCGGAGGCTGCAGGTACCACATGGCCATAGAGGAGGAGCCCCTGGCCGGATCTCTAGTAGTCGCCTGCCGCGGGCGGTGCTGGCTGGTGGCGGAATTGGCGTGCACGCGAGCACATGAGGATGGCGGCGGCGGTGTGTATCAGACAAGGAGAGGGTTGTGAGGACTGAGGAGGGAGAGAGAGAATGAGATATATTTTTTTACGCGAGAGAGAATGAGATTGGTGATTTTTTTACTGACATTGACATGTGGGTGCCACATGCCATAATTCCCATTGTGTCGATCAAATGTAATGGCTGGCTATTGTGCCAGCAGGTCGGCCTGCCCGGAAAAGTTGGATCGCAGGAGGCGATCAAGGAGGCGACTAGGGGTCCCTTGCGCGCCGC
Organism: Secale cereale; assembly: GCA_902687465.1. Lineage (NCBI taxonomy): Eukaryota > Viridiplantae > Streptophyta > Magnoliopsida > Poales > Poaceae > Secale > Secale cereale. The sequence goes on from LR738712.1 coordinate 658,505,167, forward strand.
CGGTGATGCCGCCGGTTCCCTCTCTTTCCGTCGGCCGCTCCGGCGGCGGGAGGGAGGGGGAACCTCGGGTCTGTTCACTAGGTGGGTGTGTGGTAGGGTTACGGTTGAGGGAGACGCTGCCGAGGCCGTTGCGGTGGTGTCGCGTCGGAATAAGTTTCTCCGGGCTTCGTTCACGGTCAGGCGAGGCTTTTGCCTTCGTCTAGGAGCCAGCGGTGTTGGGGATCCCCGGATCTCGGCGAGGTCGCGGGCTATGGTGGTTGGAGGTCCATCGGCACTGGCCGTTTGGATCCTCAGATGGACGATGGAGGCAGGGAGACGAAGACCTTTCTTCTTCCTTGTTGGTATGATTTGCTGCTGACGTTCTTCTCCTTCCTCTGCGCTGATACTGGTGGGAGTTCCTGCTTTGCTCGGGCGGATGGCCCGGCCGCGGTGCTGGACCGGTCGGATGACTCGAGTTCTCTTCCTTCCGGTCGGATGACTCGAGTTCTCTTCCTTCCGGAAGGGACACTTTTCGCAGTACTCAAAGCCAAAGATGACGGTGGCTGTTGCAGATGTGTTGGATTGATGTCCATGCCCTCTCAGCGCTGGTGTCAAGAAAGGAGGAAGCAACGTGGCGGCAATTGTACCGTGGTCGAAGATGATGACCTGTTTACGACTGGTTGCAGATCCTTCTGCTGCAGGGGTCTTCTCTCAAGATTCAGGGATGATGACATAGGGCTCCGAAGATCTTCTTGTGTTATGGTTGTCTTAGGGTACTCTAGGTGGTCATGGCCCTTTGTGTTTGCGTTTCAGTGTGCTTGTAAGGGTCACCTACTTTGTACTGATTCGTGATTTGAATAAAGATTTTCTAAAAAAAAAAGAATGAATCGGGCACTATCGGGAAGTGGTAGTTCTTTGTGAAAAATTACCATAAATGTGATATTTTTTGTTAGGCTTCTGAGAGCATCTACAACTGGACTTTACAAATCCGACCTTCAAATACCCGCAGACGCAACCGCTGGCACTGACCGGTCACACTTCATACATGATGCTATGCATCTGAGTACCTCATAGTTCACCTCCTAGATCCATAAAAACCATGTAAAAAATCGTACATACTATGCACATCGCGCTAGACTCTACGCTTCATCGTCGGAGATGTCCACGACGTCGGTGCCTAGATGGGTGCATAGTACGGCTCCGGTTCCTCCTCCTCATCCATGATCATCTCCTCGACATCCGCCTGTTGCTCCACCTCCGACTCTTGTAGATGACGGCGCTTGGGCTCCCCCCCTCCCCCGTTGATTCCGGCTAGAGGGTATCGATGATGGCTTGTTGCTCCGCCTGCAGATCCACGTCCCCAGCGCCCCACGTCCTCCTCTTGCTCCTCCTCATGCTCCGTACCGTCCCCGTCCTCCTCCACCTCCAGCACCAGCACCATCACCACCACCTCCTCCTCCTCCTCCTCCTCCTCCTCCTCCAAGTCCTCCTCCGGATCCACCGTGTCCGGAGGTAGCCCAGCGGCGATCCGGGCTTCACGCCTTTCCCGGATATTCTCAAGGTGCTGCAGCGGGCGCTCCGGCGTTAGATATAGGTAGCTCCCTACCCGACGGCGTGGGGCATGGCTACTAATGGTGGTGGACGGCGAGTGGAAAGTGGCGGCGGCGGTGGAGGGGGGGAGGGGGATGTGGATGGGCAGGGTTTTGGTGCCGGCAGTTGGCTTAAATAGCTGGGCTAGAGCACTACGCGGCCCGTCAGAGCGGCACCACACGACAACGGAAGAGACCAGCTTCATACCACCGAGTTTCAGAGTGTTTTCGTGTGGGGCCTGGCAATCAGTCCGACATGGCGGGCGCGACTGAGCGCACCTGGGCCTCCCATATCCTCTCTAAATTTGGGCTGGATATGAGGGGTGCCGGCTAGCCTGGACGTTTGCGGCCCGTCCGGGTCACATTTTTATCACCAGGCCGTTCGCCCGGGATTATGAGGCGGGTTAGGGACGTCCGACTGTAGATGCCCTGAATTGTGATAGTTTCTTACGACGGTTGACCCACTTATGGTAGTTTTTGGTTATTTACTCCACATGCACATATAGCCGATTGGTGTGGTTAAGTTTCACTCCCTGATATACGGAGTAGTATATAAGAAGAAAAAAAGCTGAAAATAATTTTTTTAATACGAATCTTCATGTAAAATCAAAGAAATATAGCATTTACTGATACATAATAAAGTCTCGGGTCGACTGAAACTGATAATCGATACCATATCTCAAACTTCTACAAATGAGCTCGCACATATGTATATGTATGTCCATGCCGCCATGAGCGCAGCAAACAAGAGCACTCTTCTCTTGTCTTGTCTGCTCTTCCAGAAATGAGCTCACACATGTGTATGCCAATGCCGTGAGCGCTGCAGCAAACGAGAGCATCCATTCTCCTCTTGTCTTCCTCTTGTCTTCGCACCAGAGGCTAAAAATACACCAGGCTAAATTACAGGGATGTCCACCACCATCGCCGAGCCCCGAAACACAAAACCACCCTATTTATAACCCACGCCCTCCTAAGCAGCCGCCGGGAATTTCTTGGAACGAGAATGATCGGCGACAGCGCTCGCGCAACGACATCGACCACCTCAGCGGAGGCACACATTTGATCCTTTGTTGCGACGAGCAGCTGATCGGTCGAGCGCTGCCTGCTGCGGTCGACACGACAGGAGGATCGATCGATCGACCGATCCCATCGATAAGAGGAGCGCGCCGCCGCCGCCGCTGGCCGGCCGGCCGCCCGTTGGTCTCCTCTTTCTTTTTCTTCATTTGCTTGCATGAGCAGAGGATGCGGGTGGTAGCCGAGGAGGAGGAGGACATGCTGCCGTCGACGCCGGGCAAGGTGAAGATCGAGCGGGCGGGGGCCATGACCCGGCAGCTGCACCGGTGCTTCGCCTCCACGGGCACCATGTTCCTGTGGGCGCTCTTCCTCGTGGCCATGACGGCCACGTACCTCAGCTTCCACTCCTTCGTCGACACCTCGTCGCGCTACTTCGCCGCGTCCTGGGGCGGGCTGCACTGGGAGCGCCAGATCCGCGCGTCGGCGTCGCCCCGCCGGCCGCCCGGGTCGGCGGAGGGGGCCGGGCTGTCCGTGCTGGTGACCGGCGCCGCCGGGTTCGTGGGCACGCACTGCTCGCTGGCCCTCCGGAAGCGCGGCGACGGCGTGGTCGGCATCGACAACTTCAACAAGTACTACGACCCGTCGCTGAAGAAGGCCCGGCGCGCGCTGCTGGCGTCGCACGGCGTGTTCGTGGTGGAGGGCGACATCAACGACGGCCGCCTGCTCACCAAGCTCTTCGACGTGGTGCCCTTCACGCACGTCCTCCACCTGGCGGCGCAGGCCGGGGTGCGGTACGCCATGGAGAACCCGGCGTCGTACGTGCACTCCAACATCGCGGGGCTGGTGTCCCTCCTGGAGGCGTGCAAGGAGGCGGACCCGCAGCCGGCGGTGGTGTGGGCGTCCTCCTCCTCGGTCTACGGGCTCAACGACGCGGTGCCCTTCTCGGAGGCGCACCGCACGGACCGGCCGGCGTCGCTCTACGCGGCCACCAAGAAGGCCGGCGAGGAGATCACCCACACATACAACCACATCTACGGCCTGTCCGTGACCGGCCTCCGCTTCTTCACCGTGTACGGGCCCTGGGGGCGGCCGGACATGGCCTACTTCTCCTTCACGCGCAACATCCTCCAGGGGAAGCCGATCACCGTCTACCGGGGCCGCGACCACGTGGACCTCGCCCGGGACTTCACCTACATCGACGACATCGTGCGGGGGTGCCTGGCCTCCCTCGACACGGCGGGGCGGAGCACGGGCACCGGCGGGAGGAAGCGCGGGCCGGCGCCGTACAGGATCTTCAACCTGGGGAACACGGCGCCGGTGACGGTGCCGACGCTGGTGTCGATCCTGGAGCGGTACCTGCGGGTGAAGGCCAAGAGGAACGTGGTGGAGATGCCCGGGAACGGGGACGTGCCCTTCACGCACGCCAACATCAGCCTGGCGCGGGAGCAGCTCGGGTACAAGCCCACCACCAGCCTCGAGATGGGGCTCAAGAAGTTCGTCCGGTGGTACCTCTCCTACTACGGGTACAACCGGGGCACGCAGGCCTTCAGCAACTTGTGATGATGGCTCGTGGTATATATATTAGCATTGGTGTATGTATGTATGTAGAGCGTACATATGTATGTAATGTTTGTATTTTTCTTTTTTTTGCGTGGCTGGGTCCTCCACTCTCTGATCGAAGACTGACCATTCTTGTTTCTTTAATTTATGAGGAAATACGAGGAAGAATTCTTTTCTTGGCAAGGAGACCGCGCAAGCGTCTTTCTCACTATGTTTTTTTTAAACTGATTACATATCACCTGCATATATTTTTGGACCCTGATAAGTGACGAATGTCAGGTACGAGCACATGACAACTCCGAACGTTTTCGATGACAAGTTTAACTACGCGAGGATGGCACTTTAGATGACATGCATCGCAACTTTTGTGCTTTAGTTTATTTTTGACAGAATTTTGATGTGTGTCATTGGAATTTACCATCCTTGAATGATTGGAATTGCCACCGAAAGCCGTCAGGATCGAAGTGTCACACACCTGACGTTTGGCATTTATCATTTTGGGGATTTTTCCTCTTCTGCAAACGGTGCTTACCAAAGCAACGGAATTTTTTTGACAATCAACTCCTGGAATTATTGTCATAAGATCACCACCAAAAAAATAATTAACTGCTTTCATTAGAGTATTCTTGGAAGTGTGTGTGCTTTCATTAGCTTGTTAAAGATGATAACTGGAACCGGGGCTAGCATATGAAATACAAAATTCTGCTTCAGGCTCGTCAGAAGTCATCATCGTATAACATACCATGAAAATATCGATCATACATGGAGTAACTCTAATGTCTTTTTTTTTTTATCAAAAGAGATTGGGTGTTTTTTTTAATAGCTGGGGCAGAGAATAATGGTCTTTTTGTGGAAACAAAATGATGTGGAATTTAAGGATGGGATAGAAACACTGCCTATTTCAATGTTATTACTAACCGGAGTAATGCAGAAAAAATTATTTTGTTGTGTTAGAAATCAGTGATGACTCTGTTTATATGCTGAAAGTTGCTGCTGGATACAATAAAACCATATTCGGGAGCGCCGCGATTAGGCTCCCAAGGCCAGTGAACAGTAAAATCAGTAAAAAGAAATAGTAAAAAAACTGATTTTTTTTTTTTATCATCCAAGATGCTCGTGTGCACAATGTCAGTGCAAAATTTGGTGTTGTTTAGATATTCAAGGAGGTCGTGGCAAAAACAACAAAATTTGGCAATAAAAGATATTGGAGATATGCCCTAGAGGCAATAATATAAGTATTATTATTATATTTCCTTGTCCATGATAATCGTCTGTTATTCATGCTTGAATTGTATTGTACGGAAACAGCGATACATGTGTGAATACATAGACCACAATGAGTCCCTGGTAAGCCTCTAGTTACCAGTTCGTTGATCAACAGATGGTCACGGTTTCCTGACCATGGACATAGGATGTCAGTGATAACGGGATCACATCATTAGGAGAATGATGTGATGGACAAGACCCAATCCTGAGCATGGCACGAGATCGTATAGTTCGTAATGCATAAGCTTTTCGGTGTCAAGTATTTATTCCTTAGACCATGAGGTTGTACAGCTCCCGGATACCGTAGGAATACTTTGGGTGTGCCAAACGTCACAACGTAACTGGTTGGCTATAAAGGTACGCATCGGGTATCACCGAAAGTGTCTGTTGAGTTGGTACGAACCGAGACTAGGATGTTGTCACTCCGTATGACGGAGAGGTACCTCTGGGCCCACTCGGTAAGACATCATCATAATGAGCTCAATGTGACTAAGTAGTTAGTCACGGGATGATGGATTACGGATCGAGTAAAGAGACTTACCATGACGAGATTGAACAAGGTATCGGGAATACCGACGATCGAATCTCGGGCAAGTACCGTACCGATGGACAAAGGGAATGACATACGGGATTGAGTGAATCCTTGACACAGTGGTTCATCCGATGAAGATCATGGAGGAACACGTGGGAACCAACATGGGTATCCAGATCCCGCTGTTGGTTATTGACCGGAGAGTGGTCTCGGTCATGTCTACGTGTCTCCCGAACCCGTAGGGTCTACACACTTAAGGTTCGGTAACGCTAGGGTCGTAGAGATACATGCACGTGGAAACCCGAAAGTTGTTCGGAGTCCCGGATGAGATCCCGGACGTCAGAGGAGTTCCGGAATGGTCCGGAGGTAAAGAATAATATATAGGAAGTCCAGTTTCGGCCATCGGGTGATCTCCGGGGGTCACCGGGAGTGTCCCGGGACCACCGGACGGGTCCCGGGGGTCCACCGGGTGGGGCGGCCCATCCCGGTGGGGCCCCTAGGCCGCAAGGGGGAAGTGGCCAGCCCTAGAGGGCTGGCGCACCACATGGGCCCTCCTCCCCATGCGCCTAGGGTTGAAACCCTAGGGGGGAGGGGGCGCCACCTTGCCTTGGGGGGCAAGGATCCCCCCCTGGCCGCCGCCCCACCCTGCAGATCCCATCTGCAGGGCCGGCGCACCCCCCCTGGCCCCCTATATATATGTGGGGGGGGGAGAGGGCAGCCGCACCCTTGCCCTTGGCGCCTCTCCCCCTCCCGTCACACCTCCGTCTCCTTAACGCAGGGCACCGGCGAAGCCCTGCAGGATTCTCCACTGCATCCACCACCACGCCGTCGTGCTGCTGGATCTCCGACGACCTCTCCTCCCCCCTTGCTGGATCAAGAAGGAGGTGACGTTGCTGCACCGGACGTGTGTTGAACGCGGAGGTGCCGTCCGTTCGGCGCTAGATCATCGGTGACGAAGAACGCGAAGAGTACGACTACTTCATCCACGCTTCTTCGAAAGCTTCCGCTCGCGATCTACATAACGGTATGTAGATGCACTCTTATTTGCTCGTTGCTAGATGTCTCCTTAGTTGGATCTTGGTGAAAGCGTAGAAATTTTTTGAATTCTGCTACGTTCCCCAACAGTGGCATCTGAGCTAGGTCTTATGCGTAGCATCTTGCACGAGTAGAACACAAAGCAGTTGTGGGCGTTTGAGTTTGTTCAACTTTCTTGCCGTTACTAGTCAATCTTGATTCGGTGGTATTGTGGGATGAAGCGGCCCGGACCGACTTTACACGTACGCTTACGTGAGACTGGTTCCACCGACAGACATGCACTAGTTGCATAAGGTGGCTGGCGGGTGTCTGTCTCTCCTACTTTAGTCGGATCGCATTCGATGAACAGGGTCCTTATGAAGGGTAAATAGAAATTGACAAATCACGTTGTGGTTTTGGCGTAGGTAAGAAACGTTCTTGCTAGATAACCTATAGAAGCCACGTAAAAAACTTGCAACAACAATTAGAGGACGTCTAACTTGTTTTTGCAGCATGTGCTATGTGACGTGGTATGGCCAAAAAAGAAGATGTGATGAATGATATATGTGATGTATGAGATTGATCATGTTTTTGTAATAGGGAATCACGACTTGCATGTCGATGAACTTGACAACCGGCAGGAGCCATAGGAGTTTTCTTAATTATTGTATGACCTGCGTGTCACTGAATAAACGCTATGTAATTACTTTACTTTATTGCTAAACGTTAGCCATAGTAGTAGAAGTAATAGTTGGCGTGACGACTTCTTCAAGACACGATGATGTAGATCATGATGATGAAGATCATGGTGTCGAGCCGGTGACAAGATGATCATGGTGCCCCGAAGATGAAGATCCAAGGAGCAAGATGATATTGGCCATATCATGTCACTTTAATTGATTGCATGTGATGTTTATCATGTTTATGCATCTTGTTTACTTAGAACGACGGTAGTAAATAAGATGATCTCTCACTAAAAATTTCAAGAAATGTGTTCCCCCTAACTGTGCACCGTTGCTAAAGTTCGTTGTTCCGAAGCACCACGTGATGATCGGGTGTGATAGGTTCTAACGTTCGCATACAACGGGTGTAAGCCAGATTTACACACGCGATACACTTAGGGTTCACTTGACGAGCCTAGCATGTACAGACATGGCCTCGGAACATGGAAGACCGAAAGGTCGAACACAAGTCGTATAGAAGATACGATCAACATGAAGATGTTCACCGTTGATGACTAGTCCGTCTCACGTGATGATCGGACACGGGCTAGTCGATTCGGATCGTGTATCACTTAGATGACTAGAGAGATGTCATTCTGAGTGGGAGTTCATTAAAATTTGATTAAGATGAACTTAATTATTATGAACTTAGTCTAAATTCTTTACAAATATCTCTTGTAGATCAAATGGCCCACGCTCCAGTTTCCCTCAACTTCAACGCATTCCTAGAGAAAACCAAGCTGAAAGACGATGGTAGCAACTATACGGATTGGGTCCGTAACCTGAGGATTATCCTCATAGCTGCCAAGAGATCATATGTCCTTGAAGCACCGCTAGGTGATGCACCTGCTCCCGATGCGTCCCAAGACGTTTTGAACGTCTGGCAGTCGCGTAGTGATGATTACTCCCTGGTTCAGTGCGGCATGCTTTACAGCTTAGAGTCGGGGCTCCAAAAACGTTTTGAGAACCACGGAGCATATGAGATGTTCGAAGAGCTGAAAATGGTTTTCCAAGCTCATGCCCGAGTCGAGAGATATGATGTCTCCAACGCATTCTACAGTTGTAAGATGGAGGAAAACAGTTCTGTCAGTGAGCACATCCTCAAGATTTCTGGATTGCACAACCGCTTGTCTCAGCTGGGAATGAATATCCCAGATGAAGCGGTCGTTGACAGAATCCTCCAGTCGCTCCTACCAAGCTTCAAGAGCTTCGTGTTGAACTTCAATATGCAGGGGATGGAGAAGTCCATTCCCGAGGTGTATTCGATGCTAAAATCAGCGGAGGTGGACATCAAGAAAGAACATCAAGTGTTGATGGTCAATAAAACCACTAAGTTCAAGAAAGGCAAGGGTAAGAAGAACTTCAAGAAGGACGGCAAGGGAGTTGCCGCGCCCGGCAAGCCTGTTGCCGGGAAGAAGCCAAAGCATGGACCCAAGCCTGAGACGGAGTGCTTTTATTGCAAGGGAACGGGTCACTGGAAGCGGAACTACCCCAAATATTTAGCAGACAAGAAGGCCGGCAACGTCAAAGGTATATATGATATACATGTTATTGATGTGTACCTTACCGGCACTCGTAGTAGCTCCTGGGTATTTGATACCGGTGCAGTTGCTCACATTTGTAACTCAAAACAGGAACTGCGGAATAAGCGGAGACTGGCGAAGGATGAGGTGACGATGCACGTCGGGAATGGTTCCAAGGTCGATGTGATCGCCGTCGGCACGCTACCTCTACATCTACCCTCGGGATTAGTTTTAAACCTTAATAATTGTTATTTAGTACCAGCTTTGAGCATGAACATTGTATCTGGATCTCGTCTTATGAGAGATGGCTACTCTTTCAAATCGGAGAATAATGGTTGTTCTATTTATTTGAGAGATATGTTTTATGGTCATGCCCCGCTGGTCAATGGTTTATTTTTGATGAATCTCGAACGTGATGATACACATATTCATAGTGTAGATGCCAAAAGATGTAAAGTTGATAATGATAGTCCCACATACTTGTGGCATTGCCGCCTTGGTCATATTGGTGTCAAACGTATGAAGAAGCTCCATTCAGATGGACTTCTAGAGTCTCTTGATTATGAATCATTTGACACGTGCGAACCATGCCTCTTGGGCAAGATGACCAAGACTCCGTTCTCCGGAACAATGGAGCGAGCAACCAACTTATTGGAAATCATACATAACGATGTGTGCGGTCCAATGAGTGTTGAGGCTCGCGGAGGCTATCGTTATGTTCTCACCCTCACAGATGACTTGAGTAGATACGGGTATATCTATTTGATGAAACACAAGTCTGAGACCTTTGAAAAGTTCAAGGAATTTCAGAATGAGGTTGAGAATCAACATGACAGAAAAATAAAGTTCTTACGATCAGATCGTGGGGGTGAATATGTAAGTCATGAATTTGGCACACACCTTAGGAATTGTGGAATTGTTTCACAATTGACACCGCCCGGAACACCTCAATGTAACGGTGTGTCCGAACGTCGAAATCGTACTCTGTTGGACATGGTGCGATCTATGATGTCCCTCACCGATTTACCGCTATCTTTTTGGGGTTATGCTTTAGAGACTGCCGCATTCACTTTAAATAGGGCTCCGTCGAAATCCGTTGAGACGACTCCGTATGAACTTTGGTTTGGCAAGAAACCGAAGCTGTCGTTTCTAAAAGTTTGGGGTTGCGATGCTTATGTCAAGAAACTTCAACCTGAAAAGCTCGAACCCAAATCGGAGAAATGTGTCTTCATAGGATACCCAAAGGAAACGATTGGGTACACCTTCTACCACAGATCCGAAGGCAAAGTATTTGTTGCCAAGAATGGATGCTTTCTGGAGAAAGAGTTTCTCTCGAAAGAAGTGAGTGGGAGGAAAGTAGAACTTGATGAGGTGACAGTCACCCCTCCTGAACCGAAAAGTAGCGCAGCACAGGAAATTGTTCCTGAGGTGCCTGCACCGACAAGGGAGGAAGCTAATGATGATGATCATGAAGAAACAGATCAAGTTACTACTGAACTTCGAAGGTCCACAAGGGCACGTTCCGCACCAGAGTGGTACGGCAACCCTGTCCTGGAAATCATGTTGTTAGACAACGGTGAACCTTCGAACTATGAAGAAGCGATGGCGGGCCCGGATTCCAATAAATGGCTTGGAGCCATGAAATCTGAGATAGAATCCATGTATGAAAACAAAGTATGGACTTTGGTGGACTTGCCTGATGATAGGCACGCCATAGAAAACAAATGGATATTTAAGAAGAAGACAGACGCGGATGGTAATGTGACCATCTATAAGGCTCGGCTTGTCGCTAAGGGTTATCGACAAGTTCAAGGGATTGACTACGACGAGACTTTCTCTCCCGTAGCGATGCTGAAGTCAGTCAGAATCATGTTAGCTATTGCCGCATTCTATGATTATGAGATATGGCAAATGGACGTCAAAACAGCATTCCTTAATGGCTTCCTCAAGGAAGAGTTGTATATGATGCAGCCGGAAGGTCTTGTCGATCCAGAGAACGCTAACAAGGTATGCAAGCTCCATCGCTCGATTTACGGGCTGGTGCAAGCATCTCGGAGTTGGAATATTCGCTTTAATGATGTGATCAAAGCATTTGGCTTTATACAGACTTATGGAGAAGCCTGTATCTACAAGAAAGTGAGTGGGAGCTCTGTGGCATTTCTCATATTATATGTGGATGACATATTGTTGATGGGAAATGATATAGAATTCTTGGAAAATGTAAAGGCCTACTTGAATAAAAGTTTTTCAATGAAGGACCTTGGAGAAGCTGCTTACATATTATGCATCAAATTCTATAGAGATAGATCAAGACGCCTCATTGATCTTTCACAAAGTACATACCTTGACAAGATATTGAAAAAGTTCAATATGGATCAGTCAAAGAAGGGATTCTTGCCTGTTTTGCAAGGTATGAGATTGAGCAAAGCTCAGTCGCCGACCACGGCAGAAGATAGAGAAAAGATGAGTGTCATTCCCTATGCCTCGGCCATAGGTTCTATCATGTATGCCATGCTGTGTACCAGACCTGATGTGAACCTTGCCATAAGTTTGGTAGGGAGGTACCAAAGTGATCCCGGTATGGAACACTGGACAGCGGTCAAGAACATCCTGAAGTACCTGAAAAGGACTAAGAATATGTTTCTCGTTTATGGAGGTGACGAAGAGCTCGTCGTAAAGGGTTACGTCGATGCTAGCTTCGACACAGATCTGGATGACTCTAAGTCACAAACCGGATACGTGTATATTTTGAATGGTGGGGCAGTCAGCTGGTGCAGTTGCAAGCAGAGCGTCGTGGCGCATTCTACATGTGAAGCGGAGTACATAGCTGCTTGCGAAGCGGCGCAGGAAGGAGTCTGGATGAAGGAGTTCATCACCGACCTAGGAGTCATTCCAAGCGCGTCAAGCCCGATGACTCTCTTCTGTGACAACACTGGCACTATTGATATTACCAAGGAGCCCAGGTTTCACAAGAAGACCAATCACATCAAGCGCCGTTTCAACTCCATCCGGAATTATGTTCATGATGGAGACATAGCTATTTGTAAAGTGCATACGGATCTGAATGTTGCAGACCCGTTGACTAAACCTCTTCCACGGGTAAAACATGATCAACACCAGAACTCTATGGGTGTTCGATTCATCACAATGTAACTAGATTATTGACTCTAGTGCAAGTGGGAGACTGTTGGAGATATGCCCTAGAGGCAATAATAAAAGCATTTTTATTATATTTCCTTGTCCATGATAATCGTCTGTTATTCATGCTTGAATTGTATTGTACGGAAACAGCGATACATGTGTGAATACATAGACCACAATGAGTCCCTGGTAAGCCTCTAGTTACCAGTTTGTTGATCAACAGATGGTCACGGTTTCCTGATGTAGGATCGAAAGTATGTCTAGAGGGGGGGTGATTAGACTACTTGTAAATATAAAAATTCTGCCTTTTGATCAAGAACAGTTTTTGGCAGATTCACAATTATGATCAAGTTAAGCATCACCCTACACATGCAATTCTAGAGTATAGGCAGCGGAAAGTAAATTGCACATGTAGTAAAGAGAGGTGGAGAAGAGCAAACGCAATTTGGAGACGCGGTAATTTTTCCCGTGGTTCCGATAGGTGGTGCTATCGTACATCCACGTTGATGGAGACTTCAACCCACGGAGGGTAACGGCTGCGCGAGTCCACGGAGGGCTCCACCCACGAAGGGTCCACGAAGAAGCAACCTTGTCTATTCCATCATGGCCTACGCCCACGGAGGGCTAGCCTTACTCGGGGTAGATCTTCACGAAGTAGGCTATCTCCTTGCCCTTACAAACTTCTTGGTTCAACTCCACATCTCGATGACGGAGGCTCCCAAGCGACACCTAACCAATCTAGGAGGCACCACCCTCCAAAAGGTAATAGATGTTGTAGATGATGATGAACTCCTTGCTCTTGTGCTTCAAATGATAATCTCCCCAACACTCAACTCTCCTCACTGATTTGGCTATGGTGGAAGAAAGGATTGAGTGGAAAGCAACTTGGGAAGGTTAGAGATCAAGTTTCATATGGTAGGAGTGGAGCAACTTGATCTCAACACAAGGATAGGTAGTTCTCTTCTCAGAAAGTGTAAGGTAGGAGTGGTAGTTCTTTCTGATGGCTCTCTCCATGAATGAAGAGGGGGTGGAGGGGTATATATAGCCTCCACACAAAATCCAACCGTTACACACATAATTGAGCAATCTCGGTGAGACCGAAGTGGACAACTCGGTCAGACCGAAAGTTCAAATAATGTGAACGTTGGGGTTTTCGGTGGGACCGAAAATACCATCTCGGTTATTCCGATTTGAGCAAAGACAGGAGCTTGCCAGTTTCGGTGGGACCGAAAATATCATCTCGGTTATTCCGATTTGATGACAGAAGGTTACAGAAGCTTGGCAGCCCATGTTTCGGTGAAACCGATCTCAAACTCGGAATGTCCGATTTTTCTAGGGTTTGGCTTATGGCTGAGGTGGTTCATCTCGGTGTGACTGAGTTTGGAAAATCGGTTGGTCCGAGATTACTTATGAGTGTGTATTGTAGTGAAAGTTGCTGATAGTTGAAGGAGATATATCACTAAGCACTTGAGCAACCAGATCATCAACACAACCTCATCCCCTTTTAATAGTATTGGCTTTTCCTATGGACTCAATGTGATCATGGATCACTAAACCAAAGATGGAGTCTTGAGCTTTTGCCAATGCTTGCCTTAGCATTTTGAGGGGTCCACTTCTTCAGTCATTGCCATACCCATATCACTGAACTTCTCTGAAATGATTCTCAAGTAACTATTAGTTCAATGATATATATGTTGTTATTAATTGCCAAAACCACCCGGGGATTAGTTGCACTTTCAATCTCCCCCTTTTTGGTAATTGATGACAACATATAGATCAAAGCTTCGACAAAAGATATAATCAATGAATAATATCGTCGCTTTGAGAAGTATGTGATAAGCAAGAGCTCCCCCTAAATTTGTGCATTATTTAAAATTTGCGTTTGAATGCAAATGCACAATCGATTAGGATCATGGGTCACTCTTCCATGTCACATACATCTTGGTGGAGCGCACAAAATGATAAGAATGAATAGCATGCACCCAATCACCAAGACATGAGTAAATGGTCATACAAGATAGGAAGAGCATATGATAAGCATTAAGCACTCATTAAAGCATAGTACGACCAAGCACTCATTAAGGTAGCATCAAACGTAGTATCAAGCACACTGAAAGTTTCGAAAACCAAAAGTATCTCAAGGAAACCGCAAAAGAACGAAAGAGCAAAAGCGCGAAGACAACAGCACTCTCTCTCTCGAAGCCCTATGATCTATACAATTTCTCCCCCTTTGGCAACAAGTTACCAAAAAGTTTGAAAAAGCATAGAGCTAAACGTCACTGTGGGCTCTGCTGGCGGCTCCCGTCTGGGTTGATGTCAGAGTAGATATGACGGCATCGGCGAAGACTTCAGCTGATGTCTGTGCTGGAGGAGTGGACACTGGAGCTGTGGCTGGAGTGACTGCTGGAGCTGTGGGAGGTGCTGAAGCGGTAGTCCTGGTGTCAGTCACTGGAATAGCAGCTGAACGGGATCCTCTGGGAACCGGAGCAGTCTGGCGATGAGAGTCCTGGACTAAGTCATCCTGCACAAGCTCTGCCTTGTCCTGCTTTGCTTCCTCCATATCTGCCTCAAGCTTGTTGACGGTCACTTGAATTTCAGTCAGCTTCACGTCCAGAGCGTGGATCTTCTCGTCAACAATCCTCTCTAGGCTCTCCTGAGACTGTTCAATGCTGGCCAGGCGTTGTTCAATCCTTTGGGTAGCTTCAAGGATCTGCTCTCCGAAACTCTTTGGTTTAGCTGCTGCTGCTGCTGCTGCTTCTTTATCAGCCTTGGCTTTCTTAGCAGCTTCTATCTTGGCTTGACCTTCAACAGATGTTGGATCCTCCTCGTCCATCACAACAACATTGTCTTCATGCTCTGGCTGCAGGGGTAAGTGTTTCCTATCCAACAAGAATTTGCCCGTGCCAAACTTGGCATTGATAAGCATCTGAATCTGTGGGGCAAATCCACATGACCTTTTCTGGTCAGCTGCAGTCCTCTTAATGGTCTCTACCATTAAGTCCATCACCTTGAAAGGTGCCTTCTCATCAAGTATATGCAGCATGTTGATAGAATACCCTCTGATCATGCGATGATCTCCAGACTTGGGCATCAAGGTATGCCTCAGAATAGTGTTAGTGGTAGGTAAACCTGCCTGGAGATAGTAGACTGAGCCGAGCTTCCATACTTCCAAATCTGCTGCGGGGATCTTCTTGTACATGTTCTTCATGGAATCATGATTCTTCTTTGGAATCCCATAGACATCAATATCGTCTTCTCGCTGCACTGGAGCATTCAGAATTTCTGCCCATTCTTCAACAGAAGAAGAGAACCTTTGACCTTCAGTCATCCAGGTGATCTTCCCATCAGGATAGAAATGAGCTGTGGCATAGAATTGCATAATCATCTCATCGTTCCAATCTGTCAATTTCTGACCCACAAACTCAGCAACTCCACATGCAGTGAAGCTTTCATGCACATGGGGAAAGAAGTCTCTGTGCTCTTCGCTGTCAATGTATTCCCAGTCAACGTATCTGGTGTCTGCGACTATAGGCTTCTTGTCCATCAGCACAGTCTCATAGAAGTCCTGCTGCTCTCTGGTGTGGAATCTGGGGTCTACAGCAGTTCTTCTCCTCACGGCATATGGGTCAGCTTGTCTCCATAGCCTGAGACCTCTGTCTTTCCTTGCCTTCATATCCTCGGCTTGAGGATGAGCATCATTGTGAAGTGGCAGTTTTGGACGGAGTTTCAGCAACACTTGTTCTTCCTCATCAGACTCAGCTGGTGGCACATCACCCTTGTTCTTCTCAGATGCTGGAATGTTTCTGGTAGTCCTCTTGGGCTTGGCAGCAGGCTTTGCTGGAGCTGCCTTGGCTTGAGCAGATTTCTTGGGCTTTGAAGTGGCTCCAGCCTTAATGGCATCACCCATGAGCTTCTGCTTCTGAGGAGCAGGCTGGGGTGCTTCTTCTTCTTCCTCATCCTCGACTGCTGCATCTGCATGAGGATCACTATACACAACCCTCTTTCTCTTGGAGGTTTTCTTCACTTTACTTGGAGCTGGCTCTCCCAAATTTAGCATCTTGGCAACAGCTGACTGCTTGACTTTGCTGGTGCCCTTCTTTGACTGCTGACCTTGTTGCTCTTTGGCAACAACCTTCCTCTTAGGCTTGGAGGTCACTTCTTCCTCAGCAACGAAATCAGAATCCTCATCATCGGAATTCTTTTCCTTTCTGGCTCTGGTGGCTGCAGGAGGCAAGCCACTTGGTGTACTCCTCTCACCATCATCAAATGGACTGCTAGTCTCAGGACTAGTGTCTGCTTCAGGAATGTCCGCAATAGGTGACTCTGACCTGTTCTGACTGTCACTAGCATCTGACATGGCTGACAACCTATGAATAGATAAGGTATAGGCAGAGAAGAAGAGTTATCACAAACTGCAAAAGTTTTTGCAAACAAAATGAGTTCAAATTTTAGTTTTAAGTTTTCACAGAAGACATATCGGTCAGACCGATTTTCAGTTTCGGTGAATCCGAAGTGTGTAACAGAAACTTTACACACCACTTTCGGTTTGACCGAAGTGGGTTTCGGTCCTGCCGATACACTAGGGTTTCACTAAAACTTTATTTCGGTCACACCGATTTGCACAACTCGGTTGGACCGAAAGGTGCAGTGCAATGGCCAGAGGCCGAATCGGTCACACCGAAATTTTAAAATCGGTTTCACCGAGATGTGTTCCGTGGAAACCTAACCCTAAGAATTTTACTCGAAACTAGTTCAAACGAACCGATCTGGTGGAAAAGAAGATTTCAATCGTGGCCAGATATTGGGTAAACCAAACGTGCATTGAATCGGAGATGGGAGCACGAGTGGGATCAAGACTCACCCTAACTTGGTGGAGTCTCTCTACGGCGGCAACGGCGCGGAGGAGAAGGCCGTTGACGGCGACGGAGACCTGCGGCGAGGGCGCACAGGCGACGACGGCGACGATCCGGAGATCAGGGCGACGGCAGCAGGGGATGTGGGGCGAAAACGTTTGAAGGAGTAATCAACGCGCTCTGCCCTCAGTATATATATCCCTTTGCTGTCGGTGGGACCGAGTTGAAAAACTCGGTGGCACCGAGATGGATAACTGTCAGGCAGTTATGCATTTCGGTCACGCCGAATATTACAACTCGGTTTCACCGAGATGAAACCTAGATCAGTCTAAATGCTTTCGGTTTGACCGAGTTTGAGAAAGTTGGTCTGACCGAAATCACTTAGAAGGTTTTGGAAGTTAGCCCTTGACGGATCGGTGGCTCCGAGTGCTCCTCACTCGGAGGGTCCGAAAATGACTTGTTCAAAGTTTGTGATATAAGCATGAATAGAATTTGAGACAAGAAAGCATAAATAGCTAGGGGAGGTACTTAGGCATTCTTGTCCATCCATTTGGTCAAAAAAAAAATCAAAACAACCAAAACAACAAATGGATGTCCTCAAATGGATAAAATCATGCATTCAACATGCTCACGCAATAAGATAGCAAATGAAATATGTGTCAAACATGCACAACCAAAACTCTAGCTACTAGCACACAATTTGTCGATGACTAGGTCATCTTTATATGAGTATTTTGACTTGGGAGCCAAATGAGAACATTTGATCATAGGTCATACTCATCGTTTAAGCACAAGTGGGGTTACCACTTTTACATAAAGCATTGATGTGTTCACATCATTTGAAGATGCTTTAGCTCAATTTTTAGAGCAAAGCTCCCCCTAGATGTGAGAACCCCTTTTAAAGGGTCA
Source organism: Secale cereale (assembly GCA_902687465.1). NCBI lineage: Eukaryota > Viridiplantae > Streptophyta > Magnoliopsida > Poales > Poaceae > Secale > Secale cereale. Next base: position 658,523,269 of record LR738712.1, read on the forward strand.
AACTAACCTTGGGTTGTCGTAGAAGACTTCATGTAGATGTTGAAGATGTGGATGCTCAATGTTGATGTAGATCATCAAGAGTTGGGAGCTATCCTTTGGATTAGGGCACTTTCAATACCTACATGGGTTAGTCCCACAAGGAACAAACAAGGATATCCATAGACATAGATTGAAGTTCACAATAGATGATGTCCATGAAAGCAATGATTACCTTGTCCCTTGACTTACCAACAAGAGGGTTTGTGACTCCATAAACTAGTGCATGATGTGGAAGTTGATTGCACAAGTTGCCAAAATGAATGTGAGTGAAGTATGTTGGCGGAGTCACCCTCAAGAACCTTCTAGTTCTTCTTCTTCGGGATCCACATCATCTTGATGGGAATCCTTGGGGTTGTAGTTGAGCTTGACGAAGTAGAACTTGACGTGTCCTTGGGAACCCACTTGACCATGGCTTGAGGTGCTTCAATGAATGCATCAATCTCCTCTTGAAGCTTGTCCTTAGCTTTTAGCTTGTGGTCTTGTGGTGGAAGGTCATCTTGAGCTTGTTCCACATTGGAAGAAGTAGGATCATACTTCTCCTTTTGAGAAACAAACTGTGGAGTAGGATATTGACCTTCTTCCCACTCAACACCTTCGGCGTTGAACTTTCGCTCAAAACCAATCCCTTGATTCTTCCGGTGCCTCCCTTGCTTGCGAATAATTTCCTCAAAGTTCTTGCTTCCGGCAAGACTCTTGTAGACACCTTTCTCTATGATCCCTTTCAATAAACTATTCTCTTGCTCAAGTGTAACTTGGCTTGAAACATTGTTAGTGGAATCAAGAGAACTACTAGAAGCAACAATATTAGATTTAACATGGTTATTGTTACTGCTAGAGGAAGAATTTTTCTTATGCTTGTCATGCTTAGTCTTAATAGGTGGCAAGAAATTAGACAAGAGAAGTCGTTTGGCAAGATATGAAGAACTCTTCTTTCGAAGATCGTCATTGATCGCTTTTAGAAACTCATGTTCTTGCTCTAGAGTGAGCTTCTCGAAGCGTAGCTTCTCATGAGATCTTAGGAGCTCTCTATGATCTTCTTGAGTTGTTTCATGAGCTAACTTAAGAGTGTTTAGTTCTTTAGTCAGACGCTCAATCTCCTTCATAGCATTGTCATTCGACTCTTCTCGACTATAAAGACTACTAGCATTTTCATCGTTACTAGGCTCACTAGATTTATCATGCAAGAGCTCATCTTCACCAAGCAAGTCATCCTCATCACTATTGAAGTCAATGAATTCAGGGTGTGATACCTTGGGGCCTTTAGCCATGAAGCATCTTCCAATTCCCTCATTTGGTGAATCAAATAAGTCGTAGGAGTTGGAGTTGGAGTTGGAGGATACGAGTGCAAGACCGGCAACACCTTCATCTTGACTGTAGTCGGAGTCGGAGTGATAGCTTCCATCGGATTGATTGTCGGAGTCGGAGCCGGAGACCCATTCACCTACATGAGCTTGATGTCTTCTTCTTGTGTAGCTCCTTGATGACTTGTCTTTCCTCTCCGAATCCTTGCTTCTCTGAGAGGGTCTTCGTTCATAACGATCATCTCTACTCCTTCTCTCTTTCCGAGGTGACTCATCTCTTGATCTTCTTCTTGGAGATTCTTCTCTTCTCTTGTGGGGAGCCGTACACTCATTTGAGTAGTGTCCGGGTCTTCCACAATTGTAGCAGTTTCGATCACGACTAGAAGATCTCTTTTCATCATATGATCTAGACTTTGAGCTTCTCTCTTTGCCTCTATTCTTGTAGAATTTGTTGAAGTTCTTAACCATTAGGCTTATCTCTTCATTGGAAACCAACTTGTCACTTGAGGTTGTGGGAGCATCACTTGTAGCTTTGTAAGCACCACTTGACTTGTTGTGAAGCTCTTCCTTATCCTTAAGTGTCATCTCATGAGCAACAATTCTTCCAATGACTTCAGTTGGCTTGAGAGTCTTGTAGTTTGGCATCATTTGGATCAAAGTGCACATGGTGTCATACCTTCCATCCAAAGCTCTTAGAATCTTCTTGATGATGAATCGGTCGGTCATTTCTTCGCTTCCTAAGCCGGCAATCTCATTTGTGATGAGAGCAAGCCTAGAGTACATTTCAGCGACTCCTTCACCATCCTTCATCTTGAACTTGTCAAGTTGACCTTGAAGAATATCTAGCTTTGATTCCTTCACAGACTCGGTACCTTCGTGCATTTCAACCAAAGTATCCCAAATCTCTTTAGCATTCTCAAGACGGCTGATTTTGTTGAACTCCTCGGGACACAAAGCATTGAAGAGAATGTCACAAGCTTGACCATTGTTTTGCAACATTCGCAACTCTTCCGGTGTAGCTTCGCGATCCGGAACTTTTCCTTCCTCAAAGAATTCACCTTGCATACCAACACAAATAATGCCCCATGCGGCTGGGTTATGACCAAGAATATGCATTTTCATTTTATGCTTCCAACTAGCAAAATTTGTGCCATCAAAGTAAGGACCTCTACGATAATTACCCTCACTAGACGCCATACTCTCCTAGGTTGTGAGACCAATCTTATGGAGTCCAATGCAATGGAAACCAATACAATGGAGACCAAAGCTCTGATACCACTTGTAGGATCGAAAGTATGTCTATAGGGGGGTGATTAGACTACTTGTAAATATAAAAATTCTGCCTTTTGATCAAGAACAGTTTTTGGCAGATTCACAATTATGATCAAGTTAAGCATCACCCTACACATGCAATTCTAGAGTATAGGCAGCGGAAAGTAAATTGCACATGTAGTAAAGAGAGGTGGAGAAGAGCAAACGCAATTTGGAGACGCGGTAATTTTTCCCGTGGTTCCGATAGGTGGTGCTATCGTACATCCACGTTGATGGAGACTTCAACCCACGGAGGGTAACGGCTGCGCGAGTCCACGGAGGGCTCCACCCACGAAGGGTCTACGAAGAAGCAACCTTGTCTATTCCATCATGGCCTACGCCCACGGAGGGCTAGCCTTACTCGGGGTAGATCTTCACGAAGTAGGCGATCTCCTTGCCCTTACAAACTTCTTGGTTCAACTCCACATCTCGATGACGGAGGCTCCCAAGCGACACCTAACCAATCTAGGAGGCACCACCCTCCAAAAGGTAATAGATGTTGTAGATGATGATGAACTCCTTGCTCTTGCGCTTCAAATGATAATCTCCCCAACACTCAACTCTCCTCACTGATTTGGCTGTGGTGGAAGAAAGGATTGAGTGGAAAGCAACTTGGGAAGGCTAGAGATCAAGTTTCATATGGTGGGAGTGGAGCAACTTGATCTCAACACAAGGATAGGTAGTTCTCTTCTCAGAAAGTGTAAGGTAGGAGTGGTAGTTCTTTCTGATGGCTCTCTTCACGAATGAAGAGGGGGTGGAGGGGTATATATAGCCTCCACACAAAATCCAACCGTTACACACATAATTGAGCAATCTCGGTGAGACCGAAGTGGACAACTCGGTCAGACCGAAAGTTCAAATAATGTGAACGTTGGGGTTTTCGGTGGGACCGAAAATACCATCTCGGTTATTCCGATTTGAGCAAAGACAGGAGCATGCCAGTTTCGGTAAGTCCGACTTTATCATCTCGGTGACACCGATATGATGACAGAGGGTTACAGAAGCTTGGCAGCCCATGTTTCGGTGAAACCGATTTCAAACTCGGAATATCCGATTTTTCTAGGGTTTGGCTTATGGCTGAGGTGGTTCATCTCGGTGTGACTGAGTTTGGATAATCGGTGGGACCGAGATTACTTATGAGTGTATTTTGTAGTGAAGGTTGCTGATAGTTTGAGGAGATATATCACTAAGCACTTGAGCAACCAGATCATCAACATAACCTCATCCCCTTTTAATAGTATTGGCTTTTCCTATGGACTCAATGTGATCTTGGATCACTAAACCAAAAATGGAGTCTTGAGCTTTTGCCAATGCTTGCCTTAGCATTTTGAGGGGTCCACTTCTTCAGTCATTGCCATACCCATATCACTGAACTTCTCTGAAATGATTCTCAAGTAACTATTAGTTCAATGATATATTTGTTGTTATTAATTGCCAAAACCACCCGGGGATTAGTTGCACTTTCACCTGACCATGGACATAGGATGTCAGTGATAACGGGATCACATCATTAGGAGAATGATGTGATGGACAAGACCCAATCCTGAGCATAGCACGAGATCGTATAGTTCGTAATGCATAAGCTTTTCGGTGTCAAGTATTTATTCCTTAGACCATGAGGTTGTACAGCTCCCGGATACCGTAGGAATACTTTGGATGTGCCAAACGTCACAAAGTAACTGGGTGGCTATAAAGGTACGCATCGGGTATCACCGAAAGTGTCTGTTGAGTTGGTACGAACCGAGACTGGGATGTTGTCACTCCGTATGACGGAGAGGTACCTCTGGGCCCACTCGGTAAGACATCATCATAATGAGCTCAATGTGACTAAGTAGTTAGTCACGGGATGATGGATTACGGATCGAGTAAAGAGACTTACCATGACGAGATTGAATAAGGTATCGGGAATACCGACGATCGAATCTCGGGCAAGTACCGTACCGATGGACAAAGGGAATGACATACGGGATTGAGTGAATCCTTGACACAGTGGTTCATCCGATGAAGATCATGGAGGAACACGTGGGAACCAACATGGGTATCCAGATCCCGCTGTTGGTTATTGACCGGAGAGTGGTCTCGGTCATGTCTACGTGTCTCCCGAACCCGTAGGGTCTACACACTTAAGGTTCGGTAACGCTAGGGTCGTAGAGATACATGCACGTGGAAACCCGAAAGTTGTTCGGAGTCCCGGATGAGATCCCGGACGTCAAAGGAGTTCCGGAATGGTCCGGAGGTAAAGAATGATATATAGGAAGTCCAGTTTCGGCCATCGGGTGATCTCCGGGGGTCACCGGGAGTGTCCCGGGACCACCGGAGGGGTCCCGGGGGTCCATCGGGTGGGGCGGCCCATCCCGGTGGGGCCCCTAGGCCGCAAGGGGGAAGTGGCCAGCCCTAGAGGGCTGGCGCACCACATGGGCCCTCCTCTCCATGCGCCTAGGGTTGAAACCCTAGGGGGGAGGAGGCGCCACCTTGCCTTGGGGGGCAAGGATCCCCCCCTGGCCGCCGCCCCACCCTGCAGATCCCATCTGCAGGGCCGGCGCACCCCCCTGGCCCCCTATATATATGTGGGGGGGAGAGGGCAGCCGCACCCTTGCCCCTGGCGCCTCTCCCCCTCCCGTCACACCTCCGTCTCCTTAACGCAGGGCACCGGCGAAGCCCTGCAGGATTCTCCACTGCATCCACCACCACGCCGTCGTGCTGCTGGATCTCCGACGACCTCTCCTCCCCCCTTGCTGGATCAAGAAGGAGGTGACGTTGCTGCACCGGACGTGTGTTGAACGCGGAGGTGCCGTCCGTTCGGCGCTAGATCATCGGTGACGAAGAACGCGAAGAGTACGACTACTTCATCCACGCTTCTTCGAAAGCTTCCGCTCGCGAGGGTATCACAAAAGAATCTGGAAGGTAATCCCTCTTGCTCATCTACATAACGTTATGTAGATGCACTCTTATTTGCTCGTTGCTAGATGTCTCCTTAGTTGGATCTTGGTGAAAGCGTAGAAATTTTTTGAATTCTGCTACGTTCCCCAACAAAAGAAACTTTGGAAAGATGCACTATTTGGACCCGTTTTTTTTTACGCGACCTTGTCTAGTGTCCGAACACAACCAAAATTTGCATGCATCTTGGGCACGCGAGCATCTTCGATTCAAAAAATTAATTTTTTTTCAAAAAAATCTTCTATTTTTTACTCTTCATCGGGTGCAGATGAGCTTAAGCTCATATTTGAATTACTGCATATCTGGCTTTGAACCTATAACTAATATTCACCTTACTAAATCTTTTCTATTTCCTTGATGACCTTGTTTTCTGATAATTCTCTCCCCCAAGCCCCTTTGTCTGAAAAAAGGTGCAAGATTTTATGGCTCTAGTTAGAGATTTTAGAAATGGTTCAAATGTGTCTAGATTAAATTTTGCTACTATTACGCTTACACTTAAGGAAAATGGTGCCAAATCAAGGAAAAATTCAGACAATCAACTTATCGAACTATTGTCTTAAGATCATCACCAAAACCATGAGTAACAAGATTTCTCCTCTAGGTGATAGATAATTTTCTTCTAACTTCAAATTCTTTCATTAGATGTTGGTTTATTCTGGAAACTTTCACTAAAAGTGTTCTATATGACAAATCACTTATGTCGTAAATAATCTGTTTACTGTCATAGAATGGCACTTAACTCAACATGGTTTCTTATCAACTTAAATTTTGTTTTGTCACCGCAACGTGTTCACCGAGTTTCATGTCTTAGTAAAGCTAGCTATCCAATTAGAAAACGTAAACCTCAGGCCAAGTAAGCTTACCATGGAAAGCTATACAATCATGAACTTTATAGTCTTCCCAAATAGGGCCTTGCGAGTTATTTAATTGATATGTTCAAGTACCATGCATTTTTCGAGATTTGCATAAGCGTATTTATGTAAAAATTCGATATCAGCTTTCTAGCGCATGCCCGATTAGAATTCTTTTTCACTCTAGTTCGTTTGCCAAACTAAAAATGATCCTAGTTAGTAATCCTGGTTGTTTGCTTCTTGCCGGAGAGGAAGAAGCAGACGGAGAAATGGTTCTGCACATATATTCCGTCTAATGCCAATTACGTTAACCGATCGAGGCAACCACCTTAAAGTAGTATTGCACATCTTAAAGCAATTTTTTCATATCACTTGAGCCAGAACTCAAGTTAACAACTAGACCATTTCATTTCATGGAATATAACTTATTGCATGAATTGAAGCAACAAATCTTTAGCCATTCTTGCAGGAGAAATCCGAGTCAGAGGGTTGATGGTTAAAACAGGCCAGCACAAGAAAATTATATGTTTTCGGGGTACATTGGCCGGCGGTGATACAAATACGCATTCAACAATGGCTAGCATATGGTACAGTTGTAGCAACGACTGACGTTGAACCTACACATGGCAGGAACTACCGCCCTTCTTAAGTTGTCATTCACTGTACCAAAAGTAGAACAAAGGAATTGGTTAGCACAATTGCCACTTTGCCAGCATGCAAAAAAAGTAAAAGAAAACATCGCCGTCAATCTGGTGAAAATTCCCATTTCATGAAATTTTGACTTGGATTCACAATATTTATTTTATATTTGCTTCCTTGAAGTTCCTAAGAAATGTTTACAACGTGCATGTGGAACACGGGATACTTTAGTTTCTGGGTGGAGCAACTTGGAGATGTTACAATGAGTTATATTCAAGCAATATGGACAAGTTAGTAGTGAGGTATGTGATGCATGGGTTATGCCATTTTAATTCATACTAGTGCTATCTTTTTGAGGACTTGATACAATGTAGGAACTCTATTACATTATGATAAATCGGATGCGTGCATCTTTTAACGCAGGAGGCCGGTGGTGCTCTGTCTTGTCTGGAAAAAAAAACATGACTACTCCTTCTCCACCCTCCTACGATTCATAAGTCATAATGCAAACCATTCATGTCGATTTGGTGTTTGAATCAAAGAACACAAATAATTTGCCTTTTTTTGTCTTTAACTTTTTGCAACAGGGTTGACATAAAAAAGCCTAGGAGTATGTCTTAAAATTGTATGCAAAGTGACTAAACTCAAATGAGCGATGGTTTATTGAGGCTAACAGTACGATTGTTGTCTACATGCACCCACATAAAAGCTACTAGTGTCCAATCACAAAATAATACTCCCTCTGTTTCATAACATAGTGTGTATAGATTTTATTTTATTTTGTGAAAATTAAAATTTTGCAAACTTTGATCAAGTTTATAGAGAAAATTATTTATATCTACAGTACCTACATATAAAATATAAAACTACATCTTATGATGAATCTAATAATATATGTTTGACATTCTAGATATAAATGTTTTCGCCCACATACTTGGTCAAAGTTTATGAGATTTCAAATTTCAAAATATCTATATGCACTAGAACTACATTTATATATGGACGGAGGGTAATAAGAAAATGAAAAGTTAGTAATGTAGTATCTGTTTGCGATTTCCGCACGGTGTCATCTTACCAGCGGGCTCGTAGTTGCAACTTATGAAGACGCCGCGACCGTCGCCGCAGACGGCACGTGCGCAGCCGATCTTGGTCGAGTCCGGCCACACGACCTGGACGTACTCCCTCGCCGCCGGCGACGTCCACGCGTCCAACGCGTCGCCCGCGTTCCACGCCTTCTCCGGCGGGCCACGGGAGAGGTTCTCGCCATACCTGTGGTGGCGGGGTCCGTCGTCGTAGCCGGTGCCGTCGGGGCTACGTAGCCCACAGCCGCGCTCGGCGCGCTTCCCTGCTTCCCGCGCCACCTCGTCGTCCCACGCCACCGGTCTGGCGCCGGCCGCCCCGCGAGCCGCGTTGTGGAGCCTGACGTAGTCCTCCGGGGAGTTCTGGGCGACCGCGGCGGCCAGGACCGCGGCGGAGATGGCCATGGCCATGGCTAGCTTCTGTGTCGCCATGATGACCTCTGGTCGCCGGACACACTATTGTAACCGACTGACTTGTGTGGTTGTGTCTTTGCAGATTAACTGGGTCCTCCTGGAGCTTTGATATCGATCGAGTTAACAGGCACGGCTTACCAACTTTGTATAGGCCCCGATCGATCGTCGTAGAAAACACTTTGATCTTTGATTAAGTCTCCACTTGGGCTGCTTGCTCGAACTCTAAATATCTCTTCTTGAACTTAGAGGTCTTGACCTCGGTTTGGCAAGTGGTCATTCAAATTAACAAGAAGCAGACAAGAAAGTACGGGCCTGCCACATGCATCGTTCAGCCCCTCAGCTACACTAGGACTCATTTTGTTTTGTTTTTGTGAAAATAGTACACTAGGCCTCATGTGCAGACAAACTTGAAACCTGAGTTTATCATGACTAGCTAGGGTCAAGCGCTACATGATGCAGAGATTAAATTTGTTACTGTAAAATACCCAGAAACATCCAAAATGCTAGTGAACAAACTAAGAAAAAAAAGAACTCATTCAATAAAAAATTGCGCAATACTTTGTCTTACACGCATACCAAGGTTTAAAACGACTAGACTACCCACAATACCAATCATACACTATATTTGGCTGTACAAGTGCCCAATACGATATACCCTTTTGCCTAAGGTAGGGTTTGGCACTGTTTTCTCCATTGGATTTTTTTCAGGGATTAGTTTTCTTGCAGTAGAGAAGGGTTTGTTCGGTTTTTATACTTTTTTTCACCTGCAAAAAAAAAGGTTTTTATACCTTTTCTTCTACTTTTCACGGTTTTGTTTCTTTTATATTTCCCTTTTCCATTTTTTCTAACTTTTGAAAAAATGTACTCCCTCCGTAAACTAATATAAGAGCGTTTCAAATACTAAAATAGTGATGTAAACGCTCTTATGTTAGTTTACAGAGGGAGTACCATTTTTTGACTAAATACATTAACACATTTTTTAAATGTGAGATTTTTCATTTAAATTAAGTAATAGAAAATTGTGAACACTTTCTAAAATCACAAGAACATTTTCTTGTGCTTTTCATTGTCTGCATCACATACTCCTTTTAGTATTTTCAGTTATTTGTCTTCCTTTTTGTTGTTTTCCGTAATTTTTATTTCTTAGAAAATATAAATTCATTAAAAAAATGTGAACATTTTTGGTGTACGATGAACACCTTTTTAAGTAGGATAAACCCTTTTTAATACATGATGTTTTTTTCAATAGGTGCTGATAATTTTCTGAATCCACGATGACATTTTAATATACAATGGTATTTTTATATGATCAGTATTTTTTAAATACACAGTTACAATTTTTAATAGACATTGAGCATTTTCTAGATACACGATGAATATTTCAATACACCATTAACATTTTTATACACACAACACACATTAGACAATTTTTGGATACATTATGACCATTTCTGGATTACATTTACACTATGTGTATTTTTTGAACATTTTTGGATTACATGGTGAATACTTTTTTAAATACACGATGTACATTTTTAAATACATGATGTATATTTTAATTGCAGGATGAACAATTTTAATTACATGATGTACATTTTTTAAATACACGATGAACATTTTGAATACACAATGAATTGTTTCGGTACACTATGAACAATTTTCTAGCTATACTAAGAACATTTTGTAATACCTTGACGAATATATATTTTTGTACACAATGACTATTCTAATAAAGTATGAAATGAAATAATTCAGATTTGTATATATGAAGAGAAAAAAAGGAAAAATGTAAAAGAAACAGCAAGTTGTATGTCTTCTCTAGGGCACCATCAAACTGTGCGTAGGCTACATGAAATACTTGCAATCAGCTAGGATAATGGGTTGGCCCATTGAACTGAACGTGGGTTAGCATCCTACCTCGGACAAAGTGAGATATATATGCTTCCAAAGTTGTGCTTGGATCGTCATATCTATAATAGTTTCTTCTAGGTTCCGGTTCATTGTATTTGAAAAAATTACACATCACAGAAGAAATAGATAAATAAATTGATCCAAGTGCATTGCTAATGGATACAACAATGTTTTATGAAACAAATCCAATAATGGAGTGGTTGAATGAGGATGAAGAGGATCCAATCATCGATGTACCCGATGCCGCTAGTGCCATTTCTGTGAAAATAAGGCGTCTCAACCCAAGCAGGAAAGCTTCCTATGTTGGTACAAAGGTAATAAGAAGAAAAGAAATAGGAATGGTGATGAAGAGAATGAGTAAGTAAACACTCAGAGTGAGGATGATGACGAAGAGAATGAATATGTTGATAATGAGAGTGAGAATAATGATGGGGTGTGTGAGGATGATAAAGATGATTCATCAATGCAAAATCAGCAAGAGGCGCAAATGCAAGTGGAAAAGAAGACACCATCAAGCAATGGCAATTTGGAGACCCGTAGATTTGGACGGCTAGTCAAGAAAACCAAGCACGTCAACAACCTCTACCCTGATGTTTCCCTGAAAAGAAAATAATATAATTAACAAATCTTCTGGTAAGTCTCTTCTTTTGGTGTTTATGATTCATGGTGATTACTTAGAAAATTCTAGTTACTTGGACCTGCTAGTTCATGGGTTGATTAAACCTTGTTGTATATGGTCTAAGCAGTTGTTCTTTAACTAGCTTGTTGTACATTACTTTATTGTTTAAGTAGTCAATTGTTTTGCTGCTCCAATATATATTATTAAGGCCTTGTTTGGCTAAGTAAAAGGGGAAGTAGCTAAGTTTCTAATCCCATATCACAACTCCATATACACTGTTGGACTAACATAAATAAGATAGGACGTCTTTTTTTCCCTGCTGTTGGTAAAATAGTACGGAGAAATCAGCAACCTTGCTCTATATTCACCTTTTATATGCTTTCTCAAACTCAAAACTATATCTCTAGTAATCCGACATATGCAAAACCTTTCTCAATCAATCTGATCTAACTCGAGCCCTTTTAGTTTTTGTTTTTTGTTTTTTGCATGTTTCCTTTCTTAATGAAATATCGCTTTGATATATATATATATATATATATATATATATATATATATATATATATATATATATATATATATATATATATATATAGGGTGGGTCTATTCTCATAACATCCCTTAAGACCTTATTCTCCTAACAAAAAAGCTTATTCTCATAACAACCCTCCTCGTCCACTCCCCGCCTCCTAGCGCCCAACGCCGGCATCCTCCCCAACCCCTCCCCGCCTCCTAGCGCGGGAGCGCCCAGGCGGCCGGCGGCCAGCGTCCTCCCCAACCCCTCCCCCGCCTTCTAGCGCGGGAGCGCACGGCGGCCGGCGGGCAGCGTCCTCCCCAACCCCTCCCCCGCCTCCTAGCGCGGGGCGCACGGCGGCCGGCGGCCGGCGTCCTGCACCACCCCTCCCCCCGCCTCCTAGCGCGGGAGCGCACGGCGGCCGGCGGCCGGCGTCCTGCACATCACCTCCACCCCTCCCCCCGCCTCGTAGCGGGAGCGAAGCGCGCGCCAAAGCGGCCGGCGATGCAGTCCGTCGGGGACGAAATTTCCGCGGCGGCGTTTAGGAAGCGACGCCGCACCTCACCTTCGCCCCAACAACACCTGGAGGATCCGCCCCTGAAGCATCCAGCCTCAGCCATGCATGACAGGGGGAAGCGAACTGCAAGGTTGACTACTACATCGCATTCGTCATGGATGCGAACTGCAATGGTGCACGTCCAGCCATCTCCCGCAACAATGGCGAAGGTGGAAAAAGCGCATGAGTTCCTGCAGCGGAGGTGGACTGCGCGACAACAGCAACAAGAGCTGCATCTACAGAAAGACCACTGGGGGTAAGGATGTGTAAATCATGCAATAAGATTGCGGGACACAACTCAAGAACATGTGAGGAGAGGCTGAAACAAATCCAGGCTGAAAATGCCACCACAAATCACCAAGCTGACCAACAAGATGATACGCCAAAGAGAAGACTATGTAGCGTCTGCAACAAGAGAGAGAAGCATAACGCGAGAACTTGTCCAAATAGAACAGAGGAAAAAGATGAAGAAGATGCCGAAGAAGATGCTGACAGAGAAGAGAGTGAGGAAGCGAGCAAAGCTGATGAAATCGAGAGGAAGATGAGGAAGAAGAAGAAGAAGACGAGGAAGAAGAAGAAGCAGATGAAGAAATCGAAGAACCATCATCAAAAACGAGGGGGAGAGACAGAACGCAGAATCCAGCGCGTAGGCAAGCATCCCGGTCGCACGGTCCCGCTACGAGGGGTAATGCGAACAACAAGATCAAGACAGAAGCAGCAACAACCGTTGAAACAAATGCAGTGCACAATCTGCGAAGAAGCACCAGGAAAAGGACGTAGATCAAACACATATGCAGTTTTGCATTTTAAAAAACATATTAACTTCATCATTTATATATATCGTATCGTATGTAATATGCAGTTCTCTTCTATATGAAAAAAGAAAATAAGATGAGAATTCCACTCTCAGAATGCGGTTCTTTTCTGTATGAAAAACCTGACATCGGAATGTCATTTTGAGAATGCAGTTCTCTTGCTCGTATAGAATCAGACATGAACGTGAATCAATACAGAAAAAGCGGATAGAAAGGAAAAAAATGTAGAGTCAGACTAGGATTCACGTACACTGCGGTGCGTGCGTGATGCGTTTAAAGTTTGCAGTGCAGTAACCTTCGAGTACACAGTGCAGTGCGCTTAGTGCAAAAAAATGTAAACAAAAACGATTCCGCTTCTGAAGCGATGCTGTTCGCTTACGGGAAACGATTCCGCTTCTGAAGCGATGCAGTTCGCTTACGGCGGACGATTCGGTTCGCCTGCCCTAAAATAAATGCGCCCACTATCGCCCGAAGTGCCCGCGCCCCGCCCCTCCTCTATCCCGACGGTTGCACGCCGCACGAACGCCACGATCATCACGAACCCACAATCGCCAACACGGTTGGGAGAAGAGATCGTGTCCTCGACAGAAGTTGCTGCCGCTCCCATTTAAATCCCGCGCTCCATCGAACAGGCCGTCCGCACAAAACACACGACGCTGCGCCTTCCTCCTCCTCTACCTCCTCTTTGCAGCAATGGGGTTCAGCAGGACCTACGACGCCGTGCATGCGCACGGGAACACGAAGCTGAAGGTGATCTACACCACCGACGTCGCCGCCATGGCGACGTACGTCGAAGAGTTCAAGACACTTCTCCAGCGGCGCCGCCAGAAGATCGTCGGCATCGACGTGGAGTACACACCCGACCACAGCAGAGCGGCCGTGGTTCAACTATCCATCGGCAAGTACCAGCCAGTGCTTCTTTTCCAGGTATGTGGTACATTGGGCAATAGATGCATCCCCTTCGACAGGTTCCTCGGCGACCCAAGGTAAGCAATTCTCTATGCCGAGTACGCGTTGCAGTTCTATATGCCCGTGTATGCAGTTTCGAAAGGTATAACTTGCAGTTCACTTTCCTTAGGTTCGAGTTCGCTGGCTTCGCCATCGAGCAGGACAAGCAGAAGCTCGCAGCCTGCGACCTCCACGTCACCAACTTCGTCGACATCCAGACGAACTGGAGGGTGCCTGATGGAACGAAGCCACTGGACTCGCTGGGCGATGTAGCTGCTGCCATCATCGACGACGAGTACGCAGACATGAAGATGAAGATGACAGACCACGACCACAGCCTGTGGACTTCCATTCTCAGCACCAAGCACGTCGAGTATGCTGCCAAGGACGCCTACGCTGCGTTCGAGATATGGAACAGAATCAGCACCATGAAGAAAGGCCTCGCGCGCGCTGAAACAGATAAGACAAGGAAGCGCCCGAGGTCCTCCAGGAGGGGGTGGGGCAAGGGGGGATCAACTTCCACCTCCAACTCCAACGGGTGGAACTGGTGAAGCAGGACAGATGCTGAAACCCAAGGATTCCTGTCGCAAGTGCTCGATTTAGTTTCCTCTGCGTATGTAGATTAGTTTGCTTTCATTCTAGTATGCTTTGGGACAATGTTTGCTTATGTTGCGATAGTTTTCTTGATGATGTACTATGTTAATTATGACCGCAGAACCGTGGTTTCTATCTATCAAATATATGCAGTTCTCCGTAGTCTGTTTTCAGTATGTATATTGCTTCAAAACTGCTGATGTAGCTAGGATACACATAAAAAACAAAACTATCAGAGCAGTTCACATAGAGAATTCTCTCACAAAACTGCTCCTGTTAAGAAGGTTGATGCAGTGCTCTTTTATTAAAAAAACTCTAGTTCCGTGTGTGGGTTAAAAAAAAGGAAAAGCTCGGTGGGGGTTTCATGAATGCATGTTCTTCAACTGCTGCTGCTGATAGGATGCACATGAAAGACTATATGTAAAAAAGCAGTTCACTTGTACTCAGAATTCTCATAAGAAAATACACTAGAAGCCACGCAAAAAATGTCAGATTATTACAACAAAAATGTCTCATGCTGCTGCTGCTCAAGCGAGACTGATCTAAAGCAAATTTAACTTGATTTCCAAACACTTTGCATGCCTATAAAACATAGCCATCACAACATCCCCTGCCTGAAGACCAGCTTCCTCCACAAATTCCTTCCAGCCATCTTTGAGAACCAAACAATCATCAGAGCCAACAGAATACATAACATCAACATCATGATATCCATTCTTGCTGACCAACACCAAATTAACACAGCTTTCTGTTACCCTGACTAGACCAGAAGGGAATTTCTGCAAAGAAAAACAACAAGAACAGAAAAAAAAAAAGAACTACTAAGAAAAAGATTACAATCTTTCATAAAAAAATATTGATGTCAACACGTAATAATATTGACTAGACAACATTGCTGCTGCTCCTACAATGTTCATAAAAAAACTACTATGGGAAAAGCAGTTCGCTTATACTTGGTAGCAAAAAAATTTCTTCAGAAAACTAATACTCCTACAAAAATTCAGGTAGCGTTAACTACAAACAACACATGAAAAAGAATATCCGAGAAATACATACCCATGAAACACTGACATCATCGTCAGTCAACTGATGGACGAATGGAGCCCGAAATCCAATACCTGAAGAATATAGAATAGAACAGAGAGCGCTGTGCCGCTGCCTCTGGTTCAGAACCAAACCTTCAGAAAAAACGCATGTCTCCAGCATCGGCTCCACCCTTGCCAGGCAGCCGTACGCGCAATCCATTGCCAGGCGAAAAAACAGATCTGGTTGGGATAAAAAACAGATCGAGCAGGAGTGGCGCCGCCACGGATAAGGTGAGATGGGAGCCGCCAGGGATAAGGTGGGAGGGGAGCCAATTGACCCACCAGTATATATATATGTAAAACAAACAACATAAAAAAACGACAAATAAAGCAGTGCGGTTACATAACAAAATGCATTCCGCATTGCATATTACTGCAGTCCACCGCGCTTGACCAAAGCAAAAAAACTAATCAAACTAGTCCCCCGACACCCCCGTGGCTGTAATGCAGTTCATACAGGCTCGCATTGCATATTAATGCAGTTCGCCGCGCTACAAAAATTCAACGCGCATTGCGTATTACTGCAGTCCACCCCTCTTGACCACGATTCACAAACGAAAACACACAGCCTGCAATGCAGTCCTAACAACTATATAATGCAAAAAAACTCAAACAACATCTTTGAGAAACGACCAGAGCCAGTCGCGCCGCAAAAAAACATGGACAAAAAACTTAAAATTCTTCCAAATTAACAACTTAATCCGCTCCAATTCATACGGATAGATCAAAAGCAGCCCGTAATTGCCGAAAACAACATAATATTACATACAAAACGCAGCAATTTCGATCCGCACGGGGAAGAACAGAGAACAGAGAAACAGAGAAAAGCGGACGAACGGACGCAAATCCGCCAAATCCAAGGATTTCCGAAGTTTTCTCGCAGAATTCAGTGCTTAACCACAAATTAAATCAGCGCAAACACGAATAAACCAGTAGAAATCAATCAAACTAGCCAGAAACGATGCTAAATGAATGTTTCGTGCTGCACCTCTATGTGGTGCACAACAGAAGAAGGAAGCAGTGCGCATAGCTCTCCAATGCAATTTTGCAATGCAGTTCGGAAGTGTTATAAGAATATTATTCTCATAATGTTATGAGAATAGACCGGCTGTATAAATATATATATATATAGTATAATATTGTTTTAAGCTATAAAACATAGTAAACACAATTCTAAGCATTGAAGTACATATATTGTTCTAAAACATGGTGAGTTGGAATTTGAATTTAGAATTTTGCAATCAGATAAGCATTCTAAGCAGTATAATATTGTTTCAAATTCAAATTTATCTAAATTTTAATTAAAAATCATTGATTTGTCTAAAAGAAATTTGAAATTTACATGTATGACAAAGAAATTTTCTTGCCCTCAAAATACAAACCCTTGGATATGACAAGTCGGCCAACATAGTCAATGAGAGTAGCGATTGATGCCTGCCAGGATCATCTTTTGTTTGGTGCACCAAATAGATCCAGTTATAAATCGATCGGAATCGGTAAGTATAATGTATCGATTTCAGGCGAACATGAGAGGATTCGGTTTTATTGCGCCATAAAAACCTCAGAGTTTAAAATAGACTTCACTCCGTCACAAGAGAGCTTTGGACTTTTTCTGAAAAATAAGGGACTGGCTACAAGTCAACTGACTGAAAAACAAGATTTGGGTCAGTCGACTGACCCAAACATGTTTCAGTCAAGTGTCCCTCTAACCGTAAGGTGCATGCTTCATTATGCTAACACTTTTTTTTTACCTTTTCCATGCTTTACTCAAATTGATTTTTTAAGTTGTGGGTGCATGCGTACAGACCATTCATGCATGCACGTGCGCTTGTGAACTGCTGCCTTCATATATAAATATAAGGCATACATAAATATAAGACGATTTGAATATTTCAGTAGGGGCTACATACATACTAGAATAATTGAACAAACACAGTAAAACACTTATGGCATTGGTATTACACTCTCAGAGAGAGAAAACTAAAACAAAACCAAAATAATGAAGTTTGTAAGAGAGAATGAAACCCTTTAAGAAGAAAGAAAGTGAAAATGAAAAAAACTTCCAAATCTGCGCACAGTTTGCACTCATATTACACTTTTTGAAATATGCAAAGAATAAGCATATAATAGTGCATTTTTGCATTCTACTATAATTTACACAGAGTGTAACTGAAATAATGTATTTCCTTTAAGAAGAAAGAGAACTAAAACGAAAACTTGCGCACAACTTTGCACCAAAATTGCACTTTATCGTAATATGCAAAAACAATCATACAATCATGAAATTTTGGCACATATTAAATAGTATTTGTTTGTATATAATCACACTCTGCCAAAACCAATAAAAACAAAAATAACCAATAAAGGAAAGGAAAACCCGTAGAAACAGAAAACAATGAAGTTTTCTAGTTCTAAGAAAGAACGAAACCCTTTAAGAAGAAAGAAAGAAAGAAAAACTTTCAAAACTTGCACACAATTTGCACTGCTATTACACTTCTTGAAATTTGCAAAGAATAAGCATATGATAGTGCATTTTCTGCATTCTACTATAATTTACACAACGTGTAACTGAAATAATGTATTTCCTTTAAGAAGAAATAGACTAAAAAACTCCGCAAAACTTTGGACCAAAATTGCAATTTATTGTAATATGCAGACATAATCATATAATCATGAATTTTTGGCACATATTATATAGTATTTGTTTGTATATAATTACACTCAGCCAAAAACCCACAAAAAACGAAAATAACTAATAAAGAAAAAAAAGGAAAACAACATAGAAACAGAAAACAGAAATAAAAACATGAAGAAAAAAACCTTAAATAGGAAGGTAAATGATATTAAAAACTAATACAAAATAATGACAAAATTTGCACATAAATTGTGCTTTGATATAATATGCAAGAATAAACACATAATAGTGAATTTTTCGCAAATAGAATTTTTTCTAAATAAAGAATGAATTAGTGGCATCGATATTTGATCCATGGTGTCTCTACTTCTCCGGATAAAAATAATGAATTAGTGGTATCGGTATTACCGTTTAAGAAGAAAGAAAAGTAGAACAACAGTAATGACGAAAATTGCACGGAGTTTGACTAGAAATTGTGCTTTTTATAATATGCAATAATAAGAACAAATACTGAAATTTCACAAAAAAGGTTTCCTAAGTAGAAATGAATTAGATGTATTGGTACTGCCCTTAAAGAATACATAAATGAAATTCAAATTTAAACAAAATTAAAATAGTGAAGGTTTCTAAGAAACAATGATTTTTTAAGGGAACGCATCATAGCACTTTATTAACACAGTGGCAATGTTACATCAAGTAGTACATGAGGTAGCATGAAATTAGGTGCAACATCTACCCATTCATACTTAGTCTGAAGATCATAGCTATATCTAGCAAGAAAGTGTGCCAAGCCATTGCCTTCCCTAGGACAGAAAGAAAAGGAACTGAAAATAATAAAACAAATAATGAAATATTTTGCAAACAATTTGCACAGAAGTTGTGCATTCTTATAATATGCAGGAATAAGAATGTAAATAGTGTATTTTTCACAAAAAGGAACTTTCCTGAGAAGAAATGAATTTGCGGCATTGGTATTATCATTAAAGAATAAAGAAAAAACAATACTACAAAACCGAAATACCAAAGTTTTCAAGAAATAATGAATTAGTGGATTAGGTATTACTCTTTAGAAAAAAACCAAAAAAAACTAGAACACAATCAAAATAATGAGAGTTTGTAAGGAAGAATGAATTATTAACATTTGTATTACCCTTGAAGAAGCACAAAATAAATAAATAAGGAAGAATGAATTAATAGCATTATTATTACCCATTAAAATATAAACTATTTTATTTTGCAAAACTTGCACACAACTTCGCTCTTAAATTACACTTTTTTAGAACACAAACCATAATCATACAGTAGTGTAATTTTCGCACATATTGCAAAATTATTTATGTGTGTACATTACACTCACCCAACATCCCAAAAATATTCACAAAATAAATAAAACCAACTAACAAAGGGAAACAGGAAAACAAAAGCAAAATCACATAAAGACAAAAACAAATGAAGGGAGAGAGGAGGGCTGGATCGCACAGTTAATGGGCTTCGGCCCAGAAGAAAATCAACTGACCCAAATAAGGGGTCAGTCAAAATAGAAATAAGCCCACACAACAAACAACATATGTTAGTAAAAAAAACTCAGCACGAATCTCAGGGAAAAATCTAGTGGTCACAAAATCGACATACCCAAAAGTGAAATCCCAGCAGACTAAAATGTAATAGCTAAAATGAAAAAAAAAACTGCTTCGTACATGTCGCATTCATATCATAAAGAACAAAATACAAGTCACGTAAAGACCGACATGACAAAATTGAAAAGATAGCATAACATCTCTAAGCTTGACACCAACGCCCGTCAACTGCCACCGGCACCACCACAGTAGCCATCAAAGAAAAGAATAACGAATCACCACCTCACCCGAGCTCGCCGTGGCTTCATCGCTGATATGCAGCTTTGCGGACCTCCAAGGTGGCTCACCAAAAGTGAAGCCCTTGCCGTTAAACGAATCAGATCGGGGCAACAACCCAATGTACTTCAGGCATCACTATGGAACATATCTTCAAATAGGATTCAATGCACTTGATGCTCCATAGGAATTGTCATTTAATTCCAAAGCTTATAGGAAATATATCTTCATATATATGGACTTCATCCTTGATTCCATTCAATATATTCCGAAACAAAATTTGAAATTTACATGTATGGCAGCGAAATTTTCTTGCCCTCAAAATACGAACCCTAGGATATGACAAGTGGGCCAACATAGTAAATGAGAGTAACGATTGATCCTTGCGGATCATCTTTTGGCTGGTGCACCAAACAAATCCAGGTATAAATCGATTGGCATCCGTAAGTATAAGTTGTCGATTTCAGGCTTGAACATTAGAGGATTCATTTTTATTGCGCTATAAAAATCTCAAGTTTAAATTAAATAGACCTCACTCGGTCACAAGAGAACCTTGAACTTTTTCTGAAAAAAAAAAAACTAGATTGACTGAGATGTATATGGAGGTGGACCCACAGTAGAGACGAGTCGAATTACACGCATGCTTTACTTAGAATAATTATACGTAGGTGTAGCAAAGCCCCAGAGCAGTATTTGCATGATAGTAGGGTCGATCAACGGAACGAGAAGAACGTCACACTGCTTGCCGAAGCTCATCATCGATAGCTTCCCCGTCGCGAGCCAGCGGTTGTCGGCTGTCCACTTCCGCCAGGAACTGAGCAAGCGCCGCGTACCCCGAGCCGCCGTCGTTCCACGCCACGGCGGCGCCTTCCTTGTGCGCCGCCACCCTCGCCCTAAGTTCCTTGCCCTCGTCGGACTCCATGACCAGCCTTACCTTGCCTTCCACCTCGCCGGCCCTGACGAGCCCCTGCTGCCACCCGACAATCTCCACGGCGACCCCCATCTCCTCAACCATGAACAGCTTGTTCATCCTCTGCTCCGCATACATCGGCCAGCAAAGCATCGGCACGCCGGCCGTGACGCCCTCCAGCGCCGAGTTCCACCCGCAGTGCGTCACGAACGCGCCCGTGGCCCTGTGGCGGAGCACGTCGAGCTGCGGCGCCCACAGCTTGACGACGAGGCCGCGGCCGTCCGTGCGCTCCAAGAACCCGTCCGGCAGGAGCGCGCTGAGATCTGGGACGCCTTCGCCGCCGGGGGCTCGCACGACCCAGAGGAACCGGTGGCCGGACTTGTCAAGGCCCACGGCGATCTCCCTGAGCTGCTCCTCCGACTGGAGTCCCCAGTTCGTCATGCTCCCGAAGCAGAGGAACACGACGCTGCGGTCGGGTTGCCCGTCGAGCCACGCCAGGCACTCGTGCCTTGGTGAAGTTGCCTCGCCGTCGCCCGTGCTCCCGATGAGAGGCCCGACGCAGTACACTGGAGGCATGACCCGGCCGGGGAGACACCGAGGGTCCCTGAGAGCCGCCACGGCCCGAGCCTCCAGCGACTCAAAAGTGTTCACCAGGATGCCGCTGGCCTCCGGGATCCGGTACATGGCGGCCATCGTCGCCTTGTACGCGTCGCTCTCCGGGTCCTCGAGTAGCTCGGCGAGCAGGTGCGAAGCCTGTTGGCTTTTTGATCACTAGATCAAATTACCCAGGACAAAGTCACGTACACACGTGGAAGCAAACAAGCTAGCAAGCTAGCAGCTTGATTTATCTTCCCTGCACAGAGTACGTGCGTGTCTAGCCGGGACTCACGTACGTAGGAGTCTGAACAAGCTAGCTTGATCGATCCTTCGATCTACTCGGCGAACGAAACAGCAGGAACTGATTTGGTGATAGCCACAGGACCCTGTCGGCCCTGGCTTTTTTTTGTATTGCTTTTTTCTCGTTGTGGTACAAAGCAGCCTTGCCGGTGCTTATATACACATCCATGTAGTGACTAATACTTGAATCGGACTAGTAATCCTACTAGAACTCAGCTTACTTTTCTAATCCTACACGGACACCTATTACACGGTCGTGTTTAATTCTTACATTCACCTCCCTAAACACGACGTGCTCTTTTCTTTGACCTGGATCCCAAATGCGACTACTTGTAGGTCTTACACTTGCTTTTGCCGTTTCTCGCAGCATTTCAAGGACCGTCTTTGTTGTCGTCGGCTCGTCCGTAGGTTGATGCCAGCGCTCCTCCTTGATCGCGTCTTCAACCTTCACCTGTTCGTCGGTGCTTGGTAGACCGTCTTTCAGATCGTCGAAGGGACATCTTTTGAACCCGCGCGAGACCAAACTTTGGTCTAACATTGAGTTCCAAGCTCTTGGCGCTTGCTTCCCGTAAAGTGTCTTCTTGAGCTTGTAAATTTTTCCTTCTTCGTCTTTCTTCTCGTAGCCGAGGGGTTGTTCCACGTACACTTCTTCTTTGAGGTCACCATTGAGGAAAGCGGATTTCACATCCATATGATGAACCTTCCAATCCTCTTGTGCTGCCAAAGCTAGGAGCACTCTCACCGTCTCGATTCGAGCAACCGGTGCAAACACCTCCTCATAGTCAACTCCTTGACGTTGTACGTAGCCCTTTGCAACGAGTCTTGCCTTGTACTTCACAATGGCACCCTTTGTGTCCTTCTTTAACTTGTAAACCCACTTCAAACCTATGGCCTTTTGGTTCGGAGGTCGGGTTACCAAAGTCCACGTGCCATTGCTCTCGATCGCCTTCATCTCCTCATCCATGGCGCGCATCCAACTTGAACTTTTGCTTGCCTCTATGAAGTTCGCCGGCTCCTCAACTCCGAGTAAACACAAATCGGAGTACTCGAGCGTAACTGGCTTTGCGTACTTGTAGACTTTCTTGAGGGTCTTGTAGCGACGAGGCCCGGAAGAATCCGTTGTGGCTTGCAAAGGAGGCGACACAAATTGTGTCGGCGTCGATGCACTTGAGGAAGACGGTTGAGTTTCGGGCGTGGTAGATGTCGGGTCGTTGGCATCCGCGTCGTCGGCGTAGTCGTCGTGATCGTGACCATCATCTTGATTGTCATTATCACTATGCGCCTCGTTGTCGATGTCGTTGCCGAGATCTTCACCCGTGTCGTGCGCGTCGTTGTCGCTATGACCTTGCGACCCATGCGCGTCGTCGTCGGTGTCGGCACCATGATGATCACTGCCATTGTGGTCACCTTGGTTGGGCATCTTGCCGACCACCTGGATGTCCTCCCCTGCATCATCATCAGTTGGAAAATCAACTGTGAATATGTTACCGTTTGGAGCATCGTCGGCTGCTGCGCTCCAATTCCACGCTTGGTTTTCTTCAAACACGACGTCGCGTGAAATCCGTAGACGCTTGGTTCGTGGATCGTAGAAGCGGTATGCCTTTGTGTCGGGACTCCTCTCGTATCCGATGAACACCATCTTGGTGCTACGATCGGCAAGCTTTGAGAGATGCGGCTCCGCCGTCTTCACATGGGCCACGCACCCGAACGTCCGTAGATGAGACACATTCGGCTTACGTCCGTATATTGCTTCATACGGAGTCTTGCCGATCACTGCCTTCGTTGGAGCCCGGTTGAGAAGATAGACCGCCGTCGAGACAGCTTCTCCCCAAAAGGTTCCTGGCAAGTTCTTGCTCTTGAGTAAACTTCTCGCCATGTCAACGACAGTTCGATTGCGCCTTTCAACAACCCCGTTCTGCTGTGGCGTATAAGGTGCCGTGAGGAACCTCTTTATGCCAATCTTCTCGCAGTAGTCGTTGAACTCGTTTGACGTAAACTCTCCGCCGTGATCCGTCCGTAGAGCGCGAACCTTCAGCTTGTGTTCCATCTCCGTTGCAGCCTTCAGCTTCTTAAATGCTTCAAACGCCTCATCTTTAGATCGTAGGAGCACGACCCACATGTATCTCGAGTAGTCATCTACCACAAGGAAGAAATACTTCTTTCCTCCGTGAGTTGCTGGGGTGATAGGGCCACATAGATCACCATGGAGCAGCTCGAGTGCATCACTTGCACGATAGGTAGACTGAGCCGGGAACGGCCTGCGGTGCTGTTTTCCAACCAAGCACCCATCACATACTCGATCAACATGGTCGATAAACGGCATCCCAGATACCATCTCCATCTTCGACATCTTCTTCAAGGCGTAGAAGTTAACGTGTCCAAATCTAGCATGCCATAACCACGAATCATCATCACTCTTGGCGAGCCAACACTCCGGTTGAGATTGATCAAGGTTGAGGATATAGAGCCTGTTCCGCGTGCGATTCACGCGCGCTAGCACGTTTCGGAG
>LR738712.1:658548682-658597985 GCA_902687465.1 Secale cereale
AATAAGCCTTGCAAGCAAAAGACTAATGAGTTAGTCACGAGATGATGTGTTACGGAACGAGTAAAGAGACTTGCCGGTAACGAGATTGAACTAGGTATAGAGATACCGACGATCGAATCTCGGGCAAGTAACATACCGATGACAAAAGGAACAACGTATGTTGTTATGCGGTTTTGATCGATAAAAGATCTTCGTAGAATATGTAGGAGCCAATATGAACATCCAGGTTCCGCTATTGGTTATTGACCGGAGATGAGTCTCGGTCATGTCTACATAGTTCTCGAACCCGTAGGGTCCGCACGCTTAACGTTTGATGACGATCGGTATTATGAGTTTATGAGTTTTGATGTACCGAAGGTAGTTCGGAGTCACGGATGAGATCACGGACATGACGAGGAGTCTCGGAATGTCCGAGACATAAAGATTGATATATTGGACGACTATATTCGGACACCGGAAGTGTTCCGGAAAAGTTTCGGATTTAACGGGATTGCCGGAGGGGGTTACCGGAACCCCCTACGAAGGGGGATGGTCCATAGTGGGCCTTATGGAAAAGAGAGAGGCAGCCCATAGGGCTGGTCGGCGCCCCACCTAGGGTTCCTAGTTGGACTAGGAGTTGGGGGGCGCCACCACTTCTTCTTTTCCTATTCCCTCTCTTCCTTCTTTGGTGGTTCCTACTAGGAATAGGATTGCAATCCTATTCCTAGTAGGATTGCACCCCTAGCCGCACCAAACAAGGGCCGGCCGGCCTCCCCCCTTGCTCCTTTATATACGGGGGCAGGGGGGCACCCAAAGACACACAAGTTGAATTGTTCCAGCCGTGTGCGGTGCCCCCCTCCACAGAAACACACCTCGGTCATACCGTCGCGGTGCTTAGGCAAAGCCCTGCGCCGGTGAATACATCATATCCGTCACCACGCCGTCGTGCTGACGAAACTCTCCCGTGAAGCTCAACTGGATCAAGAGCTCGTGGGACGTCATCAAGCTGAACGTGTGCTGAACGCGGAGGTGCCGTACGTTCGGTGCTTGATCGGTTGAATCGCGAAGAAGTTCGACTACATCAACCGCGTCACTTGACGCTTCCGCTTCCGGTCTACGAGGGTACGTAGACACACTCTTCCCTCTTGTTGCTATGCATCTGGTAGATAGATCTTGCGTGATCGTAGGAAAATTTTAAAATACTACGTTCCCCAACAGTGGTATCAGAGCCAGGTCTATGCGTAGATGATATGCACGAGTAGAACACAATGAGTTGTGGGCGATACTAGTCATACTGCTTACCAGCATGTCATACTTTGCTTCGGCGGTATTGTGAGATGAAGCGGCCCGGACCGACATTACGCGTACGCTTACGCGAGACTGGTTTTACCGTTACGAGCACTCGTTGCTTAAAGGTGACTGGCGGGTGTCTGTCTCTCTCACTTTAGCTGAATCAAGTGTGGCTACGCCCGGTCCTTGTGAAGGTTAAAACAGCACATACTTGACGAAACATCGTTGTGGTTTTGTATGCGTAGGTAAGAACGGTTCTTGCTAAGCCCGTAGCAGCCACGTAAAACTTGCAACAACAAAGTAGAGGACGTCTAACTTGTTTTTGCAGGGCATGTTGTGATGTGATATGGCCAAGACATGATGAGTTATACGGTTTTGTATGAGATGATCATGTTTTGTAATGTTATCGGCAACTGGCAGGAGCCATATGGTTGTCGCTTTATTGTATGAAATGCAATCGCCATGTAATTGCTTTACTTTATCACTAAGCGGTAGCGATAGTCGTAGAAGCAATAGTTGGCGAGACGACAACGATGCTACGATGGAGATCAAGGTGTCGCGCCGGTGACGAAGGTGACCATGACGGTGCTTTGGAGATGGAGATCAAAAGCACAAGATGATGATGGCCATATCATGTCACATATTTTGATTGCATGTGATGTTTATCTTATTATGCTTCTTATTTTGCTTAGAACGACGGTAGCATTATAAGATGATCCCTTACTAAATTTCAAGGTATAAGTGTTCTCCCTGAGTATGCACCGTTGCGAAAGTTCGTCGTCCCGAGACACCACGTGATGATCGGGTGTGATAAGCTCTACGTTCAAATACAACGGGTGTAAGCCAGTTTTGCACACGCAGAATACTCGGGTTAAACTTGACGAGCCTAGCATATGCAGATATGGCCTCGGAACACTGGAGACCGAAAGGTCGAGCGTGAATCATATAGTAGATATGATCAACATAAGATGTTCACCATTGAAACTACTCCATCTCATGTGATGATCGGACATGGTTTAGTTGATTTGGATCACGTGATCATTTAGATGACCGGAGGGATGTCTATCTAAATGGGAGTTCTTTAATTAATATGATTAAATTGAACTTTAACTTATCATGAACTTAGTCCTGGTAGTATTAGCATATCTATGTTGTAGAACAATAGCTCGCGATGTTGCTCCATGTTTATTTTTTTATATGTTCCTAGAGAAAACTAAGTTGAAAGATGTTAGTAGCAATAATGCGGAATTGTTCCGTGATCTAAGGATTATCCTCATTGCTGCACAGAGAAATATGTCCTTGATGCACCGCTAGGTGACAGACCTATTGCAGGAGCAGATGTAGACGTTATGAACGTTTTGACAAAAGCTCGGTATGATGACTACTTGATAGTTTAGTGCACCATGCTTTATGGCTTATAACCGGGACTTCAAAAATGTTTTGAAACGCCACGGAGCATATGAGATGTTCCAAGAGTTGAAATTAGTATTTCATACTCATGCCCGTGTCGAGAGGTATAAGACCTCTGACAGTACTTTGCCTACAAGATGGAGGAGAATAGCTCAACCAGTGAGCATGTGCTCAGATTGTCTGGGTAGTACAATTGCTTGAATCAAGTGGGAGTTAATCTTCCAGATAAGATAGTAATTGACAAAGTTCTCTAGACACTATCACCAAGTTAGTAGAACTTCGTGATGAACTATAATATGCAAGGGATGACGAAAGTAATTCCCGAGCTCTTCACGATGCTGAAATCGGCGAAGGTAGAAATCAAGAAAGAGCATCAAGTGTTGATGGTTAACCAGACCACTTGTTTCAAGTAAAGGGCAAAGAAGGGGAACTTCAAGAAGAATGACAAGCAAGTTGTCACTCCCGTGACGAAACCCAAAGCTAAACTCAAGCCTGAAACAAGTGCTTCTACTGCAAAGGAAATGGTCACTAGAAGTGGAACTGCCCTAGATATTTGGCGGATAAGAAGGATGGCAAAGTGAACAAAGGTATATTTGATATACAGATTATTGATGTGTATTTTACTAGTGTTCATAGCAACCCCTCGGTATTTGATATTGGTTCAGTTGCTAAAGAGTAGTAACTCGAAATGGGAGTTGCATAATGAACATAAACTAGTTAAAGGATGAAGTGACGATGTGTATTGGAAGTAGTTCCAAGATTGATATGATCATCATCGCACACTCCCTATACTTTCGGGATTAGTGTTGAACCTAAATAAGTGTTATTTGGTGTTAAGCATGAATATGATTTGATCATGTTTATTGCAATACGGTTATTCATGTAAGTTAGAGAATAATTGTTGTTCTGTTTACATGAATAAAACCTTCTATGGTCATACACCCAATGAAAATGGTTTGTTGGATCTCGATCGTGGTGATACACATATTCATAATATTGAAGCCAAAAGATGCAAGGTTAATAATGATAGTGCAACTTATTTGTGGCACTGCCGTTTAGGTGATATTGGTGTAAAGCGCATGAAGAAACTCCATAGTGATGGACTTTTGGAATCACTTGATTATGAATCACTTGGTGCTTGCGAACCATGCCTCATGGGCAAGATGACTAAAACTCCGTTCTCCGGAACTATGGAGCGAGCAACATATTTGTTGGAAATCATACATACTGATGTATGCGGACCAATGAGTGTTGAAGCTCGCGGCGGGTATCGTTATTTTCTGACCTTCACTGATGATTTGAGCAGATATGGGTATATCTACTTAATGAAGCACAAGTCTGAAACATTTGAAAAGTTCAAAGAATTTCAGAGTGAAGTAGAGAATCATCGTAACAAGAAAATAAAGTTTCTATGATCTGATCGTGGAGGAGAATATTTGAGTTACGAGTTTGGTCTTCATTTGAAACAATGTGGAATAGTTTCACAGCTCACGCCACCCGGAACACCACAACATAATGGTGTGTCCGAACGTCGTAACCGTACTTTATTGGATATGGTGCGATCTATGATGTCTCTTACCGATTTACCACTATCGTTTTGGGTCATGCATTAGAGACAGCTGCATTCACGTTAAATAAGGGCCTCATCTGAATCCGTTGAGACAACGCCTTAAGAACTGTGGTTTGGCAAGAAACCAAAGTTGTTGTTTCTTAAAGTTTGGGGCTGCGATGCTTATGTGAAAAAGCTTCAACCTGATAAGCTCGAACCCAAGTCAGAGAAATGTGTCTTCATAGGATACCCAAAGGAGACTGTTGGGTACACCTTCTATCACAGATCCGAAGGCAAGATATTCATTGCTAAGAGTGGTTCCTTTCTAGAGAAGGAGTTTTCTCGAAAGAAGTGAGTGGGAGGAAAGTAGAACTTGATGAGGTAATTGTACCTTCTCCCGAATTGGAAAGTGGAACATCACAGAAACTAGTTCTAGTGATTCCTACACCAATTAGTGAGGAAGCTAATGATGGTGATCATAAAACTTCAGATCAAGTTTCTGCTAAACGTCGTAGATCAACCAGAGTACGTTCCGCACCAGAGTGGTACGGCAACCCAGTTCTGGAAGTCATGTTACTAGACCATGATGAACCTGCGAACTATGAGGAAGCGATGATGAGCCCAGATTCCGCAAAATGGCTTGAGGCCATGAAATCTGAGATGGGATCCATGTATGAGAACAAAGTGTGGACTTTGGTTGACTTGCCCGATGATCGGCAAGCCATCGAAAATAAATGGATCTTCAAGAGGAAGACCGACGCTGACGGTAATGTTACTGTTTACAAAGCTCGACTTGTTGCGAAAGGATTTCGACAAGTTCAAGGAGTTGACTACGATGAGACTTTCTCACCCGTATCGATGCTTAAGTCTGTCCGAATCATGTTAGCAATTGCCGCATTTTATGAAATCTGGCAAATGGATAACAAAACTGCATTCTTTAATGGATTTATTAAAGAAAATTGTATATGATGCAACCCGAAGGTTTTGTCAATCCTAAAGGTGCTAACAAAATGTGCAAGCTCCAGCGATCCATCTATGGACTGGTGCAAGCATCTCGGAGTTGGAATATACGCTTTGATAAGTTGATCAAAGCATATAGATTTATACAGACTTACGGTGAAGCCTGTATTTACAAGAAGTGAGTGGGAGCACTACAACCTTTCTGATAAGTATATGTGAATGACATATTGTCGATCGGAAATGATGTAGAATTTTCTGGAAAGCATAAAGGAGTATTTGAAAGGAGTTTTTCAAAGAAAGACCTTGCTGAAGCTGCTTACATATTGGGCATCAAGATCTATAGAGATAGATCAAGACGCTTGATAAGACTTTCGATAAGTACATACCTTGATAAGATTTTGAAGTAGTTCAAAATGGATCAGTCAAAGAAGGAGTTCTTGCCTGACTTGTAAGGTGTGAAGTTGAGTAAGACTCAAAGCCAGACCACGGCAGAAAAATATAGAGAGAATGAAAGTCATTCCCTATGCCTCAGCCATAGGTTCTATAAAGTATGCCATGCTGTGTACCAAACATGTTGTGTACCTTGCCATGAGTTTGTCAAGGGGGTACAATTGTGATCCAGGAGTAGATCACTGTACAGCGGTCAAAATTATCCTTAGTAACTGGATGACTAAGGAAATGTTTCTCGATTATGGAGGTGATAAAGAGTTCGTCGTAAAGGGTTACGCCGATGCAAGCTTTGACACTAAATCCAGATGACTCTAAGTATCAATCTGGATGCGTATTGAAAGTGGGAGCAATTAGCTAGAGTAGCTCTATGCAGAGCATTGTAGACATAGAAATTTGCAAAATACATACGGATCTGAATGTAACAGACCCGTTGACTAAACTTCTCTCACAAGAAAAACATGATCACACCTTATTACTCTTGGATATTAATCACATAGCGATGTGAACTAGATTATTGACTCTAGTGAACCCTTTGGGTGTTGGTCACATGGCGATGTGAACTATGGGTGTTATTCACATAACGATGTGAACTATCGGTATTAAATCACATGGCGATGTGAGCTAGATTATTGACTCTAGTGCAAGTGGGAGACTGAAGGAAATATGCCCTAGAGGCAATAATAAATATGTTATTTGTATTTCCTTATATCATGATAAATGTCTTTTATTCATGCTAGAATTGTATTAACCGGAAACTTGATACATGTGTGAATACATAGACAAAATAGTATGTCCCTAGTATGCCTCTACTAGACTAGCTCATTGATCAAAGATGGCTATGTTTCCTAGCCATAGACATGAGTTGTCATTTGATCAACGGGATCACATCATTAGGAGAATGATGTGATGGACTAGACCCATCCGTTAGCATAGCACTATGATCGTTTAGTTTTACTGCTATTGCTTTCTTCATGACTTATACATGTTCCTATGACTATGAGATTATGCAACTCCCGAATACCGTAGGAACACCTTGTGTGCTATCAAACGTCACAACGTAACTGGGTGATCATAAAGATGCTCTACAGGTGTCTCCGAAAATATTCGTGGTGTTGGCATAGATCAAGATTAGGATTTGTCACTCCGAGTGTCGGAGAGGTATCTCTGGGCCCTCTCGGTAACACACATCACAATAAGCCTTGCAAGCAAAAGACTAATGAGTTAGTCATGAGATGATGTGTTACGGAACGAGTAAAGAGACTTGCCGGTAACGAGATTGAACTAGGTATAGAGATACCGACGATCGAATCTCGGGCAAGTAACATACCGATGACAAAAGGAACAACGTATGTTGTTATGCGGTTTTGACCGATAAAAGATCTTCGTAGAATATGTAGGAGCCAATATGAACATCCAGGTTCCGCTATTGGTTATTGACCGGAGATGAGTCTCGGTCATGTCTACATAGTTCTCGAACCCGTAGGGTCCGCACGCTTAACGTTTGATGACGATCGGTATTATGAGTTTATGAGTTTTGATGCACCGAAGGTAGTTCGGAGTCCCGGATGAGATCACGGACATGACGAGGAGTCTCGAAATGTCCGAGACATAAAGATTGATATATTGGACGACTATATTCGGACACCGGAAGTGTTCCGGAAAAGTTTCGGATTTAACGGGATTGCCGGAGGGGGTTACCGGAACCCCCTACGAAGGGGGATGGTCCATAGTGGGCCTTATGGAAAAGAGAGAGGCAGCCCATAGGGCTGGCCGGCGCCCCACCTAGGGTTCCTAGTTGGACTAGGAGTTGGGGGGCGCCAACTCTTCTTCTTTTCCTATTCCCTCTCTTCCTTCTTTGGTGGTTCCTACTAGGAATAGGATTGCAATCCTATTCCTAGTAGGATTGCACCCCTAGCCGCACCAAACAAGGGCCGGCCGGCCTCCCCCCTTGCTCCTTTATATACGGGGGCAGGGGGGCACCCAAAGACACACAAGTTGAATTGTTCCAGCCGTGTGCGATGCCCCCCTCCACAGAAACACACCTCGGTCATACCGTCGCGGTGCTTAGGCGAAGCCCTGCGCCGGTGAATACATCATATCCGTCACCACGCTGTCGTGCTGACGAAACTCTCCCGTGAAGCTCAACTGGATCAAGCGCTCGTGGGACGTCATCAAGCTGAACGTGTGCTGAACGCGGAGGTGCCGTACGTTCGGTGCTTGATCGGTTGAATCGCGAAGAAGTTCGACTACATCAACCGCGTCACTTGACGCTTCCGCTTCCGGTCTACGAGGGTACGTAGACACACTCTTCCCTCTCGTTGCTATGCATCTGGTAGATAGATCTTGCGTGATCGTAGGAAAATTTTAAAATACTACGTTCTCCATCAATTCGGACATCGGAAAGGTTCCGAGTGATTCGGGTATTTTTTGGAGTATATGGGCCTTATTGGGCCATACGGGAATAGAGGAGAAAGGCCAAAAGGAAGGAGGCGCGTGCCCCCCTCTGGTCCAAATTGGACAAGGGGTGCAGCCCCCTTTTCCTTCTCCCTCTCCACCTCTTTCCTTCTCTCCTACTCCGAAAAGGAAAGGGGAATCCTACTAGGACTTGGGAGTCCTAGTAGGACTCCCCACACTTGGCGCGCCCCCTCTAGGGCCGGCCTCTCCCTTGCTCCTTTATATACGAGGGCAGTGGGGCACCCTAGGACACACAAGTTGAATTGTTTTAGCCGTGTGCGGTGCCCCCCTCCACAGAAACACACCTCGGTCATACCGTTGCAGTGCTTAGGCGAAGCCCTGCGTCGGTAGATACATCATATCCGTCACCACGCCGTCGTGCTGACAAAACTCTCCCGTGAAGCTCAACTGGATCAAGAGCTCGTGGGACGTCATCAAGCTGAACGTGTGCTGAACGCGGAGGTTCCGTACGTTCGGTGCTTGAT
This sequence comes from Secale cereale, assembly GCA_902687465.1. Lineage (NCBI taxonomy): Eukaryota > Viridiplantae > Streptophyta > Magnoliopsida > Poales > Poaceae > Secale > Secale cereale. The sequence continues at coordinate 658,557,260 of LR738712.1, forward strand.
CGGTTCGATCGGGAAGAAGTTCGACTACATCAACCGCGTCACTTGACGCTTCCGCTCCCGGTCTACGAGGGTACGTAGACACACTCTCCCCCTCGTTGCTATGCATCTAGTAGATAGATCTTGCGTGATCGTAGGATAATTTTGAAAATACTACGTTCCCCAACAGTGGCATCATGAGCCAGGTCTATGCGTAGATGATATGCACGAGTAGAACACAATGAGTTGTGGGCGATACCAGTCATACTGCTTACCAGCATGTCATACTTTGCTTCGGCGGTATTGTGAGATGAAGCGGCCCGGACCGACATTACGCGTACGCTTACGCGAGACTGGTTTCACCGTTATGAGCACTCGTTGCTTAAAGGTGACTGGCGGGTGTCTGTCTCTCTCACTTTAGCTGAATCAAGTGTGCCTACGCCCGGTCCTTGTGAAGGTTAAAACAGCACATACTTGACGAAACATCGTTGTGGTTTTGTATGCGTAGGTAAGAACGGTTCTTGCTAAAGCCCGTAGCAGCCACGTAAAACTTGCAACAACAAAGTAGAGGACGTCTAACTTGTTTTTGCAGGGCATGTTGTGATGTGATATGGTCAAGACATGATGAGTTATACGGTTTTGTATGAGATAATCATGTTTTGTAAAGTTATCGGCAACTGGCAGGAGCCATATGGTTGTCGCTTTATTGTATGAAATGCAATCGCCATGTAATTGCTTTACTTTATCACTAAGCAGTAGCGATAGTCGTAGAAGCAATAGTTGGCGAGACGACAACGATGCTACGATGGAGATCAAGGTGTCGCGCCGGTGACAAAGGTGATCATGACGGTGCTTTGGAGATGGAGATCAAAAGCACAAGATGATGATGGCCATATCATGTCACATATTTTGATTTGCATATGATGTTTATCTTATTATGCTTCTTATTTTGCTTAGAACGACGGTAGCATTATAAGATGATCCCTTACAAACTTTCAAGGTACAAGTGTTCTCCCTGAGTATGCACCATTGCGAAAGTTCTTCGTGCCGAGACACCACCTGATGATCGGGTGTGATAAGCTCTACGTTCAAATACAACGGGTGTAAGACAGTTTTGCACATGTAGAATACTCGGGTTAAACTTGACGATCCTAGCATATGCAGATATGGCCTCGGAACACTGGAGACCGAATGGTCGAGCGTGAATCATATAGTAGATATGATCAACATAAGATGTTCACCATTGAAACTACTCCATCTCACGTGATGATCGGACATGGTTTAGTTGATTTGGATCACGTGATCATTTAGATGACTAGAGGGATGTCTATCTAAGTGGGAGTTCTTAAGTAATATGATTAAATTGAACTTTAATTTATCATGAACTTAGTCCTCGTAGTATTAGCATATCTATGTTGTAGATCAATAGCTCACGATGTTGCTCCCCGTTTATTTTTTTATATGTTCCTAGAGAAAACTAAGTTGAAAGATGTTAGTAGCAATGATGCGGAATTGTTCCGTGATCTGAGGATTATCCTCATTGCTGCACAGAGAATTATGTCCTTGATGCACCGCTAGGTGACAGACCTATTGCGGGAGCAGATGTAGGTGTTATCAACGTTTTGACAAAAGCTCGGTATGATGACTACTTGATAGTTTAAGTGCACCATGCTTTACGGCTTAGAACCGGGATTTCAAAAATGTTTTGAACGCCACGGAGCATATAAGATGTTCCAAGAGTTGAAATTAGTATTTCATACTCATGCCCGTGTCAAGAGGTATAAGACTTCTGGCAGTACTTTGCCTACAAGATGGAGGAGAATAGCTCAACCAGTGAGCATGTGCTCAGATTGTCTGGGTACTACAATTACTTGAATCAAGTGGGAGTTAATCTTCCAGATAAGATAGTAATTGACAAAGTTCTCTAGTCACTATCACCAAGTTAGTAGAACTTCGTGATGAACTATAATATGCAAGGGATGACGAAAGGAATTCCCGAGCTCTTCGCGATGCTGAAGTCGGCGAAGGTAGAAATCATGAAAAAGCATCAAGTGTTGATGGTTAACAAGACCACTTGTTTCAAGTAAAGGGCAAAGGGATAGAAGGGGAACTTCAAGAAGAATGACAAGAAAGTTGTCACTCCCGTGAAAAAACGCAAAGCTAAAACTCAAGCCTGAAACTAAGTGCTTCTACTGCAAAGGAAATGGTCACTGGAAGTGGAACTGCCCTAGATACTTGGCGGATAAGAAGGATGACAAAGTGAACAAAGGTATATTTTGATATACAGATTATTGATGTGTACTTTACTAGTGTTCATAGCAACCCCTGGGTATTTGATACCGGTTCAGTTGCTAAAATTAGTAACTCGAAACGAGAATTGCAGAATGAACAGAGACTAGTTAAAAGGTGAAGTGACGATGTGTGTTGGAAGTGGTTCCAAGATTGGTATGATCATCATCGCACACTCCCTATACTTTCGGGATTAGTGTAAAACCTAAATAAATATTATTTGGCATTTGTGTTGAGCATGAATATGATTTGATCATATTTGTAGCAATACGGCTATTCATTTAAAGTCATAGAATAATTGTTATTCTGTTTACATGAATAAAACCTTCGATGGTCATACACCCAATGAAAATAGTTTGTTGGATCTCGATCGTGGTGATACACATATTCATAATATTGAAGCCAAAAGATGCAAGGTTAATAATGATAGTGCAACTTATTTGTGGCACTGCCGTTTAGGTCATAATGGTGTAAAGCGCATGAAGAAACTCCATAGTGATGGACTTTTGGAATCACTTGATTATGAATCACTTGGTGCTTGCGAACCATGCCTCATGGGCAAGATGACTAAAACTCCGTTCTCCGGAACAATGGAGCGAGCAACAGATTTGTTGGAGATCATACATACAGATGTATGTGGACCAATGAGTGTTGAAGCTCGCGACGGGTATCGTTATTTTCTGACCTTCACTGATGATTTGAGCAGATATGGGTATATCTACTTAATGAAGCACAAGTCTGAAACATTTGAAAAGTTCAAAGAATTTCAGAGTGAAGTGGAGAATCATCGTAACAAGAAAATAAGAGTTTCTACGATATGATCGTAGAGGTAAAATATTTGAGATAGTGAGTTTGGCCTTCAGTAAAAACAATGTGAAATAGTTTCACTACTCACGCCACCTGGAACACCACAGTGTAATGGTGAGTCCGAACGTCATAACCGTACTTTATTAGATATGGTGCGATCGATGATGTCTCTTACCGATCTACCACTATCGCTTTTGGGGTTATGCATTAGAGACAACTACATTCACGTTAAATAGGGTACCATCTAAATCCGTGGAGATGACACCGTATGAACTATGGTTTGACGAGAAACCTAAGCTGTCATTTCTTTAAGTTTGGGACTGCGATGCTTATGTGAAAATGTTTCAACATGATAAGCTCGAATCCAAATCGGAGAAGTAAATATTCATAGGATACCCAAAAGAAACCGTTGGGTACACCTTCTATCACCGATCCGAAGGCAAGGTCTTTGTTGCTAAGAGTGGATCCTTTCTAGAGAAGGAGTTTCTCTCGAAAGAAGTGAGTGGGAGGAAAGTAGAACTTGATGAGGTAATTGTACCATCTCCCAAATTGGAAAGTGGAACATCACAGAAACTAGTTCCAGTGATTCCTACACCAATTAGTGAGGAAGCTAATGATGATGATCATGAAACTTCAGATCAAGTTTCTGCTGAACTTCGTAGATCAACCAGAGTTCGTTCCGCATCAGAGTGGTACGGCAACCCGGTTCTGGAAGTCATGTTACTGGACCATGATGAACCTACGAACTATGAGAAAGCGATTTGAGCCCAGATTCCGCAAAATGGCTTGAGGCCATGAAATATGAGATGGGATCTATATATGAGAACAAAGTGTGGACTTCGGTTTACTTGCCCGATGATCGGCAAGCCATCGGTTTACTGCATTCTTTAATGGATTTATTAAAGAAGACTTGTATATGATGCAACCAGAAGGTTTTGTCAATCCTAAATGTGCTAACAAAATGTGCAAGCTGCAGCGATCCATCTATGGACTGGTGCAAGCATCTCGGAGTTGGAATATACGCTTTGGTAAGTTGATCAAAGCATATAGATTTATACACACTTGCGGTGAAGCCTGTATTTACAAGAAGTGAGTGGGAGCACTACAACCTTTCTGATAAGTATATGTGAATGACATATTGTCGATCGAAAATGATGTAGAATTTTCTGGAAAGCATAAAGGAGTGTTTGAAAGGAGTTTTTCAAAGAAAGACCTTGGTGAAGCTGCTTACATATTGGGCATCAAGATCTATAGAGATAGATCAAGACGCTTGATAAGACTTTCGATGAGTACATACCTTGATAAGATTTTGAAGTAGTTCAAAATGGATCAGTCAAAGAAGGAGTTCTTGCCTGACTTGTAAGGTGTGAAGTTGAGTAAGACTCAAAGCCAGACCACGACAGAAAAATATAGAGAGAATGAAAGTCATTCCCTATGCCTCAGCCATAGGTTCTATAAAATATGCCATGCTGTGTACCAAACATGTTGTGTACCTTGCCATGAGTTTGTCAAGGGGGTACAATAGTGATCCAGGAGTAGATCACTGTACAGCAGTCAAAATTATCCTTAGTAACTGGATGACTAAGGAAATGATTCTCGATTATGGAGGTGATAAAGAGTTCGTCGTAAAGGGTTACGCCGATGCAAGCTTTGACACTAAATCCAGATGACTCTAAGTATCAATCTGGATGCGTATTGAAAGTGGGAGCAATTAGCTAGAGTAGCTCCATGCAGAGCATTGTAGACATAGAAATTTGCGAAATACATACGGATCTGAATGTGACAGACCCATTGACTAAACTTCTCTCACAAGCAAAACATGATCACACCTTATTACTCTTGGGTATTAATCACATAGCGATGTGAACTAGATTATTGACCCTAGTAAACCCTTTGGGTGTTGGTCACATGGCAATGTGAACTATGGGTGTTATTCACATAACGATGTGAACTATCAGTATTAAATCACATGGTGATGTGAGCTAGATTATTGACTCTAGTGCAAGTGGGAGACTGAAGGAAATATGCCCTAGAGGCAATAATAAAGTTGTTATTTATATTTCCTTATATCATGATAAATGTTTATTATTCATGCTAGAATTGTATTAACCGGAAACTTAGTACATGTGTGAATACATAGACAAAACAGAGTGTCCCTAGTATGCCTCTACTAGACTAGCTCATTGATCAAAGATGGTTATGTTTCCAAACCATAGACATGAGTTGTCATTTGATCAACGGGATCACATCATTAGGAGAATGATGTGATGGACAAGACCCATCCGTTAGCTTAGCACTATGATCGTTTAGTTTTACTGCTATTGCTTCCTTCATGACTTATACATGTTCCTATGACTATGAGATTATGCAACTCCCGAATAACGTAGGAACACCTTGTGTGCTATCAAACGTCACAACGTAACTGGGAGATCATAAAGATGCTCTACAGGTGTCTCCGAAAGTGTTCGTGGTGTTGGCATAGATCAAGACTAGGATTTGTCACTCCGAGTGTCGGAGAGGTATCTCTGGGCCCTCTCGGTAATGCACATCATAATAAGCCTTACAAGCAAAAGACTAATGAGTTAGTCACGAGATGATGTATTACGGAACGAGTAAAGAGACTTGCCGGTAACGAGATTGAACTAGGTATAGAGATACCGATGATCGAATCTCGGGCAAATAACATACCAATGACAAAAGGAACAACGTATGTTGTTATGCGGTTTGACCGATAAAGATCTTCGTAGAATATGTAGGAGCCAATATGAGCATCCAGGTTCCGCTATTGGTTATTGACTGGAGATGAGTCTCGGTCATGTCTACATAGTTCTCGAACCCGTAGGATCCGCACGCTTAACGTTTGATGACGATCGGTATTATGATTTTATGAGTTTTGATGTACCGAAGGAGTTCGGAGTCCCGGATGAGGCCGGGGACATGACGAGGAGTCTCGAAATGGTCGAGACGTAAAGATCGATATATTGGACGACTATATTCGGACATCGTAAAGGTTCCGAGTGATTCGGGTATTTTTCGGAGTATATGGGCCTTATTGGGCCATACGGGAATAGAGGAGAAAGGCCAAAACGAAGGAGGCGCGCGCCCCCCCTCTGGTCCGAATTGGACAAGGGGTGCAGCCCCCTTTTCCTTCTCCCTCTCCACCTCTTTCCTTCTCTCCTACTCCGGAAAGGAAAGGGGAATCCTACTAGGACTTGGGAGTCCTAGTAGGACTCCCCACACTTGGCGCGCCCCCTCTAGGGCCGGCCTCTCCCTTGCTCCTTTATATACGGGGGCTGGGGGGCACCCTAGGACACACAAGTTGAATTATTTTAGCCGTGTGCGGTGCCCCCTCCACAGAAACACACCTCGGTCATACAGTTGCAGTGCTTAGGCGAAGCCCTGCGCCGGTAGATACATCATATCCGTCACCACGCCGTCGTGCTGACGAAACTCTCCCGTGAAGCTCAACTGGATCAAGAGCTCGTGGGACGTCATCAAGCTGAACATGTGCTGAACACGGAGGTGCCGTACGTTCGATGCTTAATCGGTTGGATCGGGAAGAAGTTCGACTACATCAACCGCGTCACTTGACGCTTCCGCTCCCGGTCTACGAGGGTACGTAGATACACTCTCCCCCTCGTTCCTATGCATCTAGTAGATAGATCTTGCGTGATCGTAGGATAATTTTGAAAATACTATGTTCCACAACAGGAGCCACCATCGAAACCACCGCTTCTGAGGTAGTGGAGGATGCAGTGCCTTAGGGATCACGGGCGGCAGCTGCTCCTTCGTCTGTCGGCGGTTGCGTCATGGTGGCGATGAGGGCCCGTCGATCTGCGCATAGTAGCTGTGCGGCGGGGGCAACGTCGGCTCATCCTTGATGTGATGGAGGCGCTGGGAAGATGCCGACTCCTGCTTCACGCGGCCGCCGATGTGGAGGTAGCGATTGTGCGGCGGGGACGCCGGTTCGTCCTTCACCTGCCGAAGTCGGGATGTTAGCTCCCGCTTAACACGGACTCACGGCGGGGACAGTGGCTCCTCCTTCACTCATGCGGGCGACGAGGGAGCTGGACCCATCTGGCGGAGCGAATGCTCCATCATGATCTCCATTTGACGGATGAATTCTTCGTCCGCCAGAGCTGCCTTCAAGAGGAGATGCGGTCGCTACTACGACTGGTCCTCCTCGTCACTAAAGGAGATGAGGAGCCCACCGCCGTGGATGCGGATGGTCCGGGTGAGCGAGGGCAGCAATGCCACGAACTGCCTGACGACGAACTGCCAGTGTTGCTGCCTGCAGGCGTGGAGAACCAGGACTTCGACATCACCGCTAGGCTTAGAGAGGAGGAAGGGTCCGACAAGGGGGATGCAGTTTGCTCGGGATGATGCGGTTCTGGACGGCGTCGGAGTGTGGCTTAAATAGCCACGACCAACCAGGCGGAGGGGCGGTCAGCCCGCTTCAATGTGGCGCAGCAGCCGGAGTTGGTATCTCAGGATGCGGCCTCCGCATTGAAGCGGCAGCGACGCCCAAGAGGTCGCATCCGTTTGCACCGCCTTCCCATCTAGTCAAATCGCAATCAATGTTGACCACTGCATGCTTTGGGCTGGCCTCAATGCAGCGCGGTAAATGGCGAGGCGCCTGGAATGGAAAGTCCGGGAAGTGCGGGTGGGTGGTTTAGGTGGGGCAGGGCGGTCAGAAGCGGGCTTAAGAGCGGTCCGAACTCTCGCAAAGCCCCCCATGTTTGTCTCCGTTTTATGAGAAAAATCACGTGTGGACCGCCCCGCGGATCGATACAGACCCGCGTGGGATGGCTTCCACTATCCGGCTAGCGTGGTCCGGATGCATGCGGGAGATTGCATGTCGGTGTTGGAGATGCCCTGGGTTCTCAGGAAGGTCATCCATGCTATAAAAAAATCACTCCCAATGAATGCTTCTGTATTGTCATGCGAAAACATATAAATTTGTCATATTACTGTATAAGGATTTGTCATATTGAAAACTAAAAATTGTCATATTGTAAACATGTCTGAAAATCATCATGTTGTAACAGAGTAATTACCATGTATTTTCAGATATTTACCATGATTGCGGCATAGAGAATTGACAGCCTAAAAAAAGAAAATGATGAAAATTGGCATAGCTTAGGATTTTCCATGTTGGCTGAAGGGAATTGAGATGCTATATCAACGAAAAAGGGTGAAAATTACCATGCTCTAAAAACAGAAATTTTGGTTCCAAATGTGTTTGATCAGATTGTCATCCTGAGGAAATCGTTTAATGTCCTCAGCTCGGGGTTCATTTAGAGGGGTGTGTGGGAGCGAATGCTTTAAGATTCTCCGACGTGTCTGAGAGCATTTGAATGGCTAAAAATCTAACATCAGATTGTTAGTATTTAGGTTTTTTAATAGAGGACGAGCCCACAAGAACCTGGAACAACTTCATTAAGCTTTGTAATTTGTACAACTGCGAAACGACATCAAAGAAAGGCAAAGTACAACTTAGCCCATGAACTTAAAATAAGACCCTAGACACGAGAGGAAGATTGCAATCTGATCCACAATCCACCATCTTCAAGTTTCACCACCATGCCAGGAACGCCCTTCACCGAGGACAATACCACTTCAGAAGGGGGTCTTACCCATCGGGACAGAGAACATATAGATGTCAAGATAGTCAGAATCGTGATTCCATTTATATTACTCTATAACTTTATTATCCAAACAAACCCATTCTACAACCCTGCTTAGTTGAATCTGTTGGGTAACGTTGCATGAAAAACAAAAACAAAAAATCTACGCACATGCAAGATCTATCAATGGAGATGCATAGATACGAGAGGCAGAGTGTGTCTACGTACCCTCGTAGACCGTTAAGCGGTGGCGTTTATCAACGCGGTTGATGTAGTCGTACAACGTCATGATCCGCCCGATCAAGTACCGAACGCACGACACCTCCACGTTCAACGCACGTTTAGCTCCATGACGTACTCGTCTTCTTGATCCAGCAAGATGGGTGAAGTAGTAAATGAGTTCTGGCAGCACGACGGTGTGGTGACAATGGTGATGCAACTATCTCCGCAAGGCTTCGTCGAGCACTACGAAAATATGACCAGGGATGAATGATACGTCTCCAACGTATCTATAATTTTCGATTGTTCCATGCTGTTATATTATCATTCTTGGATGTTTTACAATCATTTTATAGTGATTTATATCTTTTTGGTACTAACGTATTGACATAGTGCCAACTGCCAGTTGCTAGTTTTTGCTTGTTTTTTACATCGGAGAAAATCAATATCAAACAGAGTACAAACACCACGAAACTTTTTGGAGATTTTTTATGGATCAAAACACCCAGGATGGGCCAGAGCAGCACCTGGGGGGTGCCCTGAGGGGGCACAACCCACCAGGGCGCGCCCAGGTGAGTTGTGCCCACCTCGGTGGCCTCCCGCACACCCTCTTTACCCTATAAATTCACAAATATTCCGAAAGCCCTCGGGGTGAACCTAGATCAGAAGTTCCGCCGCCGCAAGGCTCTGTAGTCCATGAGATCTAATGTAGAGCCTTTTCCGGCACTCCGCCAGATGGGGAAATCATCACCGGTGGCCATCTTCATCATCCCGGCGGCCACCATGGTGAGGAGGGAGTAGTCCACCCTCGGGGCTAAGGGTTTGTACCTGTAGCTATGTGTTTAATCTCTCTCTCTCTCTCTCTCTCTCTCTCTCTCTCTCTCTCTCTCTCGTGTTCTTGAGATGCACAATCTTGATATATCGCGGGCTTTGTTAATATAGTCGGATCATATGGTGTTTTTCCCTCTCTATCTTGTTGTGATGAATTGAGTTTTTCCCTTTGAGATTTTGTTGTTATCGGAGTGAATACTTTTATGGATTTGAGAACACTTGATTCATGTCTTGCTATGAATACTCGTGGTGACAATGGGGTGTCATATTGATTCACTTGATATGTGTTTTGGCACTCAACTTGCGGATTCCCGCGGTGACATTGGGGTAATCTATGCATATGGGTTGATGCACGTTCTTGTCCTTGTTTCTCTGGTAGAAATCTTGGGGCACTCTTTGAAGTTCTTTGTGTTGGATTGCGTATTATGAATCTATATTTGTTTTGGTGTTATTTTAGTATGAACTCTTGGTAGATTGATCGGAAAGAATAACTTGTGTTATTCTAGTACAAACTCTTGATAGATCGAACGGAAAGAATAACTTGTGTTATTTTAGTACGAACTCTTGGATAGATAGATCGTAAAGAATATCTACAAACGATTCCTTCTTATGTTCTCCTCTAGATAGGAATTTGGAGTGATTCTTCATCACACGTTGAGGGATGGTTATGTGATCCAATTATATTAGCATTGTTGAGAGATTGCACTAGCGAAAGTACGGACCCTAGGCCTTGTTTTCAAGCATTGCAATACCGTTTGTGCTCCATTTTATTACTTGCTACCTTGCTGTTTTTTATCGTTCCTATTACAGAAACCAATATCTACTATCATTACTACATTTGTATCACCATCTCTTCGCCAAACTAGTGCACCTATACAATTTCCCATTGTATTTGGTGTGTTGGGGACACACGAGACTCTTTGTTATTTGGTTGCAGGGTTGTTTGAGAGAGACCATCTTCATCCTACACCTCCCATGGATTGATAAACCTTAGGTCATCCACTTGAGGGAAATTTGCTACTGTCCTACAAAACTCTGCGCTTGGAGGCCCAACACGAATCTACAAGAACAAGTTGTATAGTAGACATCAATCTCTTTTCTGGCGCCGTTGCCGGAGAGGTGAGTGCTTGAAGGTATATCTTTAAATCTTGCAGTCAAATCTTTTAGTTTCTTATTTTATCACTAGTTTGGTTTTGTAAAAGAAAACTAAAAAATGGAATTGAGGTTGCATCATATTATTGATCATGTTTATAATATTAATATCTTTCTTGAAAATGATGGATCGGAAAATTGTGTTGAATTGTTAGAAGAAGAAGTCAATAAAATGTTTGGCACAAAATATTTGAATGATGAGCATGATTTCAATGTTGTTAGTATGAATTCTTTGAATATCGAAAATGCTAATGATTATTGTACTAGTCATGACAAAAATGTTTCTTATAAGCATGTCAATTTTTGTGGTGTGGAAAGACTTTGTGAAGACATGCCTCATAGGGATGATAGATTTTGCAAGAAGAATAAACATGATGAAACCAATCGATGGCTCAAAGTGATAGATTACTTTGCTACAAAATTATGTTCTCTTTAACCTATTACTTGTGAGCTTTGCAATAAAGTTGGTCGCCTTAATTTCCAATGCATGCTTTTTCATGATCGAATCATGTCTGAATATTGCAATAACTTGATCACCGTTGAACTTTACAATGAACTTTGTTTATATTTGGGGTGTGAAGAATTGACACATAAGAATAGTTGGTTTGAAGCATTCATACTCATGGACCATGTTGAAACTAGCATGAAAGGAATATATATGTTTTGTGTGGTACATTGCAATGAAAATGCTTATATCGCCAACTATCAAAAGATGGGAAAACCAATAGAATATTAAAGGAATACTAATGAAAGGGTAAAGATTTCCACTTTCCCTCCTATTGTCTCCCATAATGTGATAGGTGACGAGGAGGGGCTCCCTATTCAACCAATCTCATCAATAAGAAGCTCGATTTTTTTATTAAACCCACACATGATGTGGTGAAGAAGAAGAAAAGAAGAAAGAAGATAGGTAAAAGGTATCTTTCCCAAATAATGTTGCTCCTATTATTGTTGTGCCTCATGAAAATGAATCAAAAATAATCGTGGAAGATGATGCACTTGATGATGATATTGCTTCTTTGTCTTATGGCACAATGTCTGAGAGCACTATGGATGATGATTTTGTTATGCCTATTGCTTGTTGTGATGATTATGATTGGGAATATAATGATACTTCTTATAATCTTGGAAATCTTTTTGGTACCAACTTGGGAAATTATGATGATAGCAATTGTTATACCATTGGTGCTATTCACACTATTAATGATGAGAGTGATCATGCTTATGATATGCCAAGCCACAAGCTTGGGGTGCTATGTTTGATGAGAATGACATGTTTGAGAATTTATTTGCTGCAATTAATGTTTTTCCCAAGCTTGGGGATGTTATGCTTAATGAGTATGATCTTTTTAGTCCCCCTACTTTGAATGATCAAATTTGCTATGAGGGTTGCATGTCTCCTATCTATGATGAGAACAAACTTGCTACTTATGATGATTATTGTGATGATACTTATGTTATAAAAAGTAGTGATAATTATTGTCATAATTTTGAATATCCTTTTGTTGAACATTATTCTTTTAATGTGTAAACAATTTATAGTATTCGAGTTCCATATGATACTCCCACCATTGTGAATGAGAAGAAATTTTCTTGTGTGGAGAGTAATAAAATTTCTATGCTTGTGGATCATGAAAAGAATGCTATATGTGATGGTTATATTGATGAATATATTCATGATGCTACTGAAAATTATTATGAGAGAGGAACTTATGATTCATGATTGCCTCTTTATGTTTCAATCCTCATCTTTTATGCGAGCATCATTGAACTCATCATCATGCCTGGCTTAAAAGGCATTAAAGAAAAGCGCTTGTTGGGAGACAACCCAACACTTATATCTACAGTTGTTGTGTGTTCACATGATTATGCTACTGTAGTAATCATGTTTTATAGCTTTTGTTTCAATAAAGTGCCAAGCAAAGCCTTAGGATCATGTTGGGTGATAGTAGATTTGATCTTGGTGAAAAACCGAAACATTTGCACTCACGGAAATATTCTCATGCTTTATAGAAGAGTGTTTTCAGTTGATTCTTTTTGTAGAAGATTAATATTCAAATTTTCACGTGGTCCTATTTTTTCAAGATTTTTAGAGTTGCAGAAGTATGGTTAATGTTCAGATCATTACATACTATTCTGTTTTTGACAGATTCTGTTTTCAATGCATAGTTTGCTTGTTTTCTAGTTTCTATGGCTTATATTGATCAATATAAATTGTAGAAATGATATGCTACAGTAGGCATTGTGTGAGAACAATTATGAATCTTTTCTTTGATAGTACCCAAAGTGAATGATTTGTTTTATCATACTAACCCATCTCACGAAGTTTTGTTAAGTTTTGTGTGATTGAAGTTCTCAAGTTTTAGGTGACATGTCGATATGAGGAGAATAAGGATTCATAAGACCCTAAGCTTGGGGATGACCAAGGCACCCCAATGTAATATTAAAGGAACAACCAAACAACTAAGCTTGGGGATGCCCCGGAAGGCATCCCCTCTTTTGTCTCCAACATTATCGGTAACCTCACTTGAAGTTATATTTTTATTCGTCACATGATATGAGTTTTTCTTGGAGTGTCATTTTATTTTGTTCGTATTTGCTTGCTGGTATTTAGAATAATGTTTTGTATCTTTTATTTCAATAAAAATGTCAAGGATAGCCTTTACCATGCTTATTTTGCAAGTTTACATGTTGCTGTTTGAAAACAGAAAGTTTGTCGCTGTTGTAAAATTCCCGAGAAAATTTGGAATGTGATAAAAGGTTGAAACTTTTTGCAAAGAAAGCTATGATAAATTTCCTACATCATGTGAAATTTTCAAAGAAAATTTGAGTTAGGGAAGTATGGATCCTCTTGCATTCTTTACAGACTGTATTGTTTTGACAGATTGCTGTTATGTTTGCATATGTTTGCGTGTTTAATGATTATACTTGAGGATGGGAGTATTAAATATGCAGAGGCATTTAGTATGCAATGTTAAATAATAATTTTAGTGATTTTCTACAGCAGAGAATGATAAGGTTTTTGCATTGATTTGTACTAACTTATCTCACGAGTTCTTGTTGAGTTTTGTGTGCATGAAGTTTTTGAGATTTAGGAAAACTGTGATATGAGAAGAATTAAGGAGAAACAAAATCTTGAGCTTGGGGATGCCCAAGGCACCCCAAGATAATATTTCAAGAAGTCTCAAGCATCTAAGCTTGGGGATGCCCCGGTAGGCATCCCACCTTTCTTCATCAACAATTATCGGTTAGTATCGGTTGATCCTAAGTTTTTGCTTCTTCACATGAGATGTGCTATTCTTGAAATGTCATTTTATTTCCATTTTGCTTGTTGTTTTAATAAAATACTTAGATCTGAATGTTTTTAAATAAAATAGAGCCCCCAAATAGTTGCCAAGGTGGCTAAGTAAGTGGCATTCACATCCCGTCAACGAAGCTCTTTTCTGGCGCCGTTGCTCTAGTGCTTCACTTATATCTTTTTGAGCATGGTGTGCTTTAGTATTTTTGAAGAAATTCTCTCTTGCTTCACTTAGATTAATTTGAGAGAAGAAAATATTATGCTCATGTTCTTCACTTATATTTGTTTGAGCTTATCAAAAGCGACACATGAAAATTAGTCCCAAAGTGATAGATATCCAAGAAGGGTATAATAAAAACTTTCATGAAGATCATTGGACAAAATAAACTTGATTCCTTGTAATATTTTGAGATATGATGATGTGATATGTGAGTCATGTTGATGACTATTTGTGCTTTAGTAAAAGTGTTGGTGTTAAGGTTTGTGATTTCCCTATGCAAGCACGAAAGTCAATAGTCATGCGATGAAATTACATCCTACTTGTGGTGCATTATTCGGTGTTAATTATGCTTAATGCTCGCTTGTGAGATTATTCCTTTCTTGGTTGGTCGCTTCCCAATCTTTTGCTAGCCTCCACTTGTACTAAGTAGAAATACTACTTGTGCATCCAAACTCTTTAAACCCTGTTTTGCCACATGAGTCCACCATACCTACCTATATGCATATTCCCTTGCCGTTCGAAGAAAATTTGTATGTGCCATCTCTAATTTTCAAAATAAATTTCTCGTTTGTGTGCTCGTACCGCTCGCGAGGCGGTGAGGGTGGCTAATATTTTCCATGCTAGATGTGTTATTGTCACGATGAGTGTTTATTCATTTGTCATCACACAAGAGTAAGGCAAAGGTATTAGGGATGCCTAGCCCCGAAATGAAAAAATGAATTTAATTTATGTTGTCAAATAATAAAAATCCTTGAAAAGTGTTGGTATGGAGGGCACCCGTGGATACGGTTAGCCATGGCTTGTGAAAGTTTGGTGGAAAAAGGAATAACCTTTATTTTATGTTTGGGAACCGCCTATGGTATATCTAGCATATGGAAAGTGTTGGGAACTCTAAGTCATTTTTGTTGGTGGGAAAAGTATGCCTCTCAAAATATTTGATCTCTCAATTTAAGCTTTGCGCTCTGGCACCTCTATAAATCTCTACTTCCCTCTGCGAAGGGCCCTTCTTTTACTTTATGCAATTTTTATTTTGAATGTGAGTCTCCATCATCTCTTATAAAGCACCAACTAGGAGGCACTATGATCGTACTTGAGTATTGGGTGTAGTTAATATGCGAGTATGTTTCATGAATGGATCAATGGTTAAGCATGATGGGTTAGGGATAACTTATTTTAGCATTGATATTTTGAAAGACATGGTTGTTTGTTGATATGCTTGAGTATTAAAGTCCCCATGTAAAAACTAGACTATTGCATTGAACCATATAAAAGTCCAAATTAATGTCCATGCTATAAATAAAAAGAATATGTGATGAACATGATAGGCAGCATTCCACATCAAAAAATTTGTTTTTATCATTTACCTACTCGAGGACGAGCAGGAATTAAGCTTGGGGACGCTGATACGTCTCCAACGTATCTATAATTTTTGATTGTTCCATGCTGTTATATTATCATTCTTGGATGTTTTAGAATCACTTTATAATTATTTTATATCATTTTTTCATACTAACCTATTGACATAGTGCCAAGTGCCAGTTGTTGTTTTTTGCTTGTTTTTTACATCGCAGAAAATCAATATCAAACGGAGTCCAAACACCACGAAACTTTTTGGAGATTTTTTATGGACCAGAACACCCAGGATGGGACAGAGTAGCACCTGGGGGTGCCACGAGGGGGGCACAACCCACCAGGGCGCACCTGGACCCCAAGCGCGCCCAGGTGGGTTGTGTCGACCTCATTGGCCGCCCGCACCCCCTCTTTACCCTATAAATTCACAAATATTACAAAAACCCTCGGGGTGAACCTAGATCAGAAGTTCCTCTGCCGCAAGGCTCTATAGTCCATGAGATCCAATCTAGATCCCTTTCCAGCACTCTATCGGAGGGGGAAATCATCACAGGTGGCCATCTTCATCATCCCGGCGGCCACCATAGTGAGGAGGGAGTAGTCCACCCTCGGGGCTGAGGGTTTGTACCAGAAGCTATGTGTTTAATCTCTCTCTCTCTCTCATGTTCTTGAGATGCGATGTATCGCGGGCTTTGTTATTATAGTCGGATCATATGGTGTTTTCCCCTCTCTATCCTCTTGTGATGAATTGAGTTTTTCCCTTTGAGATTTCATTGTTATTGGATTGAATACTTTTATGGATTTGAGAACACTTGATGCATGTCTTGCTATGAATACTCGTGGTGACAATGGGGTATCATATTGATTCACATGATATGTGTTTTGGCTCTCAACTTGCGGATTCCCGCGGTGACATTGGGGTAATCTATGCATAGGGGTTGATGCACGTTCTTGTCTTTGTTTCTCCGGTAGAAATCTTGGGGCACTCTTTGAAGTTCTTTGTGTTGGATTGTGTATTATAAATCTGAATTTGTTTTGGTGTTATTTTAGTACGAACTCTTGATAGATCGATCGGAAAGAATAACTTGTGTTATTCTAGTACGAACTCTTGATAGATCGATCGGAAATAATAACTTGTGTTATTTTAGTACGAACTCTTGGATAGATCGATCGGAAAGAATAGCCACAAACAATTCCTTCTTATGTTCTTCGCTAGATAGGAACTTTGGAGTGATTCTTCACCGCACGTTGAAGGATGGTTATGTTATCCAATTATATTAGCATTGTTGAGAGATTGCACTAGCGAAAGTACGGACCCTAGGCCTTGTTTTCAAGCATTGCAATACCGTTTGTGCTCCATTTTATCACTTGCTACCTTGCTGTTTTTTATTGTTCCTATTACGAAAACCAATATCTACTATCATTACTACACTTGTATCACCATCTCTTCGCTGAACTAGTGCCCCTATACAATTTCCCATTGTATTTGGTGTGTTGGGGACACAAGAGACTTTTTGTTCTTAGGTTGCAGGGTTGTTTGAAAGAGACCATCTTCATCCTACACCTCACATGGATTGATAAACCCTAGATCATCCACTTGAGGGAAATTTGCAACTGCCCTACAAAACTCTGCGCTTGGAGGCCGAACACGAGTCTACAAGAACAAGTTGTGTAGTAGACATCAATGAACTAGAGGGAGAGGGGTGCCGCACACGGCTTGGGGATCGTTATGTGATGTGCCCCTCTCCCTCCTCATATATATATATATATACACATATATATATATATATACATATATATATATATATATATATATATATATATATATATATATATATATATATATATATATATATATATATATATATATATATATATATATATATATATATATATATATATAGGTGGGGGGAGGGAAGGCAGCCTAGGGCACCCCAAGGGGGCCGGCGGCCGCCTTGGGCTCCTGACCTTCCTCACCTTCCTTCTTAGGCGCATGGGAGGAAGGTAGGAGGGGTGGCGCCCCCCACTTTCCCTTCTCTCATGAGGAGGAGAAGGCAGGAGGGGCTAGCCCTCCCCCCTTTCCTTCCCTAGGGCCGGTGGGCTAAAGGTGGGGCGCACCAGCCCCTTGTGGGTTGGTGTGCTCCCCTCATTTGGCCCATATGGCCCAATAACCTCCCGGGGCCTCTCGGAACCCCTTCCGGTGATCCGATGAATACTCAGTACATTCTGAAACTTTTCCGGACACGAAGTAACATCATCCTATATATCAATATTTACCTTCGGAGCTCCTCGTCATATCCATGATCTCATCCGAGACTCCAAACAACATTCGGTCACCAATTCACATAACTCATACTCCCTCCATCCCAAAATAAGTGACTCAAAAGTGACTCAACTTTGTACTAAAACTATTAAAAAGTTGAGTCACTTTTGAGCCACTTATTTTGGGACGGAGGGAGTATTATACTATATCGTCAATGAACGTTAAGCGTGCGGACCCTACGGGTTCGAGAATGGTATAGACATGACTGACACGACTCGCCGGTCAATAACCAATAACGAGACCTGGATGGACATATTGGTTCCTACATATTCTACGAAGATCTTTATCGGTCGAACATTTATGACAACATGCATAGTTCCCTTTGTCTGTCGGTATGTTACTTGCCCGAGATTCGATTGTCGGTATCGCCATACCTAGTTCAATTTCGTTATCGGCAAATCTCTTTACTCGTTCCGTAATACATCATCTTGTAACTAACTCCTTAGTAACTTTACTTGAAAGCTTCTTGTGATGTTGTATTATCGAGAAGGCCCGGAGATACCTCTCCGTCACACAGAGTGACAAATCCTAGTCTCGATCCATGCCAACCCAACAGACACCTTCAGAGATACCTGTAGAGCATCTTTATGATCACCCAGTTACGTTGTGACGTTTGATAGCTCACAAGGTATTCCTCCGGTATCCGGGAGTTCCATGATCTCATGGTCGAAGAAACATGTATTTGATATTTAAGAAAGCAATAGCATTAAACTAAACGATCATATGCTATGCTAACGGATGGGTCTTGTCCATCACATCATTCTCCTAATGATGTGATCCCGTTATCAAATGACAACTCATGTCTATGGTTAGGAAATCTTAACCATCTTTGATCAATGAGCTAGTCTAGTAGAGGCTCACTAGGGACACGGTATTTGTTTATGTATTCACACATGTTGAAAGGATCGATATGGTTGACTAGAGGGGGGTGAATAGGCAACTAACAATTTTTAGCTTTTCTTAACCAATTAAAATTAAGCAATAAGGTAAGTTGTCTAGATAGGCCACTAGGATGACAACTATAAAGAAGCAAGGAAAACAACCTACCAAGCAAGCTACTTAAGATAAACAAGGAAAGCTTGCACAATTAAAGGATAGAAATAACCACAAGTGGAGCCGGTGAAGACGAGGATGTGTTATCGAAGTTCCTTCCCTTTGAGGGGAAGTACGTCTCCGTTGGAGCGGTGTGGAGGCACAATGCTCCCCAAGAAGCCACTAGGGCCACCGTATTCTCCTCACGCCCTCACACAATGCAAGGTGCCATGAATCCACTAGTGGTGCCCTTGAAGGCGGCAACCGAACCTTTACAAATAAGGTTGGGGCAATCTCCACAACTTAATTGGAGGCTCCCAACGAAACCCCGTAGCTTCACCACAATGGAATGTGGCTCCGAAGTGACCTCTTCCGTCTAGGGTGCTCAAACACCCAAGAGTAATAAAATCCACACAAGAAAGTATGGGGGAATCAAGTTTCCTTTGGTGGAAGTGTAGATCTAGGTCTCCTCCTTCAATCCCTAGCAAATCAACAAGTTTGGTTGGCTAGGGAGAGAGATCGGGCAAGAAAGCTTTAATGGCATTAATGGAGGAGAGAGAGAGAGGCAAGAGATAATATGGAGGTAGGAGAAGGACCTCCTTAAATAGGGTCCCCAAGATTCCAACCGTTATGTGCAGAAATGCACTGGACCGGTACTTCCGCTCAACCCACCGGTACCACCGGTGTGTGAAGGAAACCGCACCCAAGGCACCAAGGCGGTACTTCCGGTGTAGCACACGGTAGTACCGGTCTTCCGGAGAAAACCGGAACTACCGCCCCACCACCGGTCAACTACTGCTTCGAGTCCAGAAGGTTTTAACCAAGGACGGTAGTTGGGACGGTGGTGGAGCCGGAACAACCGCAAGGGTAGTAGTTCCAGTGTGATGGCAGTCTGAGCGGTACTACCGCTCTGAGCACCGGTAGTACCGGTTTCGTCGGGAGGACACCGGTACTTCCGGGCCACCACCGGTCCACCACCGCACCTAGTACAGAAGGTAATCACCCTTGTGGGGTACTTGGGGCGGTGGTTCGACCGGAACTACTGGCCCACCGGTACTACCGCCTCCAACAGCGGTACTACCACTTTAGAGGAAACTGCACACACAATAGAAACCAAGGGGACCTCTCTCTCTCCTCGAACGGTAGTGGGTGCATAGTAACTGTGTACATGACTTGATTCACCCATTACCTTCCGATGTGGGTTCCCTCTTAATAGTACGGATTTCCTACGACCAAGGGAAACAAAAGGCATCGGAAAATCCGTCTTCGATCTTTTCCTTCTAGAGGGAAGGCCTAACCGTCTTGTGCCACATACTTTATACCTGAGTAATATTGACGCACGATTAGTCCACACATGAATTGTCATCATCACCAAAACCCTAGGCAAGAGATGCCCTTACAATCTCCCCCTTTTTGGTGAATGATGAAAACCACATGAAAATCACGGGGGGTCTATAAGATGTAGGCAGAGCTCCCCCTGAGTGTGAGCACTTATTTAGAGTTTGCTTTTGGAATGCAAAAGTGCTCAAACTAGGATCTATGCCCCCCCCTAGGTTTTATAGACCGACCAGCGACCACAATCCAAAAGGTAGTCAACAGAGCATATGATTGCAGAGAGCTAAAAATAAGTGCATAGATAACTAGATAAGGGCACACATGTCTCACACCATGCTAGAGGACACAACACATGATAAGTTCACAGGACAGAAATAGCAGGAACAGACGAGAGAAAAAGCAAGAAAGACCCATGCAACTCCCGTGACCTAGCAACTCTCTCCCCCTTTGGCATCAAGCACCAAAAAGGAAAAGAACGAGACTAACGCCCTAGGACTCAGTAAAGCTCATCGCCTGTCGCCAGGGAGTCATCAGAATCATCATCGTCAGAGTCCTCAGCATCCTCAACATCTTCAGCAGCCTCAGCCTCAGTCTCCATAGCATCCACAGTCGCTCGAGCAGTAGATGTCGTGGGCTCATCATCAGACCACTGGCAGTTAGCCAGACACCACTTATCCTCAGGAGTGATGCTCTTCTCAGAGCCACTCTTCACATCTGGCACATTGAGGTGCTTCATCATTTGAATCTGTTTGCGGCGCGCCATCTTCTCAGTCACATGTGCCTTGTATAGCTTCTTCTGAATGTGGGCCTGTAAGCAGAAGGTCTTCTTGACCTTGGCAGTAAGCTTCTCCTCCCAAGAAGGCTTGGCCCCCGCTTCCAACTCAAAGTCATCATCATCCGAGGTAGCAAAAGTATCCTCCTCATTCCCCGCATGGAATCGAGGAGCAGCATGTTTCTTCTGCTTCAACAACTTGACCTCATGCTCCGTGAGCCTATCCGGAGTAGAAAGTGGCTCTCCAGGCCTCAGGACTTGCCAAACTGAGTATAGGAAGCGCATCACAAAGGGAGCGTAGATCGGTACCTTGCGGTACCAGACACAGTTGTACATCTCCTCCCACATCCACTTGGACACATCAAAAGTGATGCCCTTGCCACGTTTGGTCTTCATGGCCACAAACAAATCCACCAGATATCCATAAATGTCATCCTGGTTCCCAACCTTGGGCAGCAGCACACAACGGAACACACGGTGTAGAATATCATAGACTGGCAGGAGAACATTGGATTTACCCACAATGCCACGACCAGGGATATACAGAGGAGCAAGTTTCACCTTATCCATGGGGTTGGCTTGGTCGTGAGGACGGAGACCGCCTTGACCCTCCAAGCCTGTGTCAGCATAGCCCAGAGCATTGCAGAAGGCACTCCAGGGAACACAGAAGAACTCATCCCGGCACATAAAAGAGAGGTGACGCTGATCGTCACTGCCGAAGTGGACAGTAGCATAAAACTGATGAATAAGTTCCACATCAAAATCACAGCGCAACTCCATGAGCTTGATCAAGTCAAACTCCTCACAGACCTCCAGAGCCTCTCCAAAGTAATTGCGGTTGTTTCTCCACCGTTCAAGGTCAATGGACCACATCCGGGTGAACTTGTTCTTGTGGTGCTCGAAGATTTCAGACACAATTCTTATTTGCACTTCATTGCAGAACTGAGGATTATTCCAGCGCGGAGGAGGTGGTGCAGTGTAAGGATCCTGAAAGCGAAACCTCTCCCAGTCCGGAAGCTTCCACTTATTCATAGGAAGCGCTGCACGCTGCTTGGCAGCAACTGACTTTTCCCGGCGAGTGGTTTTGGAGGGGACCACAACCTCATGAACTTTTTCATTGTCTGCCTGACTCTTGCCCCTACGGGACTTCTTTTTGGCGAACTGACCAGCACGAGAGCTAGAGCCACCTGCAAACGCACACGGAGAACACATAGCAACCCAGAAAAGATGAGAGGAATGTACACAAGATCAGAAGAATAATTGACAAGTACGTAAGGAGAATAGAGACAATGCATATATATTCAGAGAAACCGGTAGTTCCGGTAACTGAACCGGTAGTTCCGGTCCGGCGGTAGTACCGGTCGTGGGACCGGTAGTACCGCTGAGAATGGATCTGCCAAGTAGAGGAGAGGAACTACCCGATCTCAAAACTACATGCACGATGTCTATTATTAACTACGCACAAGTGAATAGGAGTCTATAAGGATCTCTCCCTCAAAACATTTAGCCAAAATGAGGGAATACAAGCATTGCCCTAGAAGAAGGATTCAAGATGAGAACCCTAAAAAAAGGAGAAAAGCAGGGCAATACCGGTATCCATGGGAGGAGATCGAGGAGGAGGCAGCCTCCACGGAGTGGATCCGATGAAGGGCCGACCGATCCGAAGTGCTGGAGGGCGCTTCGGGGCAGTGGGTGGAGCAACCGGCGGCTAGGGAAAAAAGAACGGACGAGTGAAGGGGAAGAAACCCCTTCAGTCTGTGCTATTTATACCCGCCCTGTTCAGCAGCCGGTAGTACCGGTCCGGGTACCGGTTGTACCGCTCCGGACGCTACCAGGTGGTTGGGGCGGTACTTCCGCGCTAGGCGGTAGTACCGCGCAGCAACACCGGTAGTACCGGCCAGGGGCACAGGTCAGAGTACCAGCGGTAGAACCGCTGGCTCTTGACCGGTACAACCGCTGGGCTGTAACCTGGTGGTAAAGCGGTAGAACCGCTTGTACCACCGGTTGTACCGCCAGGGAGCAACATCCCACTCCAAGATAACAAGCTTGTGTACATTTGGAATAGATGGCTTGGATGAGAAGGCTTAGGATGGAGCTAGTCACTGTAGTATGAGGAAGAAAACACAAAGAGCAAAAACCAACCTAGCCTGAGGGCGGTGGCCGGAGCCACCTATGTTAGAGTCAATTGGCATGGCACCGTGAAGAATTATCCTTGGGCCCATAACCAAAACTCGTCTTTGAAACACAAGAGTCATCATAAATGACGAATGTGAAAAGATGATCAATTTATGCATAATGGGGGGAGGGAGAGTTCATTGAGAGAACAACACTCCCCCTATGTCCATGCCTACACCTAGATTAGACAATATGTAGAGTATGGTGGGGTGTGCACGTGCTCAAACCACATTGCTCAAATCAATGATATTTAGCTCATGCCTTAACTCGCGAAATCTTGCTTCATCCAAGGGCTTCGTGAAGATATCTGCAAGGTTATCACGAGTGTTGACATAGTGAAGCTCAATTTCTCCTTGCCGAATATGATCCCGGATGAAGTGATACCAAATCTCAATATGCTTCATCTTGAAATGTTGCACCGGATTAAGAGAAATCTTGATGGCACTTTCATTGTCACACCAAAGAGGCACTTTGTCACAAGTGACACCGTAGTCCTTTAAAGTTTGCCTCATCCATAGGAGTTGAGCAGAACAACTGCCAGCTGCCACATACTCTGCTTCGGTGGACGAGAGAGACACACAACTTTGCTTTTTGGACGACCAACTTACCAGAGAGCAACCAAGAAATTGGCACCCTCCGGAAGTGGACTTCCTATCCACTTTGTCTCCCGCCCAGTCCGAATCAGAGAAACCTACAAGGTTGAAGTTTGCTCCTCTTGGGTACCATAAGCCAAAGTTTGGGGTATGAGCCTAATATCAAAAGATTCGCTTGACTGCCACAAAGTGACTTTCCTTAGGTGAGGCTTGAAACCGTGCACAGATTCCCACACTCAACATAATATCCGGTCTAGATGCACAAAGGTAAAGCAAGGAACCGATCATAGAGCGATATACCTTTTGATCCACCGCTTTACCATTGGGATCAATGTCAAGTTGGCACTTGGTTGGCATTGGAGTAGTAGCCGGCTTGACATCACTTAGATTGAACCTCTTGACCATGTCTTGAGTATACTTTGATTGTTTGATGAAGATCCCTTCTCTTCTTTGCTTGATCTCAAACCCAAGGAAGTACTTCAACTCTCCCATCATGGACATCTCAAAATGTGTGGTCATGAGTGCGGCGAACTCATCATTGAAAGCTTTGTTAGGAGAACCAAAGATAATATCATCAACATATACTTGGCAGGCAAACAACTCCCCTTTGACCATCTTAGTAAAAAGAGTGGGGTCGATTTTCCCAATTTCAAACCCACGATCTTGTAACAACTTGGTAAGATGCTCATACCACGCACGTGGGGCTTGTTTAAGGCCATAGAGTGCCTTATCGAGTTGGTACACGTGATTGGGGAGCTTGGGATCCTCAAATCCCGGGGGTTGTTTAACATACACCAACTCATTAATAGGACCATTAAGAAATGCACTTTTCACATCCATTTGTTGCAACTTAAAGTTATGATGGGAAGCATAGGCAAGCAACAAAAGAATAGATTCAAGGCGAGCAACGGGGGCAAAGGTTTCACCGTAGTCGATACCCTCGACTTGGCAGTAGCCTTGAGCCACCAGACGTGCCTTGTTGCGGATGCCTATGCCATGAGCATCTTGCTTGTTCTTAAAGATCCACTTGGTTCCAATTACATTATGGTTCTCCTTTGGCCTCGGCACCAGACGCCACACTTTGTTGCGCTCGAAGTTATGGAGTTCTTCATGCATGGCATTAAGCCAATCAGGATCTTCGAGCGCCTCATAGACCTTCTGAGGTTCAACACAGGATACAAAAGCTTGGTGAGCACAATAGTTAGCTAATTGTCTACGATTGCTTACCCCCCTTTTGATGCTTCCAAGAATATTCTCCATGTGATGTTCTCTGGAAGCAAGCCTGGAGGCAACTTTTGCAGCACGACGCTCTAGTTGCTCCTCAAGAGATAATTGAGGAACACTGAGTTGATCATCTTGAGCGACGTCAGGAGCTAGATCATGATCTTGAGCTTCCTCTTGGTCATGATCTTGCTAAGAGGGTAGAACTTGGCCTTGTGTATCATTTGGTGGCTCCGCACCATCTTGTGATTGATCTTGCACTTGGCCTTGTTCGTCTGGTTGAGGGCCTTCACTTTGTTCTTCGGAAGCATGTGGGTCTTGGGTTGGTGATGGTTCCACTTGAGTGGAACATTGTCCTTCTCCTTCGGCCACAAGGGGTTCCTCAATGGGTAGGATATATCCAACACCCATTCTTCTTATGGCTTGAGGAGGAATTTCATCACCTACATCACAAGTACCACTTTGCTCCACTTGGGAGCCGTTATTTTCATCAAACTCTACGTTACTCGTTTCCTCAATGAGTCCATTGGACTTGTTGAGGATACGGTAAGCATGAGAGTTTGTAGCATAACCAACAAATATGCCCTCATGAGCTCTAGATTCAAATTTAGACAAACGAACACCTTTCTTGAGGATGAAACACTTACACCCGAACACCCGGAAGTACTTGAGGTTGGGCTTGTTACCGGTAAGTATCTCATATGGAGTTTTGTTCAAGCCTTTGCGGAGATAGAGCCGATTGGATGCATGACAAGCGGTGTTGATGGCTTTGGCCCAAAAGTTGTATGGAGATTTGAATTCTGCCATCATGGTCCTTGCCGCGTCCATCAGAGTCCGGTTCTTTCTCTCCGCTACACCGTTTTGTTGAGGGGTATAGGGTGCTGAATATTGATGTTTGATCCCCTCATCACTGAGAAACTCATCCAAGGTGTAGTTCTTGAATTCGGTGCCGTTGTCACTTCGGATCATCAAAATCTTTGCTTCATGCTGTCGTTGAGCTTCATTTGCAAAGTTGATGACTGTTTGTTGGGTCTCACTCTTCTTCTTGAAGAAGTATACCCAAGTGTATCTTGAATAATCATCCACAATCACCAAGCAATACTTTCTTCCCCCAAGACTATCAAAAGATGGAGGCCCGAAGAGATCCATGTGAAGGAGCTCTAGGGGTCTTTTTGAGTAGATGATAGTCGTGGGAGGGTGAGCCGTCTCATGTAATTTTCCTTCAATGCAATCCATGCAGGCACGATCTTTGGCAAAGCTAACATTTGTTAGTCCACGAACATGGTCCGCCTTGAGAAGACTTTGCAAAGATCTCATATTGACATGGGCTAACCGGCGATGCCAAAGCCATCCCACATCAACTTTAGCCATTAGACATGTTGCGGTCTTAGTGGGTTGCTTTGAGAAGTTAACCACATAAAGACTGTTCTCGACATGTCCAACATAGGCTACTTTAAGAGTCTTGCTCCACAAGAGGGCCACGGTATCAATATCAAAGAATGTAGCAAAGCCCATGAGTGCGAGTTGGCGAACAGAAAGTAAATTGTATGCAAGGGACTCAACAAGCATGACTTTCTCGATCGTGAGATCATGAGAAATCACAACCTTGCCAAGACCCAATACCTTAAAAGATGAAACATCACCCCATTCAACGTTGGTGGCCATAGATGAACATAGATGCACGTCCACCACCAAGTCTTTGCTTCCGGTCATATGATTTGTGGCTCCACTATCGAGCAACCATGATCCCCTACCGGAAGCAAACCCCTACAAGAGATCAATGCTTGGATTTAGGTACCCATTTGATAATGGGTCCTTTGAGGTTAGTAACAAGGGTCTTAGGAACCCAAATAGACCATTCAATGTACTCATAAGAAGAACCAACAAATTTAGCGAATACATGACCATCACTAGCACGACATAAAACATATGAAGAATTAAAGTCGCCGGCCATGTTTGATGGTATGGTGGGGTTTTTCTTTACACCTCCACCCTTCGAATCGTTCTTCTTCTTAGAGCCGCCCTCTCCCTCTTTCACAAAGGTTTGTCGGAGAGGGGGAGGTAGCTTGGTCTTGTCATTCTTCTTCTTCTTGGGCTTAGGAGCAAACCCAATTCCTTCCTTTGCCACAACCTCCTTTTGATTGCTCAAAAGGTTGTTGAGGTTCTTCTCACCTTGTATGCATGTCACAAGGCCTTTCTCAAGTTGCTTCTTCAACTTGGCATTTTCTTCAACAAGATGCACATGCTCGCAACATGGGTTAGTAGCATTTGCATTATCAATCAACACCATGCGAGGAAATATGGCTTTTTCCTTGGTTAGCGAAACTTGGAGTTGATCATGAGACTCCTTGAGGGAAGCATGCATACCTTTCAAGACCTTGTGAGCCTTGTCAAGTGTAACAAACTCCTCTTTGAGTCTATCGTGGTCAACCCCAAGTTTTGCCTTCTCGGAGTTAAGCATGCGAGAGACAACTAAAGCATGATTGAGATCTTTCTTTAATTTAGCATGATCATCATTGTGTGACTCCTCAAGAGCCAAACAAAGACCACGCTCTTCCTCTAGAGCATTAGAGAGATCCGATATTTCATCGGCATAGTCTCGACTATGACCTTCCATTTTAGCAATGGTCTCCTCGTGTGCCTCGATCATGTCATTGGCCTCACCGAGTTGTTCCAAGAGAGCAACAAAATGCTTCTTGGGTTTGCCCTTGAGTTTGCTCATGAACAACTCAAATTCATTATCTCCCTCCTTAGTTCCCTCACTCTCATCAATACAATCCGTTAATGAAGGATTAGAAGTGATGGTAGTATTGATGTTTGGGGTTACCTTGTTGGTGGCCTTGGCCATGAGACACTTGGCGGTGATGTTCTCGTTTTGTGAGTCGAAGAGAGATGAGTGCGGAGTGGTAGCAATAGCAATTGTGGCCATGGTGACCATCTCATCATCTTCATCATTATCATCATCCTCAACATATTCTTCTTGGGCCACCAACACTTTAGGAGGGGTCTTCTTGTTGAAGTTGTTCTTGTTGGGATAAGACTTGGCCTTGTCCTTCCGGATAAGATTGCCTCCAAAGTCTTCTCTTTTCTCATATGGGCAATCCGCAACGAAGTGGCTTACATTTCCACAGTTGAAGCATGTCCTCACTCGTTGCTTGCCCTTGTTCCCACTTGAGTTGTTCTTTTTGAAGTTGGGCCTCGTGTTCTTCTTGTTGCCCCAAAATTGCCGTGAAGCAAGAGCCATGTGCTCATGATAGGAATATTTGGTGTCCTCGGGGCAACTCTCATAATCATCCTCCTCCTCCTCTTCTTCCACACAAGCCTTGGCCTTCAATGCAAGGTTAGGCTTCTTTGATCGTTGAGCTCTTAAAACCGCGTTGTCGGCGGTCTTGTCCAAGATCCTCATGGAAACGAACTCATCCAACACTTCATTTGATGACAAGTGATGGAAGTCCGGTCTTTGACGGATGACTAAGGACATGGCCTTATGGTAGGGCATCATGGTCTTGAGAAAGTTGCGCTTGATCCAATTGTCATCTGTGTCCTTACTCCCATGATCTCGAAGAGAGACCGCAAGAGTGGTTAATCTCCGATAAAATTCACGTGGATCTTCTTCTTCGATCATAGCAAACTCATCGGCTTCATCTTGCACAACTTCATAGTTTGAGCGTTGAATGCTAGCGCTCCCCTTGTACATAGTGCCAACATGCTCCCAAGCTTCCTTGGCCACAGTGAAGGGTCGTAGATGTGCAATGTCTTCGGGAGGGATAGCATCTTGAAGTATGCAAAGAACGGACTCGTTGAATTCATGATCCGCAGTTTCTCTTGGAGTCATGTTGTCGGGATCACGTGGATAAAAACCTTGCTCAATGATTCTCCAAAGATTAGTAGAGCAATGATTTAAATGACATTTGAAGCGAAACATCCAAGTAGAAAAATCAGAGTTTTTTATAAACTTAGGAGGGGGCCCAACGGAATTTAAATGCGGTGTGGGAACGGGTCCTCCATAGTGAGTAGGAGGAGCAGAGTGGGAAAAGACCCCACTCCCATTCTTAGTAACCGGGGCTTGTTCACTACTAGCTTCTCCCTTGCCGGGAGTAGCCTCCGACACGTTGGTAGCGGGACGAACCACTTCCAACGGTGTGGTGGATAATTTAAGCCCCTCAAGCAAATCTTTAAACATGCCTTTGACCTCGGTCACTAGTGATTCTTTCAATGTGGTCATAGCCACATTGAACTCCTCACGAGAGACCGAGGCTCCCCCATCGGACGTAGGCAAGGACGGAGTTCCACCGGAATGTCCCTCCGTCTCGACTACGTTGTCACCCATACTCTTTGGACGGTAAAGTCCTTAAAAAGAGACGAGGCTCTGATACCAATTGAAAGGATCGATATGGTTGACTAGAGGGGGGGGGGGTGAATAGGCAACTAACAATTTTTAGCTTTTCTTAACCAATTAAAATTAAGCAATAAGGTAAGTTGTCTAGATAGGCCACTAGGATGACAACTATAAAGAAGCAAGGAAAACAACCTACCAAGCAAGCTACTTAAGATAAACAAGGAAAGCTTGCACAAGTAAAGGATATAAATAACCACAAGTGGAGCCAGTGAAGACGAGGATGTGTTATCGAAGTTCCTTCCCTTTGAGGGGAAGTACGTCTCCGTTGGAGCGGCGTGGAGGCACAATGCTCCCCAAGAAGCCACTAGGGCCACCGTATTCTCCTCACGCCCTCACACAATGCAAGGTGCCGTGAATCCACTAGTGGTGCCCTTGAAGGCGGCAACCGAACCTTTACAAACAAGGTTGGGGCACTCTCCACAACTTAATTGGAGGCTCCCAATGAAACCCCGGAGCTTCACCACAATGGAATGTGGCTCCGAAGTGACCTCTTCCGTCTAGGGTGCTCAAACACCCAAGAGTAACAAAATCCACACAAGAAAGTATGGGGGAATCAAGTTTCCTTTGGTGGAAGTGTAGATCTAGGTCTACTCCTTCAATCCCTAGCAAATCAACAAGTTTGGTTGGCTAGGGAGAGAGATCGGGCAAGAAAGCTTTAATGGCATTAATGGAGGAGAGAGAGAGAGGCAAGAGATAAGATGGAGGTAGGAGAAGGACCTCCTTAAATAGGGTCCCCAAGATTCCAACCGTTATGTGCAGAAATGCACTGGACCGGTACTTCCGCTCAACCCACCGGTACCACCGGTGTGTGAAGGAAACCGCACCCAAGGCACCAAGGCGGTACTTCCGGTGTAGCACACGGTAGTATCGGTCTTCCGGAGAAAACTGGAACTACCGCCCCACCACCGGTCAACTACCGCTTCGAGTCTAGAAGGTTTTAACCAAGGACGGTAGTTGGGACGGTGGTGGAGCCGGAACAACCGCAAGGGTAGTAGTTCCAGTGTGATGGCGGTCAGAGCGGTACTACCGCTCTGAGCACCGGTAGTACCGGTTTCGTCGGGAGGACACCGGTACTTCCGGGCCACCACCGGTCCACCACCACACCTAGTACAGAAGGTAATCACCCTTGTGCGGTACTTGGGGCGGTGGTTCGACCGGAACTACCGGCCCACTGGTACTACCGCCTGCAACAGCGGTACTACCGCTGTTGAGGAAACTGCACACACAATAGAAACCAAGGGGGCCTCTCTCTCCTCGAACGGAGGCAATATACTTGTATCACCATCTCTTCGCCGAACTAGTGCCCCTATACAATTTCCCATTGTATTTGGTGTGTTGGGGACACAAGAGACTTTTTTTCTTAGGTTGCAGGGTTGTTTGAAAGAGACCATCTTCATCCTACACCTCACATGGATTGATAAACCCTAGATCATCCACTTGAGGGAAATTTGCAACTGCCCTACAAGACTCTGCGCTTGGAGGCCGAACACGAGTCTACAAGAACAAGTTGTGTAGTAGACATCAATGAACTAGAGGGAGAGGGGTGCCGCACACGGCTTGGGGATCGTTATGTGATGTGCCCCTCTCCCTCCTCATATATATATATATATATATATATATATATATATATACAGCCGGTCTATTCTCATAACATTATGAGAATAATATTCTCATAACACTTCCGAACTGCATTGCAAAAATGCATTGGAGAACTATGGGCACTGCTTCCGTCTTCTGCTGTGCACCACATAGAGGTGCAGCAGGAAACATTCATCTAGCATCGTTTCTGGCTAGTTTGACTGATTTGTACTGGTTTATTCGTGCTTGCCCTGATTTAGTTTGCGGTTAAGCACTGAATTCTGCGAGAAAACAACGGAAATCCTTGGATTTTGGCGGATCTGCGTCCGTTCGTCCGCCTTTCTCTGTTTCTCTGTTGTCCCGAGTGCCGATCGAAATTGCTGCGTTTTGTTTGTAATGTTCTGTTGTTTTCGACATTTACGGGCTGCTTTTGATCTATCCGTATAAATTGGAGGGGATTAAGTTGTTATTTTGGAAGAATTTTAAGTTTTCTGTCCACGTTTTTTTGCGGCGCGATTGGCTCTGGTTGTTTATCAATAGATGTTCTTTGAGTTTTTTTGCATTGTATAGTTGTTAGAACTGCATTGCAGGCTGTGTTTTTCGTCTGTGAATCGTGGTCAAGAGCGGTGGACTGCAGTAATATGCAAATGCGCGTTGACTTTTTTGTAGTGCGGCGAACTGCATTAATATGCAATGCGAGCCTGTATGAACTGCATTACAGCCACGGTTGCGTGGGGGTACTAGTTTTATAAGTTTTTTCGATTGGTCAAGCGAGGCGGACTGCTTTTTTTGCGTTGCTTCTTGTGTATTTTATCTATGAGAATTCTGAGCATAAGTGAAGTGCTCTTTTTTATATATAGTTTTTCATGTGCAGCAGCAATTGAAGAACATGCATTCTGGAAACCCCCACCGAGCTTTTCCTCTTTTTTAACCCACATACGGAACTATAGTTTTTTTAATAAAAGAGCACTGCATCAAACTTCTTTAACAGGAGCAGTTTTGTGAAAGAATTCTCTATGTGAACTGCTCTGATAGTTTTGTTTTTTATGTGTATCCTAGCTACATCAGCGGTTTTGAAGCAATGCACATAATGAAAACAGAGTACTGAGAACTGCATATATTTGATAGATAGAAACTACGGTTCTGGGGTCATAATTAACATACTACATCATGAAGCAAACTAACGCAACATAAGCAAACATTGTCCGAAAGCAAACTAGAACGAAAGCAAACTAATCTACATATGCAGAAGGAAACTAAATCGAGCACTTGCGACATGAATCGTTGGGTTTCAGCATCTGTCCTGCTTCACCAGTTCCACCCGTTGGAGTTGGAGGTGGAAGTTGATGCTCCCTTGCCCCACGGCTTCCAGGAAGACCTCGGGCGCCTCCTGGTCTTCTCTGTTTCAGCGCGCGCGAGGCCTTTCTTCATGGTGCTGATTCTGTTCCATATCTCGAACGCAGCGTAGGCGTCCTTGGCAGCATACTCGACGTGTTTGGTGCTGAGAATGGAAGTCCACAGGCTGTGGTCGTGGTCTGTCATCTTCATCTTCATGTCGGCGTACTCGTCGTCGATGATCGCAGCGGCTACATCGCCCAGCGAGTCCAGTGGCTTTGTTCCATCAGGCACCCTCCAGTTCGTCTGGATGTCGACGAAGTTGGCGACGTGCAGGTTGCAGGCTGCGAGCTTCTGCTTGTCCTGCTCGATGGCGAAGCCAGCGAACTCGAACCTAGGGAAAGTGAACCGCAAGTTATACCTTTCGGAACTGCATACACGGGCATATAGAACTGCAACGCGTACTCGGCAGAGAGAATTGCTTACCTCGGGTCGTCGAGGAACGTGTCGAAGGGGACGCATCTCTCGCCCAATGTACCACATACCTGGAAAATAAGCACTGGCTGGTACTTGCCGATGGATAGTTGAACCACGGCCGCCCTGCGGTGGTCGGGTGTGTACTCCACGTCGATGCCGACGATCTTCTGGCGGCGCCGCTAGAGAAGTGTCTTGAATTCTTCGACGTACGTCGCCATGGCGGCGACGTCGGTGGTGTAGATCACCTTCAGCTTCGTGTTCCCGTGCGCATGCACGGCGTCGTAGGTCCTGCTGAACCCCATTGCTGCAAAGAGGACGAAGAGGAGGAGGAAGGGGCAGCGTCGTGTGTTTGTGCGGACGGTCTGTTCGATGGAGCGCGGGATTTAAATGGGAGCGGCAGTAACTTCTGCCGAGGCCACGATCTCGTCTCCCAACCGTGGTGGCGATCGTGGGTTCGTGATGATCGTTGCAGTTCGTGCGGCGTGCAACCGCCGGGATAGAGGATGGGTGGGGGGCGCGGGCGCTTCGGCCGATAGTGGGCGCATTTATTTTAGGGCAGGCGAACCGAATCGTCAGCCGTAAGCGAACTGCATCGCTTCAGAAGCGGAATCGTCCGTCGTAAGCGAACTGCAACGCTTCAGAAGGCGAGGCAGTTTTCGGTAAGCGAACTGCATCGTGTTACAACACCGAGACGTTTTTTTATTTTTTGTCTATGACCTGTGGGCCTGTCGGACGGTCTTTTATTCATTAAGTCTCTCTTTCAGCCCCCTTGCCCGCCTCCACTTCCCTCTCCCCCGTGCTCGCACAGAAATCCCCCCCGCCCTCGTGCTCCCGTGGTGTATAGCGACGACGCCCGCAGCCGCCGGCGACCGAAGGGGCTCACTCGTGGTGGAGGGCGACGACGCCCGCAGCCGCCGCCGTCCGTAGGGCGCTTCCTCCGCCGTTGCCGTCCGCACCCGCCTCGTCCTGCAGTCACTTCGTCCCACGGTGAGCCCCAAATCGCCCCTAATCCGGTCCAGATCTTGTGCTAGGGTTATTTTTCGTGCCAGCATTCTCTTCTTAAGGTTGTTTTTGTATGCTTGAAATTGCAACCCCCTATGGACTGAAAGTTTTCGCCTGCCTGAATTTGGTGTTTGCTGTCTAGGTTTAGGTTTTAATTATCATCCCCTGCTGATCGGAGGCACAGTATGGCTTCTTCCTCACCAATTGATGCGTCACCGGTTAGAACGGCTTCTCCATCTGGTAACTACATTAAACTGAACTGCAGTTTTCATTCAGGGTCAATTTACTTGTTTTTTGTCGAACGAAATAGTGTACTGCATCTTAGATCCCTTTTTAGTAAGGCCTTTTTTTAAGACACGCGTGGCAAACTGATATGAACTGCGTCAAGTTAATTGTTTTTTACTTTTTTGGAAGGGCATTAAGTTAGTTGTTGTGTTTTTTATGTTAAACATAAACTGCTAAAAGAGCACTGCATTTTGAACACTGCTTTGTATTTTTTTCCCTATCCACTATGCGGTTTTTGCGAAATCGATACGAGCTGCATTAAGTTTTAGTTTTTGCCTCTCACAGAACTGTATGTTTTTGTTTTGTTTGGCATATCTAAGCGCACTTCTTTTTTTTATATGCGGTCAATTGGTCACTTGAACGAATTAGTGCACTGCATCATATAACCCTGGGCCAATGTGCACTTTTTCAGACACGCGTGAATATGATATTCAAGTGACATGAACTGCATTTTTTTTAGGTTTACTGTTATGTTTTTGATTGTTAAACATAAAACTGCTGGAAAAGTGCACTGCATTTCTACATTTTTTTTGTTTTTTCCAAGGTGATATGAGCTGCATTAAGTTTAGCTCATCATCTCACAGACACATCTTTTCTTATGTTTTTTCTCACCCACAGTTTTATCTCCTGGTGGGTCAGGGGGTGGTGGCGTTAACTATCGGATTACACGTTATTTCACAGCCGATGTTGTCGGTGGCGGTACGTCCGATCAGGTCAACATTCCACCTGAGTTGATTGAAACCCAGTCGCAATCTGTTGATGGCACAGAGCCAGTTACACAGGACTGGATGGTCCCTGATCAGATTGCAGCCGACGTTGAGAGGAGAAGGCAGAAAGCTATTGCGCTTGGTAATACTTTCGTGAAGGCTCATAGGGCGAAGGAAGTAAAGTTAGGGGAGGGTAAGGAGATAGGAAGGAAGATTGCTGATTCAAAGAAGTCTGCTAAATTTGTCCCCGCAAAGAATCCTGTGAAGAGGAAACTGAACACTGTCGCAGAGCAAGGTTTAAGTTCTCCACGCCGGAGCCCGCATGTTGATTACTCAAAGAGACCTAATTACGCCGAGGTTGATGTGGGTGGGATTCATGGAAAACGGAGACGCGCGGACGATCACTCTGGTGTTGATTGTGAGCGTCGATCTAAGCTTGCGCGGGAAACTGCAGCTGAAGAAGCTCTGGACAGTGATTCTGATGAGGGGGATGTTGATGTTAGTAAGGTATACGCTGTTTATTTACTTTTTCTCTTGTTTTTTTTAAGTTGTTTTTGCATGAGTTTTGCTGATGTGAACTGCATTTTTTATTATTTTTGTTTTTTTTGTAGGCTGCTAAGAGTGCGAAGAGGAAGAGGTCTGAAGACGATGCTGCGCACGAATGGCATTTCAACAAGACTGTTCGTCTGTCCATTCCAAACGTAATCAAAGCTGTCGCTTTGCTGGGTGAGGTGCACAGAACTTTGGTGCGGCAAGCAGGTTTTGGCATTGTCTTTGACCTGAAATTAGAGAAGAATGTTTCTCGTGTTTTGATGTGCAAGCTGATGGGAAAGATTGACCCCGACACGATGAGACTGGACTGTGGGCCAAACAAGGTTCTGGAAATCAATCGCGAGGCTGTCCATCACATTTTCGACTTCCCTATGGGTTCTCACACTGCTCCCAGGCCTGCTGCCAGCGGCCACGATGATTCGCTGACTAACCTGAAGGATGAACTCGGGTTCAACCGTTCTAGGAGCATAGATGCGAAGGACCTACTTACCTTACTTCGCACGCTGGCTGCGGACCCAGGGAAGGTTGATAAGACGGTGAAAGTTTTTTTTCTCATTGTCTTCCAGTGCTTGCTTTGTCCTAGCCCCGCAACTCGGTTGTCCAGGGTAGCTGCTATGGTTGAAAACTTGGATATTGCATCTATGGCTAGCATGGATTATTGTCAGCTTGTTGTCGACGAGCTGCAGGCCGCTGTGTACAAGTGGAATTCTATAGGGAGCAAGCAGAACTGCGCTGAGGGTTGCACCATCGTCCCCCTGTTCATGTACCTGGATTCCTTGAACCTTAGAAAAGTATCGGTGATGGATAAACGCACTCCGCGCGCCGCAATACTGTCCCATGTGCAGTTGAAGAAGATTCACAACGCCGACATCGTTTTCAGGGGAAAGATTCACCTGGACTCTTACAAGTTTGGCAAGCTGCCGGTGAGTGCATAGCCATCCTTTGTTTTTGTTTTTATTCCTTTTTTTTCGCGCATGCTAAAATGTCAACCTCTTATGTACTTTTCTTTGTGAACTGCATCTCTTTTTTTTTGTTAATTTTTTCAGTGGAAGGCGGAAGCGGACATTGTGTATAAGCGGACTGCAGTTGCGGAAGCCCCTGAAATGTTTTGTGAGCCTCTTGCTAGGGCTGCTCCAATTCGACGGGGTCGTGGTTTTGCTAGGGCTGCTGCTGGAGGTTTTTCCGGACATGCTTATGGTGATCGCAATAGATTTGTGCAGGTCGATGAGCTTCTCGATAGGGTCATCAATATAACTAGTGATTTCCCAACATCCGGTTCCAGGATGAGGAATATTGCCGGTTTGTTTTCTAAAGGCAAAGGCCCTTCTGAAGCAGAAATCGAGGCCGCTCATAACTTTGACCTTGGGCAGCTTGAATTCCTTAAGCAGGCTGTAACGAATATCAGATCTTCATTCGTTCAGCTTAAGCAGTCTCAGGATGACAGGTGTGCTGCGTATGAGCAGGAAGCGGATGCAATCTTGAAGGAAATGAACATGCATGAAGATGTTGTCCGGCCTTCTCTGCCCGACCCTGCAGATGTGGATGTATGTCTTTTTTCCATATGTGAACATTTTTTTACCCATATTTTGTTATCTATTTTTTCTGTGCGTTTTGTTGCATTGACTATTTGTTTTTTCTATCGTTTTGTTCTTCCCCCAGTGTGTCGGAGAATCCTCCAAGTCTAACGCTGGTCGTGTTGATGAGCACCAGGACCACGACGGTGTTGATTCTGATCACTTGTTTGACAGGCCATTATCGCCCGTTGACGAAGCTGCCAAAGACAATCCTATTGACGAAGTGGTCATGGACAAGGTTTGATTTGTTCCTACCATTTTTTTTTGTTACAGAGAACTTCATTGTTTGATTTTTCATGTAGTGTCCAAAACAAACAATTATATTTTTTTTTTACCAGCAGTGGCAGCGAACTGCGTTTTTTAACTTTTTCTTTGTATTTTTTGCGCACCAGAAGTGGTAGTGCACTGCAGTTGTTGTCTAGAGAAGAAGCATCATCTTTTTTTTATCAGTGAACTGCATGATCTGGTGTTTGTTTTGTAGTTGTAGAACTGCAGATTTGGATAATAGTTTTTTTATGTTTTAATGTTTTTTAGGTTGCCGAATCAAATGTGGAGATACATGGGAAGGAGGCAGATGGTGACGACGCTGGCAAGGAGGAGGAGGCTGACAAGTGTGAAGAGATGGAAGGCGACGACGCTCCCCTGGTGAGTATAGAGAATTTTTGCATTTTTGTGTTTTATTTTTTATTTTTCGTGGTAGCTTCATGGTCCGTTTTTATTAGTGAACTGCATTCTAGCTTTTTTTGTGTAATGTGTTTTATTTTTGTTAACTCATCAGAACTGCGGATTAAATGTTGAAATCCAAGCGGAGCGGATCATTGGGGATGATAACGTGGAAGGGAGAGGAGGGCAGGAGCCTGATGCGGAGGTTGATAAGGCAGAAGGTAGAGAAGGAGGGGAGTGTCCTGTCGAGGCTGATAAGGCACAAGAGAGAGAAGGGAGGGATGACATCGTGGATTGTGATAAGGATGAAGAGAAAGAAGGAGCTCCTGGTGTTACAGTTGAAGTTGCAGAAGAGACAGAAGGAACTCGTAGAGTCGAATTTGACGATGCCGGGACATCCGCCGGCATCGATGGTGTTGTTGGGCCTACTGTTTTGTTGGTTGGCGACGAGGTGCCTGATAAATTTTGTGTGGTCCCTCGCGCCTCCGAGCAATCTGTCGGCAATCTGGCTTTCCCAGCCGATACAACCAAAGCCCCAGCCGAGACAGTTTCGATTGATTCCGAAGAGGAACAGCCAAGACTTTCTCAGGACATGAGTAATCAAGCGCCGCTTGACGATGATATTACCGGGCTGGAGCACTTGACGCTCAGCGAAGATGTATACGAGCAGCCGCAGGAAGTTTATTCCGAAACCGAAGGTAAGCGAACTGCATTATTTTTTGTTCTTTTTTCCGGTGTCGAAATGGACCGTGTGTGTGTTTATAATCTGATATCGTCCCCCACCCTGTATGCAGATGAGGAATTACCTGTTGTTACTCCTTCAAGGATTGATCCAGCTCTTATGAGGAGATACAATGAGTTGTATGACGCTGTTACGAGGGCTAGGAGGGACAAGAAGAAGCAGTATGATATTTTATGTCTTACGCGCCCGGTTAATTAATATGTTATTTTTTCAGGGACGCTCCCATCTTATCAATTTTTGCTGTGCTTTTTTCTTCTTGTTTGAAGGCATCTAGTTGCGTTCAAGGGAGAGTTTGGTGATATTACTATCGGCCATGTCGGCGATTCTTTTTGGTCGTATGGAACGCTGAGCACGCGCCTCGCAAACATTGGCGTGTCTATGCTAGCTGAAAGGTTCAAAGGATCTCAAACTATGATTGTCCCGTACAACCTATGCGTAAGCATTTTTCATTAATTTATATTTTACCCCCCTCGTCCAATTTTTATTTGTGCTATAACCACTTTTCATTAACTCTCTGGTTTTGTCTTTTTTGCAGAATTCCATTTGGAACGGCGGTGCCACAAATAGGGCTTTGAAAAAGATGTTTTCTTCAAGCGCAGAGGAACGTGTGGACAAGAAAAACTTGGTAACACATCTTGACCATTTTTCGTCATCTTGAAAATAAGTTTTCTGTTTTTTCTATTTTTTCTCATCTGTTTTTGTTTTATTTCTTTTTTTTTATTTCAGATTATGTTTGCAACATTTGACCCTCCTCCCGCAACAGTGAAGGACGCGATAGGCCACTACTGCTTGGTCACTTTGAACCTGCGAGAGAAGCGTTTTGAGCTTCTCGACTCAATGAACGAAGGAGACAGTGCTGCTGCAAGTGTTGTCTTCAGGAAAATGGTCAGGAACATCAAAAAAGTCTGGAAAGATGGCAGTGCAAGCTGCGACGTGCCGTTGAACCCTCCCACCCTGGATGGCTATGCGCTGACTCATATTAACGTCCCGCAACAGGGAAACGGGTTTGTACCTGTTCTCCTTTTTTCTTTTTCCTCCTTCATTTTTTTCTTGTGTAAGTGAGCTGCATTGTTTTTACTAAATTAGAAGCACCTTTTCCCTTTTGAGCGAACTGCATTACTATCTGTGTTATTTGTTGTTCTCCCTCGGTAATCTTTTGTGTGTATGGAGCTGCATTGTTTTACTAACATCAGTAGCACTTTTATTACTGAGTGAACTGCATTGTTAATGTGTTTTGTGTTGTTTTTTCTTTTGCAGGCATGATTGTGGATTTTACATGTTCCAGTTCATGCAGACCTGGGATGGTGAAACGATTGCCAAGTTTGGGAAGGAGCACATTGGCTACATCAGGAAGGCGATGCTCTATAGTTGGCTGACCTCGTCGCATTGCTGTCTGGACCTGACATCACTTTTAATTTTTAAAGAAGGTTATTACATTTTTTTTTGAGTCACACACCTTTTTTTATTAAGTGAACTTCATTGGTACAGATAGGGTAGGTCGACTACTTTTGTTAAGCTTTTTTAGCAGAACCCCATTTGTGTGTTTAAAAATGACTTTTTCTTTAGGGAACTTGATGATTCTTTTTCACTACTTTTGCTCATTATCCAATTTTTTTTGTTTTTGTGCAGGCTTTGATGAAGGCGCACACCAAGGTGGTATTTCCTTGTTTGAAACTCAGGTTCATACTCCAACTATTCAGAAAGTTGTCCTTGATGAACCTCCCGTCAAGGTCGTGAAAGAACCTGTGGGTAAGATGTTGAGGAGTGACGCCGGCACTTCGAATGAGAAAGCTCTTGAGAAATCTCCTTTCAATGTCAAGCATGGGAAGAAAGCCGCGAGCCCTCCGAATGCTGAAGATAGCGATGATGATTTTGAGAGGCCACCACTAGTGCCTAGGAGGACCAGGAGCGCAGCTGTGGAACCCCCGACGGACAGCGAGGCACTAATTCTATCAAACAGGAGGCCTGTGCAGAAGCCATCAAAGTTTCGATCTCCTGTAGAGAAGTTGAATCCTGCGAGATTCAGCCATCTTGTGGAGATGAGGAAAGTCTTGCAACTCATCACGAGCACACAATTCAGGCAGAAATACAGCGAGTCAGTTCTTTTTTCGTTAGTTTTTTATATTTTTTTGATTTTTAATGTGTGTAACGTTTTTTTTCTGTGTTTTTGCTTTTGTGCTACTAACCCCCCC
>LR738712.1:658601092-658653495 GCA_902687465.1 Secale cereale
TATATATATATATATATATATATATATATATATATATATATATATATATATATATATATATATATATATATATATATATATATATATATATATATATATATATATATATATATATATATATATATATAGGTGGGGGGAGGGAAGGCAGCCTAGGGCACCCCAAGGGGGCCCTCGGCCGCCTTGGGCTCCTGACCTTCCTCACCTTCCTTCTTAGGCGCATGGGAGGAAGGTAGGAGTGGTGGCGCCCCCCACTTTCCCTTCTCTCATGAGGAGGAGAAGGCAGGAGGGGCTAGCCCTCCCCCCTTTCCTTCCCTAGGGCCGGTGGGCTAGAGGTGGGGCGCACCAGCCCCTTGTGGGTTGGTGTGCTCCCCTCATTTGGCCCATATGGCCCAATAACCTCCCGGGGCCTCTCGGAACCCCTTCCGGTGATCCGATGAATACTCAGTACATTCTGAAACTTTTCCGGACACGAAGTAACATCGTCCTATATATCAATATTTACCTTCGGAGCTCCTCGTCATGTCCATGATCTCATCCAAGACTCCAAACAACATTTGGTCACCAATTCACATAACTCATACTCCCTCCATCCCAAAATAAGTGACTCAAAAGTGACTCAACTTTGTACTAAAACTATTAAAAAGTTGAGTCACTTTTGAGTCACTTATTTTGGGACGGAGGGAGTATTATACTATATCGTCAATGAACGTTAAGCGTGCGGACCCTACGGGTTCGAGAATGGTATAGACATGACTGACACGACTCACCGGTCAATAACCAATAACGAGACCTGGATGGACATATTGGTTCCTACATATTCTACGAAGATCTTTATCGGTCGAACATTTATGACAACATGCGTAGTTCCCTTTGTCTGTCGGTATGTTACTTGCCCGAGATTCGATTGTCGGTATCGCCATACCTAGTTCAATTTCGTTATCGGCAAATCTCTTTACTCGTTCCGTAATACATCATCTTGTAACTAACTCCTTAGTAACTTTACTTGAAAGCTTCTTGTGATGTTGTATTACCGAGAAGGCCCGGAGATACCTCTCCGTCACACAGAGTGACAAATCCTAGTCTCGATCCATGCCAACCCAACAGACACCTTCAGAGATACCTGTAGAGCATCTTTATGATCACCCAGTTACGTTGTGACGTTTGATAGCTCACAAGGTATTCCTCCGGTATCCGGGAGTTCCATGATCTCATGGTCGAAGAAACATGTATTTGATATTTAAGAAAGCAATAGCATTAAACTAAACGATCATATGCTATGCTAACGGATGGGTCTTGTCCATCACATCATTCTCCTAATGATGTGATCCCGTTATCAAATGACAACTCATGTCTATGGTTAGGAAATCTTAACCATCTTTGATCAATGAGCTAGTCTAGTAGAGGCTCACTAGGGACACGGTATTTGTTTATGTATTCACACATGTTGAAAGGATCGATATGGTTGACTAGAGGGGGGGTGAATAGGCAACTAATAATTTTTAGCTTTTCTTAACCAATTAAAATTAAGCAATAAGGTAAGTTGTCTAGATAGGCCACTAGGATGACAACTATAAAGAAGCAAGGAAAACAACCTACCAAGCAAGCTACTTAAGATAAACAAGGAAAGCTTGCACAATTAAAGGATAGAAATAACCACAAGTGGAGCCGGTGAAGACAAGGATGTGTTATCGAAGTTCCTTCCCTTTGAGGGGAAGTACGTCTCCGTTGGAGCGGTGTGGAGGCACAATGCTCCCCAAGAAGCCACTAGGGCCACCGTATTCTCCTCACGCCCTCACACAATGCAAGGTGCCGTGAATCCACTAGTGGTGCCCTTAAAGGCGGTAACCGAACCTTTACAAACAAGGTTGGGGCAATCTCCACAACTTAATTGGAGGCTCCCAACGAAACCCCGGAGCTTCACCACAATGGAATGTGGCTCCGAAGTGACCTCTTCCGTCTAGGGTGCTCAAACACCCAAGAGTAATAAAATCCACACAAGAAAGTATGGGGGAATCAAGTTTCCTTTGGTGGAAGTGTAGATCTAGGTCTCCTCCTTCAATCCCTAGCAAATCAACAAGTTTGGTTGGCTAGGGAGAGAGATCGGGCAAGAAAGCTTTAATGGCATTAATGGAGGAGAGAGAGAGAGGCAAGAGATAATATGGAGGTAGGAGAAGGACCTCCTTAAATAGGGTCCCCAAGATTCCAACCGTTATGTGCAGAAATGCACTGGACCGGTACTTCCGCTCAACCCACCGGTACCACCGGTGTGTGAAGGAAACCGCACCCAAGGCACCAAGGCGGTACTTCCGGTGTAGCACACGGTAGTACCGGTCTTCCGGAGAAAACCGGAACTACCGCCCCACCACCGGTCAACTACTGCTTCGAGTCCAGAAGGTTTTAACCAAGGACGGTAGTTGGGACGGTGGTGGAGCCGGAACAACCGCAAGGGTAGTAGTTCCAGTGTGATGGCAGTCTGAGCGGTACTACCGCTCTGAGCACCGGTAGTACCGGTTTCGTCAGGAGGACACCGGTACTTCCGGGCCACCACCGGTCCACCACCGCACCTAGTACAGAAGGTAATCACCCTTGTGCGGTACTTGGGGCGGTGGTTCGACCGGAACTACTGGCCCACCGGTACTACCGCCTCCAACAGCGGTACTACCGCTGTAGAGGAAACTGCACACACAATAGAAACCAAGGGGACCTCTCTCTCTCCTCGAACGGTAGTGGGTGCATAGTAACTGTGTACGTGACTTGATTCACCCATTACCTTCCGATGTAGGTTCCCTCTTAATAGTACGGATTTCCTACGACCAAGGGAAACAAAAGGCATCGGAAAATCCGTCTTCGATCTTTTCCTTCTAGAGGGAAGGCCTAACCGTCTTGTGCCACATACTGTATACCTGAGTAATATTGACACACGATTGGTCCACACATGAATTGTCATCATCACCAAAACCCTAGGCAAGAGATGCCCTTACACATGTATTTAAGTTTCTGGTCAATACAAATCTAGCATGAATAATAAAACTTCATCATGAATAAGGAAATATAAAATAATAATAACTTTATTATTGCCTCTAGGGCATATTTCCATCAGTCTCCCACTTGCACTAGAGTCAAGAATCTAGATTACATTGTAATGAATCTAACACCCATGTAGTCTTGGTGATGATCATGTTTTGCCCGCGGAAGAGGTTTAGTCAACGGGTCTGCCACATTCAGATCCGTTTGTATTTTGCAAATTTCTATGTCTCCATCCTTAACCTTTTCACGAATGGAGTTGAAGCGTCTCTTGATGTGTTTTGTTCTGTTGTGAAACCTGGATTCCATCGCTAAGGCAATTGCTCCAGTGTTGTCACAAAAGATTGTCATTTCTGGATACGTAAGCCTATATTAAGCGTCTTCTGGATAGCATATAAAACCACGACGCTCTGCTTGGAACTGCACCAACTGACAGCTCCACCATGCCAAATATAGGCTCCCATTCACTTTCTTGTAAATACATGCTTCAACATAAGTCTG
Source organism: Secale cereale (assembly GCA_902687465.1). Classification (NCBI taxonomy): domain Eukaryota; kingdom Viridiplantae; phylum Streptophyta; class Magnoliopsida; order Poales; family Poaceae; genus Secale; species Secale cereale. The sequence continues at coordinate 658,604,618 of LR738712.1, forward strand.
TATAAAACCATATGCTTTGATCACCTCATCAAAGCGTATATACCAACTCCGAGATGCTTGCACTAGTCCATAGATGGATCACTGGAGCTTGCACACTTTGTGAGCTCCCTTAGGATCGACAAAACCTTCTGGTTGCATCATATACAACTCTTATTTAAGAAACCCGTTGAGGAATGCAGTTTTGACGTCCATTTGCGAGATTTCATAATCATAAAATGCGGTAATTGCTAACTTGATTTGGACATACTTAAGCATCGCTACAGTTGAGAAAGTCTCATCGTAGTCAACCCCTTGAACTTGTCGAAAGCCTTTCGCAACAAGTCGAGCTTTGTAGACAGTGATATTACCATCAGCGTCTGTCTTCCTCTTGAAGATCCATTTATTCTCAATGGCTTGCCGATCGTTGGGAAAGTCCACCAAAGTCCACACTTTGTTCTCATACATGGATCATATCTCAGATTTCATGGCCTCAAGCCATTTGTCAGAATTTGGGCTCATCTTAGCTTCTTCATAGTTCGAAGGTTCACCGTTGTCTAACAACATGACTTCCAGGACAGGATTACCGTACCACTCTGGTGCGGTACGTGTTCTGATCAACCTTCGAGGTTCAGTAGTAACTTGATACGAAGTTTTATGATCATCATCATTAGCTTCTTCTCTAGTTGGTGTAGGCATCACGGGAACAATTTTCTCTGATGTGGTACTTTCCAATTCGAGAGAAGGTACAACTACCCCATCAAGTTCTACTTTCCTCCCAGTCACTTCTTTCGAGAGAAACTCCTTCTCTAGAAATGTCCATTCTTAGCAACAAAGATTTTGCCTTCGGATCTGTGATAGAAGGTATACCCAAAAGTTTCTTTAGGGTATCCTATGAATACGCACTTTCAGCTTTGGGTTCGAGCTTATCAGGCTGAAGCCTTTTAACATAAGCGTCGCATCCCCAAACTTTAAGAAATGACAGGTTCGGGTTATTGCCAAGCCACAGTTCATACGATGTTGTCTCAACGGATTTAGATGGTGCCCTATTTAACGTGAATGCAGTTGTCTCTACTGCATAACCCCAAAATGATAAAGGCAAATTGGTAACAGACATCATAGAACGCACCATATCTAATAAAGTACGGTTACGACGTTCGAAACACCATTACGCTATAGTGTTCCAGGTGGTGTGAGTTGTGAAACAATTCCACATAGTTTTAAATGAAGGCCTAACTCGTAACTCAAATATTCGCCTCCGGAGTCAGATCGTAGAAACTTTATTTTCTTCACTCTGAAATTCTTTGAACTTTTCAAATGTTTCAGACTTATGTGTCATAAAGTAGATATATCCATACCTACTTAGATCATCTGTGAAGGTGAGAAAATAACGATACCCGCCGCGTGCTTCAACACTCATCAGACCGCATACATCGATATGTATTATTTCCAATAAGTCATTAGCTTGCTCCATTGTTCCAGAGAACGCAGTTTTAGTCATCTTACCCATGAGGCATGGTTCGCAAGTATCAAATGATTCATAATCAAGTGATTCCAAAAGTCCATCCGAATGGAGTTTCTTCATGTGCTTTACACCAATATGACCTAAACGGCAGTGCCACAAGTATGTTGCACTATCATTATCAACTTTGCATCTTTTCGCATCAATATTATGAATATGTGTATCACTACGATCAAGATTTAACAATTCATCAAAGGTGCATGACCATAAAAGATGTTATTCATGTAAACAGAACAACAATTATTCTCTGACTTAATTGAATAACCGTCTCGCAATAAACAAGATCCAGATATAATATTCATGATCAATGCTGGCACAAAATAACAATTATTGAGGTCTAAAACTAATCCCGAAGGTAGATGTAGAGGTAGTGTGCCGACAGCGATCACATCAACCTTGCAACCATTCCCGACGCGCATCGTCACCTCATCTTTAGCCAATCCTCATCTATTATGCAGCTCTTATTTCGAATTACATATATGAGCAACCGAACCAGTATCAAATACGCAGGCGCTACTACGAGCATTAGTAAGGTACACATCAATAACATGTATATCAAATATACATTTGCTCACTTTGACATCCTTCTTATCTGCCAAGTATTTGGGACAGTTCCGCTTCCAGTGACCATTCCCCTTGCAGTAGAAGTACTGAGTCTCAGGCTTGGGTCCAACTTTGGGTTTCTTACCGAGAGTGGCAACTTGCTTGCCATTCTTCTTGAAGTTCCCTTTCTTTCCCTTGCCCTTTTTCTTGAAACTAGTGGTCTTGTTAACCATCAACACTTGATCCTCCTTCTTGATTTCTACCTTCGCCGATTTCAGCATCGCGAAGAGCTCGAGAATTGTTTTAGTCATTCGTTGCATATTATAGTTCATCACGAAGCCTTTATAGCTTGGTGGCAGTGATTGAAGAACTCTATAAATAACACACTCATTTGGTAGCTCAATTCCCAGCTGAGTTAACTGGTTGTGGTACCCACACATTCTGAGTATGTGTTCATAGACAGAACTATTCTCCTCCATCTTACAGCAGAGGAACTTGTTGGAGACTTCATATCTCTCAACCCACGCATTTGCTTGATATATTAACTTCAACTCCTGGAACATCTCATATGCTCCATGGCGTTCAAAACACTTTTGAAGTCTCGGTTCTAAGCCATAAAGCATGGCACACTAAACTATCGAGTAGTCATCAGATTGAGCTTGCCAGACGTTCATAACATCTGTTGGGAAACATTGCATGGAAAACAAAAAAATCTACGCACACACAAGAGCTATCCATGGAGATGCATAGAAAAGAGAGGGGAGAGTGTGTCTACATACCTTTGTAGACCGTAAGCGGAAGCGTTTATCTACGCGGTTGATGTAGTCGAACTTCTTCGCGATCCAACCTATCAAGTACCGAACGTACGGCACCTCTGCGTTCAGCACAGGTTCAGCTCGGTGACGTCCACGCCTTCTTGATCCAGCAAGATGACGAAGTAGTGGATGAGTTCCGGCAGCACGACGGTGTGGTGATGGTGATGGTGGAAGCTATCTCCGCAGGGCTTCTCCTAAGCACTATGAAAATATGACCGAGGGTGTAAACGGTGGACGGGGGCGACGGACACGACTAAGATAATGTTCTACTTGTCCTAGGCCCCCCCTCCCATATATATATATATATAGGTGGGGGAGAGGAGGCAGCTCCTAGGGTGCCCCAAGAGACCTGGCGGCAGCCCTAGGGCTGCTTCCTTGCCCCGCCCCTCCCTTCCTTATTTAGAGTGCGGGAGGGAGAGAGGAGGAGGTGGCGCCCCCCTTCCTTTCTCCCCTGAGGAGGGAAAGGCAGGAGGGGCCATGATACGTCTCCAACATATCTATAATTTTTGATTGTTCCATGCTATTATATATGATGTTTTGGATGTTTAATGGGCTTTATTATACACTTTTATATTATTTTTGGGACTAACCTATTAACCCAAAGGCCTAGTCCAGATTGTTGTTTTTTGCCTATTTAAGGGTTTCGCAGAAAAGGAATATCAAACGGGGTCCAAACGGAATGAAACCTTCGGGGGAGTTATTTTTGGAACGATATCTTCACAAGAGACTTGAGAACCATGGCAGAGGGGACACGTGGTGCCCACGAGGGTCCAGGGCATGCCCCCTCCCCCTGGGCGCGCCCCCACACTCGTGGGCCCCACGTTGCTCCACTGACGTACTCCTTCCACCTATATATACCCATGTACCCTAAAAACATCAAAGCAACAGAGAAAACCCTAATTCCATCACCGCAACCTTCTGTTCCCGTGAGATCCCATCTTGGGGCCTGTTCCGGAGCTCCACCGAAGGGGGGGATCTTCCACGGAGTGCTTCTAAATCAACACCATCGCCTCACCATGAGTTGTGAGTAGTTTACCACAGACCTTCGAGTCCATAGTTAGTACCTAGATGGCATCTTCTCTCTTTTTGGATCTCAATACTAAGTTCTCCTCGGTCTTCGAGGAGATTTACTCCATGTAATCTTATTGCGATGTGTTTGTCGAGATCCGATGAATTGTGGGTTTATGATCAAGATTATCTATGAGAAATATTTGGTTCTTTTCTGAATTCTTTTATGTATGATTATAATATCCTTGCAAGTCTCTTCGAATTATCGGTTTGGTTTGGCCTACTAGATCTATAGTTCTTGCAATGGGAGAAGTGCTTGGCTTTGGGTTCAATCTTGTAGTGTCCTTTCCAAGTGACAGCAGGGGCAGCAAGGCACGTATAGTATTGTAGCCATCGAGGATAAAAAGATGGGGTTTATATCATATTGCTTGAGTTTATCCCTCTACATCATGTCATCTTGCTTAAAGCATTACTCTGTTCTTATGAACTTAATACTCTAGATGCATGCTGGATAGCGGTCGATGTGTGGAGTAATAGTAGTAGATGCAGAATCATTTCGGTCTACTTGTCACGGACGTGATGCCTATATATAATGACCATACCTAGATATCCTCATAATTATTCGCTTTTCTATCAATTGCTCGATAGTAATTCGTTCACCCACCGTAGAATTCTGCTATCATGAGAGAAGCCACTAGTGATACCTATGGCCCCGCGGTCTATTCTCAACATATCAATCTACAATCTACTTTACTTTGCTGTTTTTACATTCTGTTCTTAAATCCAAAAATACCAAAAATATCAAACTATCCTATCTATCAGATCTCACTTTCGTAAGTGACCGTAAAGGGATTGACAACCCATTATCGTGTTGGCTGCGAAGTTCTTATTTGTTTGTGCAGGTGTGAGGGACTCGCGCGTGGTCTCCTGATACGTCTCCAACGTATCTATAATATTTTTTTGTTCCATGCTATTATATTATCCTTCTAGGTTGTTTTGGCTTTATTATACACTTTTATATTATTTTTGGGACTAACCTATTAACCCAGAGCCCAGTGCTAGTTTCAGTTTTTCTCCTATTTCAGGGTTTCGCGGAAAAGGAATATCAAACGGAGCCCAATTGACCTGAAACTCAACGGAGGAAGTTTTTGGACCTAAACAAGCCTAGGAAGTGCCGGAGGGGGACGAGAGGACCCACGGGCTGCCCATGAGGGTTGGGGGGTGCGCCCCCCTGCCTCGTGGACAGCCCGTAGCCCCCCTTTGCTTGGCCCCGACTCCAACGCCTCCATTATATACTGAAACCTCAGGAAAATAACCTAGATAAGGAGTTCCGCCGCCGACAGCCTCGGTAGCCACCGAAAACCAATCTAGACCCCATTCCGGCACCCTACCAGAGGGGGGAACCCTCACCGGTGGCCATCTTCATCATCCCGACGCTCTCCATGACGAGGAGCGAGTAATCCACCCTCGGGCTGAGGGTATGTACCATTAGCTATGTGTTTGATCTCTCTCTCTCGTGTTCTTGAGATGGCACGATCTTGATGTATCGCGAGCTTTGCTATTATAGTTGGATCTTATGATGCTTCTCCCCCTCTACTCTCTTGTAATGGATTGAGTTTTCCCTTTGAAGTTATCTTATCGGATTGAGTCTTTAAGGATTTCAGAACACTTGATGTATGTCTTGCACGTGCTTATTTGTGGTGACAATGGGATATCATGTGATCTACTTGATGTATGTTTTGGTGATCAACTTGCGGGTTCCATGACCTTGGGAATCTATGCATAGGGGTTGGCACACGCTTTCGTCTTGACTTTCCGGTAGAAATTTTGGGGCACTCTTTGAAGTTCTATGTGTTGGTTGAATAGATGAATCTGAGATTGTGTGATGCATATCGTATAATCATGCCCATGGATACTTGAGGTGACAATGCAGTATCTAGGTGACATTAGGGTTTTGGTTGATTTTTATCTTAAGGTGTTATTCTAGTACGAACTCTAAGGTAGATTGAACGTTACTACGTACTCTTGAATAGATCGATCAGAAAGAATAACTCTGAGGTGGTTTCGTACCCTACCATAATCGCTTCGTTGTTATCCGCTATTAGTTACTTTGGAGTGACTCTTTGTTGCATGTTGAGGGCTAGTAATATGATCCAATTATGTTATTATTGTTGAGACAACTTGCACTAGTGAAAGTATGAACCCTAGGCCTTGTTTCCTATCATTGCAACACCGTTTATGCTCACTTTTACCACTTGCTACCTTGCTGTTTTTATATTTTCTTATTACAAAAACCTATACTTACCATCCATATTGCACTTGTATCATCATCTCTTTGCCGAACTAGTGCACCTATACAATTTACCATTGTATTGGGTGTGTTGGGGACACAAGAGACTGTTTGTTATTTGGTTGCGAGGTTGCTTCAGAGAGGCCATCTTCATCCTACGCCTCCCAGGGATTGATAAACCTTAGGTCATCCACTTGAGGGAAATTTGCTACTATCCTACAAACATCTGCACTTGGAGGCCCAACAACGTCTACAAGAAGAAGGTTGTGTAGTAGACATCAAGCTCTTTTCTGGCGCCGTTGCCGGGGAGGTGATTGCTTGAAGGTATATCTTTAGATCTTGCAATCGAATCTTTTAGTTTCTTGTTTTCTCACTAGTTTATCCTATAAAAGAAAACTACAAAAAAATGGAATTAAGGTTGCCTCATATGCTTCATCTTTTTAATATCTTTCGTGAAAATGATGGGAAGGAAAATTTTGCTCAAGTACTAGAAGAAGAATTACATAGAATGCTTGGCATAAAATATGTGAATGATGAGCATGATTGCAATGTTGTTAGTATGAATTCTTTGAATACCCATGATGCTAATGATATGCAAAGCCACAAGCTTGGGGATGCTATGTTTGATGAAGATGATATGTTTGGTCCCCCAAGTTTTGATGAGAATATTTATTATGATGAAAGCATGCCTCCTATTTATGATGAGTATATTGACGAAAGTGGATTTGGAGAGGTCATGACTTTATTTAGTGATGAATCCACTATTTCGGAAGAGGTTCCAATTGATTATGAGAACAAAGTTGCTATCTATGATGATTATTCTGATGACTTGTATGCTATTAAGAATAATGATAACCATGAAACTTGTAATCATGATTTTATTTTTCAATTGTATTATGCTTCACATGATAGTTATTTTGTTGAGTTTGCTCCCACTACTATGAATGAGAAGAATTTTGCTTATGTGGAGAGTAATAAAATTTATACGCTTGTAGATCATGAAAAGAATGCTTTATGTGCTGGTTATATTGTTGAATTCATTCATGATGCTACTGAAAATTATTATGAGAGAGTAACATATGCTTGTAGGAATTGCAATAATATCAAGTCTCCTCTCTATGTGCTTAAAGTTTTGAAGTTATGCTTGTTTTGCCTTCCTATGCTAGTTGATTATTGTTCCCATAAGTTGTTTGCTCACAAAATCCCTATGCATAGGAAGTGGGTTAGACTTAAATGTGCTATTCATATGCTTCATGATGCTCTCTTTATGTTTCAATTCTTATCTTTTATGTGAGCATCATTATGCCTAGCTAGGGGCGTTAAACGATAGCGCTTGTTGGGAGGCAACCCAACTTTATTTTTGTTCTTTTTTTTTGCTTATGTTTAGGAATAAATATTGCATCTAGCTTCTGTTTAGATGTGGTTTTGTGTTTTAATTAGAGTTTGTGCCAAGTAGAACCTTTGGGAAGACTTGTGTGAAGTTTATATGATCTTGCTGTGAAAACAGAATCGTTAGCGCTCGCTAGAATGGTCACCAGATTTTACTGGAGTGTGCTATTTAGTTGATTCTTTTTGTAGATGATTAATAGACAAATTCCTCACGTTTACCAATTTATTTCAATTTTTTTGGAGTTACAGTAGTATTCGAAAGTTACAGATTACTACAGACTATTCTGTTTTTGACAGATTCTGTTTTTCGTGTGTTGTTTGCTTATTTCAATGCATCTATGAGTAGTATTGGAAGTATGAACCATAGAGAAGTTGGAATACAGTAGGTTTAACACCAATATAAACAAAGAATGAGTTCATTGCAGTACTTTTGAGTAGTGGTTTGTTTTCTTATACTAACGGAGCTCACGAGATTTTTGTCTAAGTTTTGTGTTGTGAAGTTTTCAAGTTTTGAGTATTGCTTTGATGGACTATGGAACAAAGAGTGGCAAGAGCCTAAGCTTGGGGATGCCCAAGGCACCCCAAGGTAAAATTCAAGGACAACCAAAAGCCTAAGCTTGGGGATGCCCCGGGAAGGCATCCCCTCTTTCGTCTTCATCTATCGGTAACTATACTCGGAGCTATATTTTTATTCACCACATGATATGTGTTTTGCTTGGAGCGTCTATTTGTTTTGTTTTGCTTGCTGTTTGAATAATATCCCAAGATCTGAAATTCTTAAATGTTAGAGAGTCTTCACATAGTTACATAATTATTCAATTACTCATTGATCTTCACTTATATCTTTCGGAGTAGTTTGTTATTGCTCTAGTGCTTCACTTATATCTTTTAGAGCACGGCGGTGGTTTTATTTTGAAGAAATAGATGAACTCTCATGCTTCACTTATATCCTTTTGAGATTCTATTAGAATAGCATGGTAATGTGCTTTGGCTATAAAACTAGCCTTCAAATGATAGGCATCCAAGATCAATGTAGTAAAAACTTTCATACTAAGTGCATTGAATATGATGAGAAGTTGGATGCTTGATAATTGTTTTGAGATATGAGGATAGTGATATTAGAGTCATGCTAGTGGAGTCATTATGAAATTGAGAAATGCTTGTGTTAAAGTTAGTGATTCCCGTAGCATGCACGTATGGTGAACCGCTATGTGATGAAGTTAGAGCATGAGGTATTTGTAGAGTGTCATCCTTTGTGTGGAGTCGGGGGCGCGCGATGGTTAACTCCTACCAACCTCCCCCCTAGGAGCATGCGTTGATTGCTTTGTTTTGATGACTCGTAATTTTTTTCAATAAGTATATGAGTTCTTATGACTAATGTTGAGTCCATGGATTATACGCACTCTCACCCTTCCACCATTGCTAGCCTCTCTTGTACCGTGCAACTTTCGCCGGTACCATACACCCACTATATATCCTTCCTCAAAACAGCCACCATATATCTTCCTCAAAACAGCCACCATACCTACCTATCATGGCATTTCCATAGCCATTCCGAGATATATTGCCATGCAACTTTCCACCGTTCCGTTCATATGACACGCTTCACATTGTCATATTGCCATTCATGATCATGTAGTTGACATCGTATTTGTGGCAAAGCCACCATGCATAATTAATCATACATGTCACTCTTGATTGATTGCACATCTCGGTACACCGCCGGAGGCATTCATATAGGTCATACTTTGTTCTAGTATCGAGTTGTAATATCGAGTTGTAAATCAATATAAGTGTGATGATCATCATTATTAGAGCATTGTCCCATTTGAGGAAAGGCCAATAAAAAAAGAGATGGCCTAAAAAATAGAGAGGGGCTAAATAAAAAAAGCCCCTCCCAAAAAATGAGAGAAAAGAGAGAAGGGACAATTGCTACTATCTTTTTCCACACGTGTGCTTCAAAGTAGCACCATGTTCTTCATGATAGAGAGTCTCATGTTTAGTCACTTTTATATACTAGTGGGAATTTTCATAACTTGGCTTGTATATTCCAACGATGGGCTTCCTCAAATGCTGTAGCGACCCGACCCAAATGGATCGAAGTCTCTGTGCTTAAGTGTCATCCCTGGATCGGTATGCTGACACACACAGTACTCGATGAATTATAACAGAGTTCAATCACACACTTTATTACATCGAGGTCCTCAAAAGAGTATTTATTACAATAATATGGCCAAAGGCCATCTAGATAAAAGTAACTGCGGAAGCATCGAAGGTAAATGAGTCCATCCAACTCCACCGCAAACTGAGTGCAGAACAACGACCTATCGCGCCTTTAATCCTGGTCGGAAAACTCTGCAACATGAGACGTTGCAGCCGTGTAGGTCAGCACATGGAATATGCTGGCAATGTCACACCATAGAAATAATAATAAAGAAAAAGACTATCTCTATATGCAAATTTAGCTGGTAGAGGCTCTAAGTTTAATGTTTGCATAAAGCCAATTTTACCCTACAACAAAGGAATAAATTTTTATTTACTACAAAATTAAAATGCCATTATTGAGAAGGTTCCTCCAACTCAATCCCAAAATTCCCAAGTTATTAGTAACCCAATGATTTCATTAAATAAAGTGATGAGATCAACCAACAATTCACTTCTAGATACTCGGGTTGTCCATAACTGGGGACATGGCTAATCATGATTAGTTTGTACACTCTGCAGAGGTTTGCGCACTTTTCCCCACAAGAATCGACCACCTCCATGATCGGAAGATCGAGACATAGTCTTTCTGAAGTATTTCCTCCAAACCCTGGGTAGACCGGTACACCTACTTTCCCCTACATCAGCTAGTCTACCACGGAAAGAGGTCACACAACTTACTCAACTATGACAGAGCCCATAATGGCTTGTGGTTGCACACGGAAGTTTCTAGGCATGAAATATCTTATGATCCCTTTGAGCCTGGGTGGCGGACCTAGGGTATTCACACGGGTACTCCGGGATTTCCCTTGGGCAAACACTGGTTTCTCTACGTGCCCCAAACAATCCACCCAGATGTGTATTAAATTTGCCACCTTATGTTGTCCCAAAATTATTATCTCTCGCAACTTGCATGTATCACACATACCAATCCCCATCTACGAGCATGGCTAAGCAATATATGATATAACGAATATATCCTGGGGTGATAAAAGGTCATAGGTTCCTACCACATAAACTACAAAGCATAACCACATGTTCCCAATCCTACTCATGCAATCTTTGAGGGTGAAACTAATGCATAGTAAAAACTGGGTATTTAAACTTATGATCAAAGTGTGAACTTGCCTTGCTGACGTTCGCTGAACTCTAAAAATTCGTAGTAGCAAGCTTCGCACTCCGGATGATCTAGCGTAAGCAAGCAATAACATACATAAGCATACAAGCAAAGAATCAAAAAGAAAACGAATAAAAGATTTCGAAAAACTCCAAAAACACCAAAATAATGTTTCTGTACAGAATATAATTTTTACAACAACAAAAATAAATGGTTTTGGTTTTAACAGAAGGTACATGTCGCAAGCTTCGATTTGCAAAAGGAATCACCCAAAACGGAGTTACGAAACTCAAGTTATGGCCTAACGAAGTTTGAATTCAGATCTGTTTGAAATTCAAATTTTAAAATTTTCAAAAATATATTTCGTTTAGTTCTCTGGATAGAGGATATTTTTAGGAAACCGTAGGAAAAAGAATCAACTAAATCGGATCTATAGACTAAAAGGTATACTAGAAACAAGATTTGGTATAGAATCTGAATTGGAAAATATACTGATAAAAGAAAAAAAAATCGGACAGGGTGTTCACCGGACTTGTCGCCGGAGACGAGGAAGAAGGCGGCTCCGGTGTGTTTCGGCGAAGGACGCGTGCGGGACGGTGAAGAGCAACGTGATGCGAAACCGAGGAGCAGTACCGCAGTGGCTGTATCGCCTCCTGGCGTGGTGGAGAAGCCGCCGGAATACACGAACTCCGGCGAGCAATTGGCGAGGTTAGGGAGGGGGAAAAGCTCCAGAAGGAGAGGGCTTCGGACGAGGGGTGAGAGGGGCTCGCGGGGTGCCTTTTATAGGGCTTGGGGAGGTCCAGAGTTGGGTGGGGCAAGAGGTGTTAATGGCTGCAGTTTCAAGCTCTCATGGTGGCCATTAGAGAAGGAATTAAGGCGCACTAGTGAAGGGGAAGGGGTAGAGGAATGCGAGGGGGTTCCGTTCAGAGCAGTTTCTGGGCGAGGGAGAGAAGGGGAGGGGGTGGGGCGCGAGGTGGGGTGCTGCCCTCCATGAGTGCGTACATGTTCTGTAAGGATTCGAGGAAGAAGAAGATAGCGCCTGGGCATGGGCCTGCTGGGCTGCGTTTTTTTTTTTTTTGAAATAGACAAAGAAGGAAAAAAATAAAAAATATTTTTATATAGGACATATATATATCAAAAAAATCAGAAAAATAAATCCTACATGATGAACTATTTTTCAGAGGCTAAATAAAAACTTTATAAAAAACATTTTTTTTCTAAAAATCCAAATGAAACTCAAATTTGAATTCAAAACTTTTGGCATTGTTTTCTTCTGACTTTTTGGAGTGTCATGTTCGCTCCTCTCATACTTTTGAACAAGTATCTCGTTAGGGATTTTTGAAATAAATTTCAATTGCCATGTAGAATTCAAAGTCAGATAAAATTCAAATGACTCTGAAATTTCCAAATGACACTCAAATAAAAAAAATGCATAGATGCTTAGCTAATAATTGTAAAACATTCCAAATTGAAAATTTGGGATGTTACAAACCTACCCCCCTTAATATGAATCTCGCCCTCGAGATTCAGGTTGGCTAGCAAAAAGGTGTGGGTGATCCTGTCGAAGATCTTCTTCGCGTTCCCAGGTGGCTTCTTCCTCGGTATGATGACTCCACTGAACCTTGCAAAACTTGATGACCTTGCTGCGGGTAACCCTGCTTGTTGTTTCGAGAATCTTGACGGGCTTCTCCTCATAGGTCAGATCACTATCCAACTGTATGGCCTCCAGTGGCACTGTATCTCTCAAAGGAATATCAGCCATCTCTGCATGGCACTTCTTCAACTGGGAAACGTGAAACACATCATGAACTCCTGACAAGGCTTCGGGTAATTCCAACTTGTAGGCAACTTCACCCATGCGTTCCAAAATTCTGTATGGCCCCACAAATTGTGGTGCTAGTTTGCCTTTAACTCCAAACCGTTTAACACCTCGAAGTGGAGACACACGAAGATATGCTCTATCTCCGACTTCATAAGTTACTTCCTTGCGTTTAGTATCGGCATAACTCTTCTGTCTGGATTGGGCTATCTTAAGTCTGTCACGGATCAACTTGACTTTCTCCTCTGAATCTTTAATTAAATCTGGTCCGAATAATTTACGGTCTCCAACTTCATCCCACATTAATGGTGTCCTGCACCTCCTTCCGTACAAAGCTTCGAAAGGGGCCATCTTCAAACTAGCTTGATAGTTGTTGTTATATGAGAATTCTGCGTATGGCAAATTATCATCCCAACTAGATCCATAATCTAGCGCACAAGCTCTCAACATGTCCTCCAGAATCTGATTGACTCTCTCGGTCTGCCCATCTGTCTGCGGATGAAAGGCTGTACTGAACTCTAGCCTGATACCCAAAGTTTCATGTAACTGATGCCAAAACATTGAGGTAAATTGTGTTCCTCTATCTGATACGATGGTCCTCGGAACTCTGTGCAGACATACGATCCTGGTCATGTATATCTTGGCCAATTTAGCACTTGTATATGTGGTTTTCACGGGGATGAAGTGAGCTACCTTGGTCAAGCGATCAACTACTACCCAAATAGAATCATAGCCTGATCGTGTCCTGGGCAATCCTGTAATAAAGTCCATGCCAAGCTTGTCCCACTTCCAATCCGGTATCGGCAAAGGCTGAAGTAATCCTGCTAGTTTCTGGTGCTCTGCCTTAACTCTCTGACATACGTCGCATACTGCTACATACTCGGCAATATCCTTCTTCATACCTCTCCACCAGAAACTTTCCTTCAAGTCCAAATACATCTTGGTGTTTCCTGGGTGTATCGAATAAGGCGAATCATGAGCCTCCTGAAGAATCAACTTCCTGATCTCTGTGTCATTTGGCACATAAATACGCTGCTCAAACCATAAGGTTCCGTGTTCATCCTCACGAAATCCTTCTGCCTTTCCTTGGTTCATCCTTTCCTTTATTTCCGCAATACCTTTGTCTAACTTCTGGGCTTCTCGAATCTTTCCCAACAAGGTGGATTGAATTTCCATTGCGGTAACAAAACCGCGTGGTACTATCTCCAATCGGAGATCTCTGAGATCATCAATTAACTCTTGAGGTAATCCTCCTGCTGTGAGGGTATTGACATAACTCTTGCGGCTCAATGCATCTGCCACAACATTGGCCTTTCCTGGGTGATAGTGCAATTTCATGTCATAATCTTTTATGAGCTCCAACCATCTTCTCTGCCTGAGGTTCAACTCCTTTTGCGTGAAGATGTATTTCAAACTCTTGTGATCCGTGTAAACATCACAATGATTTCCAATAAGAAAATGCCTCCAGGTCTTGAGCGCATGCACTACGGCTGCTAACTCTAAATCATGCGTGGCATAATTCCGCTCATGGGGTCGAAGTTGACGTGAGGCATATGAAACAACTCTTCCTTCTTGCATAAGAACACCTCCAAGTCCCTGACGAGAAGCGTCGCAATATACCTGAAAATCCTTGTGTATATTCGGAAGAATTAGTACTGGGGCTGTGACCAAACGTTTCTTCAACTCCTGAAAACTGGCCTCACATTCCTCGGTCCAATTAAACTTGCTGTCTTTCTTTAATAACTCTGTCATGGGCTTTGCGATCTTGGAGAAATTCTCAATAAATCTTCGGTAATATCCTGCAAGTCCAAGGAAACTGCGAATCTCTCCGACTGAGGTGGGTGCCTTCCATTCGGTGACGGCTTCAACTTTCGAAGGATCCACTGCTATTCCTTCCCCTGATATAACATGTCCGAGAAATCCAACTTTCTTCAACCAGAATTCACACTTGTTGAACTTTGCATATAATTGATGTTCCCTGAGCTTCTCAAGAACCAAGTGCAAATGTTCCTTGTGTTCTTCTTCATTCTTTGAGTAAATCAATATATCATCAATGAATACCACAACAAACTTATCCAAGAACTCCATGAATACCTTATTCATCATATTCATAAAATAGGCAGGGGCATTAGTCAAACCAAAAGACATGACTGTATACTCATAAAGCCCATATCTCGTGGTAAAGGCTGTCTTGGGTATATCCTGTTCTCTAATCTTCAGCTGGTGATATCCAGATCGAAGATCGATTTTTGAGAAAACTTCTGCTCCTTGTAGCTGGTCGAACAAATCATTGATCATCGGCAAAGGGTACTTGTTCTTGATCGTCACCTCATTCAACGCACGGTAATCCACAACCATTCTCAAGGATCCATCCTTCTTCTCAACTAGAAGCACTGGGGCTCCCCAAGGTGATGAACTCGGTCGAATATAACTTTTCTCCAATAATTCCTTAATCTGCTTCTTAATTTCCTCCAGATCATTTGCGGGCATCTGATACGGTCTCTTGGATATTGGTCCGGTGCCTGGTAACAATTCAATCAAAAACTCTATGTCTTGATCCGGTGGCATGCCTGGTAGTTCCTCTGGAAAAACATCAGGATAATCCTTCACAATTGGTACTTCCTCTTGAACAACTCCCGAAAGAGAATTCACTTGAGTCCTCCTTGGCGTATGCCTCGACACATACTTAATTCGTTTCCCCTCTAGGGTGGTGAGAAGAATCGACTTACTGGCACAATCAATATTCCCTTCATACTTGGATAGCCAGTCCATGCCTAGAATTACGTCCAATCCTTGTGATTCTAGGATGATGAGGTCTGTGGGAAAAACGTGTCTCCCTATGGTCAATGGCAACTGAAAACATCCCCGACTAGCCATATTCTCTGCTCCTGGGGAACTCACTAACATTGGTGTTTTAAGGGCTACGGTCGGCAACTTAAACTTATCCACAAACCCCCTTGATATGAATGAATGCGATGCACCAGTGTCAAAAAGAACAAGGGCTGTAAATGAATTAATCAAGAACTTACCAACAACGGCGTCAGGCTGGTCATAAACTTCCTCCACATTGACATGGTTCACCTGACCTCTGGTAAAAGGATTTGGCTTCTTTCCAGAGCTTCCATTGCCATTCCCGTTCTTCGCCTCGGGACATTCGGTGGCGTAGTGTCCGGTCTTCCCGCACTTGAAACAGGTAATGTGGCTCAGATCCTTCTTTGTCGGTGTAGCGGGGTTGGAGTGATGCTGATTGTTGTTTCCTCCATTTCCATTGCCATTCCTATGGCTATGGTTGTGTCCATTCCCTCCATGATGTGAATGTCCTCCATGGTTATGGTGAGTGTGTCCACCATACTTGCCCGATCCTGATCCATTATTTCCCGAGTACGGGGTATAGCGGGGCTTCTGCTGAACTCCAGAGTTGTACTTTCCCTGTCCGTACTTCCTCTTGCGGTTTTCCACCTGCTGCTGCTTGCCTTCCAGAATGAGAGCCTTGTCAACCAACTCTTGATAATGTTAAAGGTAGCCACAGTCAACTGAAGTCCCAGATCATCATTTAGTCCCTCAAGAAATTTCTCCTGCTTAGAGGCATCATCAGCCACGTCTCCGGGAGCATACCTGGATAACTTGCTGAATTCCTCCACATAATCACCAACAGAATGATTACCCTGGCGTAAGTTGCGGAACTCACGCTTCTTCAGACTCATAGCTCCGGCTGAAACATGTGCAGTACGAAACGCCTGTTGGAACTGATCCCAAGTCACATTTGCTATGGGGAATGTGGTGGTGTAATTCTCCCACCACGAAGCTGCTGGTCCATCCAGTTGATGTGCGGCAAAGCGCACCTTCTCTGCGTCAGTACATCCTGCGGTGGTCAGCTCCCTTCCGATCTTGCGGAGCCAGTCATCTGCGACGATCGGCTCCGTGCTGCTAGAGAACATGGGTGGGTTCAACCTCAGGAAACGGGTAAGGTTGTCGACTGGGGGTGGCGGCGGTGGGTTGTTGTTGTTGTTCTGGTTCTGATTCTGGATGAGTAGCTGCATGAGGGCATTCTGGTTCTGGATCAACTGGGTAAGTTCCGGCGGAAATTCCGGGTCACGTCTCGGAGGCATCTGTTAGGTTTAGAGTGGATGAGAAATTAGAATAGAATAAGGGCCTAATGAGAGAAATCACTACCCATATGCTTATGATAGCAATAAAACTTCAAATCAAGCAATTCACACAAATCACACCACACAAGCAAAACCTACAGGTAAGGTCATATCCACAAGAGATATGATCTCTTCATACTACCGCAATCATTCGTTGGACTACATTTGGTTGTGGTGGTCTGAACTAAATCTTCTCAACTCTACTTCTTCTTCTTCGTCAATGATGTCTTCATGGGTCTTGGTCTCATCAGCTGAGAAACTTGGCCATGGGGTTCAACAACTATTGAATTGAAGTAGAGAAGAGATAGAAATGAATAGAGAAGAGTACAGACCAACGGATATATAAGGACGTGGTAAAATAGAGTTATCTTCCTATGGTTTTCCATTTCCTAGTGGTCGCGTCCTATAGTCAGCGTGTGCTCTGATACCATCATGTAGCGACCCGACCCAAATGGATCGAAGTCTCTGTGCTTAAGTGTCATCCCTGG
Source organism: Secale cereale (assembly GCA_902687465.1). Taxonomy (NCBI): domain Eukaryota; kingdom Viridiplantae; phylum Streptophyta; class Magnoliopsida; order Poales; family Poaceae; genus Secale; species Secale cereale. The sequence goes on from LR738712.1 coordinate 658,621,935, forward strand.
ATCGGTATGCTGACACACAAAGTACTCGATGAATTATAACAGAGTTCAATCACACACTTTATTACATCGAGGTCCTCAAAAGAGTATTTATTACAATAATATGGCCAAAGGCCATCTAGATAAAAGTAACTGCGGAAGCATCGAAGGTAAATGAGTCCATCCAACTCCACGGCAAACTGAGTGCAGAACAATGACCTATCGCGCCTTTAATCCTGGTCGGAAAACTCTACAACATGAGACGTTGCAGCCGTGTAGGTCAGCACATGGAATGTGCTGGCAATGTCACACCATAGAAATAATAATAAAGAAAAAGACTATCTCTATATGCAAATTTAGCTGGTGGAGGCTCTAAGTTTAATGTTTGCATAAAGCCAATTTTACCCTACAACAAAGGAATAAATTTTTATTTACTACAAAATTAAAATGCCATTATTGAGAAGGTTCCTCCAACTCAATCCCAAAATTCCCAAGTTATTAGTAACCCAATGATTTCATTAAATAAAGTGATGAGATCAACCAACAATTCACTTCTAGATACTCGGGTTGTCCATAACCGGGGACACAGCTAATCATGATTAGTTTGTACACTCTGCAGAGGTTTGCGCACTTTTCCCCACAAGACTCGACCACCTCCATGATCGGAAGATCGAGACATAGTCTTTCTGAAGTATTTCCTCCAAACCCTGGGTAGACCGGTACACCTACTTTCCCCTACATCAGCTAGTCTACCACGGAAAGAGGTCACACAACTTACTCAACTATGCCAGAGCCCATAATGGCTTGTGGCTGCACACGGAACTTTCTAGGCATGAAATATCTTATGATCCCTTTGAGCCTGGGTGGCGGACCTAGGGTATTCACACGGGTACTCCGGGATTTCCCTTGGGCAAACACTGGTTTCTCCAGGTGCCCCAAACAATCCACCCAGATGTGTATTAAATTTGCCACCTTATGTTGTCCCAAAATTATTATCTCTCGCAACTTGCATGTATCACACATACCAATCCCCATCTACGAGCATGGCTAAGCAATATATGATATAACGAATATATCCCGGGGTGATAAAAGGTCATAGGTTCCTACCACATAAACTACAAAGCATAACCACATGTTCCCAATCCTACTCATGCAATCTTTGACGGTGAAACTAATGCATAGTAAAAACTGGGTATTTAAACTTATGATCAAAGTTTGAACTTGCCTTGCTGACGTTCGCTGAACTCTAAAGATTTGTAGTAGCAAGCTTCGCACTCCGGATGATCTAGCGTAAGCAAGCAATAACATACATAAGCATACAAGCAAAGAATCAAAAAGAAAACGAATAAAAGATTTCGAAAAACTCCAAAAACACCAAAATAATGTTTCTGTACAGAATATAATTTTTACAACAACAAAAATAAATGGTTTTGGTTTTAACAGAAGGTACATGTCGCAAGCTTCGATTTGCAAAAAGAATCACCCAAAACGGAGTTACGAAACTCAAGTTATGGCCTAACGAAGTTTGAATTCAGATCTGTTTGAAATTCAAATTTTAAAATTTTCAAAAATATATTTCGTTTAGTTCTCTGGATAGATGATATTTTTAGGAAACCGTAGGAAAAAGAATCAACTAAATCGGATCTATAGACTAAAAGGTATACTAGAAACAAGATTTGGTATAGAATCTGAATTGGAAAATATACTGATAAAAGAAAAAAAAATCGGACAGGGTGTTCACCGGACTTGTCGCCGGAGACGAGGAAGAAGGCGGCTCCGGTGTGTTTCGGCGAAGGACGCGTGCGGGACGGTGAAGAGCAACGTGATGCGAAACCGAGGAGCAGTACCGCAGTGTCTGTATCGCCTCCTGGCGTGGTGGAGAAGCCGCCGGAATACACGAACTCCGGCGAGCAATTGGCGAGGTTAGGGAGGGGGAAAAGCTCCAGAAGGAGAGGGCTTCGGACGAGGGATGAGAGGGGCTCGCGGGGTGCCTTTTATAGGGCTCGGGTTGGTCCAGAGTTGGGTGGGGCAAGAGGTCTTAATGGATGCAGTTTCAAGCTCTCATGGTGGCCATTAGAGAAGGAATTAAGGCGCACTAGTGAAGGGGAAGGGGTAGAGGAATGCGAGGGGGTTCCGTTCAGAGCAGTTTCTGGGCGAGGGAGAGAAGGGGAGGGGGTGGGGCGCGAGGTGGGGTGCTGCCCTACATGCGTGCGTACATGTTCTGTAAGGATTCGAGGAAGAAGAAGATAGCGCCTGGGCATGGGCCTGCTGGGCTGCGTTTTTTTTTGAAATAGACAAAAAAGGAAAAAAAATAAAAAATATTTTTATATAGGACATATATATATCAAAAAAATCAGAAAAATAAATCCTACATAATGAACTATTTTTCAGAGGCTAAATAAAAACTTTATAAAAAACATTTTTTTTCTAAAAATCCAAATGAAACTCAAATTTAAATTCAAAACTTTCGGCATTGTTTTCTTCTGACTTTTTGGAGTGTCATGTTCGCTCCACTCATACTTTTGAACAATTGTCTCGTCAGGGATTTTTGAAATAAATTTCAATTGCCATGTAGAATTCAAAGTCAGAGAAAATTCAAATGCCTCTGAAATTTCCAAATGACACTCAAATAAAAAAATGCATAGATGCTTAGCTAATAATTGTAAAACATTCCAAATTGAAAATTTGGGATGTTACAAATGCCCTAGGTCTTCGTGAGCAAGCAAGTTGGATGCACACCCACTTAGTTTCTTTTGTTGAGCTTTCATACATTTATAGCTCTAGTGCATCCGTTGCATGGCAATCCCTACTCACTCACATTGATATCTATTGATGGGCATCTCCATAGCCCGTTGATACGCCTAGTCGATGTGAGACTATCTCCCTCCTTTTGGTCTTCTCCACAACCGCCACTCTATTCCACATAGTGCTATATCCATGGCTCACGCTCATGTATTGCGTGAAAGTTGAAAGGTTTGAAAGAATTGAGTATGAAAACAAGTGCTTGGCTGAAATCGGGATTGTGCATGATATGAATATTTTGTGTGATGAAGAGGGAGCATAGCCAGACTATATGATTTTGTAGGGATAACTTTCTTTAGCCATAGTATTTTGAGAAGACATGATTGATTTGTTAGTGTGCATGAAGTATTATTATTTCTTATGTCAATATAGACTTTTGTTTTGAATCTTTCAGATCTGAACATTCATGCCACAATTAAGAGAATTACATTGAAAATTATGCTGGTTAGCATTCCAAATCCAAAATTTTATTTTTATCATTTACCTACTCGAGGAAGAGCAGGAATTAAGCTTGGGGATGCTTGATACATCTCCAACGTATCTATAATTTTTGATTGTTCCATGCTATTATATTATCCTTCTAGGATGTTTTATGGGCTTTATTATACACTTTTATATTATTTTTGGGACTAACCTTTTAACCCAGAGCCCAGTGCCAGTTTTTGTTTTTCTCCTATTTTAGGGTTTCGCAGAAAAGGAATATCAATCGGAGCCCAATTGACCTGAAACTCAACGGAGGATGTTTTTGGACCTAAACAAGCCCAGGAAGTGCCGGAGGGGGACGAGAGGACCCACGGGCTGCCCACGAGGGTGGGGGCGCGCCCCCCCTACTGGGCGCGCCCCTGCCTCGTGGACAGCCCGTAGCCCCCCTTTGCTTGGCCTCGACTCCAACACCTCCTATATATACTGAAACCTCCGGAAAATAACCTAGATCGGGAGTTCTGCCGCCGAAAGCCCCTGTAGCCACCGAAAACCAATCTAGATCCCATTCCGACACCCTGTCGGAGGGGGGAACCCTCACCGGTGGCCATCTTCATCATTCCGACGCTCTCCATGATGAGGAGGGAGTAGTCCACCCTCGGGGCTGAGGGTATGTACCATTAGCTATGTGTTTGATCTCTCTCTCTCATGTTCTTGAGATGGCACGATCTTGATGTATCGCAAGCTTTTCTATTATAGTTGGATCTTATGATGCTTCTCCCCCTCTACTCTCTTGTAATGGATTGAGTTTTCCCTTCGAAGTTATCTTATCGGATTGAGTCTTTAAGGATTTGAGAACACTTGGTGTATGTCTTGCACGTGCTTATCTGTGGTGACAATGGGATATCATGTGATCTACTTGATGTATGTTTTGGTGATCAACTTGCGGGTTACGTGATCTTGGGAATCTATGCATAGGGGTTGGCACACGTTTTCGTCTTTGACTTTTCGGTAGAAAATTTTGGGGCACTCTTTGAAGTTCTATGTGTTGGTTGAATAGATGAATCTGAGATTGTGTGATGCATATCGTATAATCATGCCCATGGATACTTGAGGTGACAATGGAGTATCTAGGTGACATTAGGGTTTTGGTTGATTTGTATCTTAAGGTGTTATTCTAGTACGAACTCTAAAATAGATTGAACGTTACTATGGACTCTTGAATAGATCGATCAGAAAGAATAACTTTGAGGTGGTTTCGTACCCTAACATAATCTCTTCGTTGTTCTCCGCTATTAGTTACTTTGGAGTGACTCTTTGTTGCATGTTGAGGGCTAGTAATATGATCCAATCATGTTATTATTGTTAAGAGAACTTGCACTAGTGAAAGTATGAACCTTAGGCCTTGTTTCCTATCATTGCAACACCGTTTATGCTCACTTTTACCACTTGTTACCTTGCTGTTTTTGTATTTTCTTATTACAAAAACCTATATCTACCATCCATATTGCACTTGTATCACCATCTCTTCGCCGAACTAGTGCACCTATACAATTTACCATTGTATTGGGTGTGTTGAGGACACGAGAGACTCTTTGTTATTTGTTTGCAGGGTTGCTTGAGAGAGACCATCTTCATCCTACGCCTCCCACGGATTTAATAAACCTTAGGTCATCCACTTGAGGAAAATTTGCTAGTGTCTTACAAACCTCTGCACTTGGAGGCCCAACAACGTCTACAAGAAGAAGGTTGTGTAGTAGACATCATCTCCTACTAGATTGATACCTTGGTTCTCAAAAACTGAGGGAAATACTTATGCTACTGTGCTGCATCACCCTTTCCTCTTTGAGGGAATACAACGCAAGCTCGAGAAGTAGCAAGAAGAATTTCTGGCGCCGCTGCCGGGGAGGCTTACGCAAAAGTCATATACCAAGTACCTATCACAAACCCTTATCCTTCGCATTACATTTTTTCCTCTCGTTTTCCTCTCACCCACTTCACCCTTGCCGTTTATTTGCCCTTCTTTTTGCCGTGTGTTTACCATTCGCTTGCTTCTTGTTTGCTTGGGTGTTGGATTGCTTGCTTGTCACTATGGCTCAGAACAATACCAAATTGTGTGACTTCTCCAATACCAACAATAATGATTTTATTAGCATTCCGATTGCTCCTATTACCGATGCTGAATCTTGTGAGATCAATGCTGCTCTGTTGAATCTTGTCATGAAAGATCAATTTTCCGGCCTTCCTAGTGAAGATGCCGCTACCCATCTAAGCAACTTTGTTGAGTTGTGTGATATGCAAAAGAAGATGATATGGATAGTGATATTGTTAAATTGAAGTTATTTCCGTTTTCACTTAGAGATCATGCTAAAACTTGGTTTTCCTCTTTGCCTAGAAATAGTATTGATTCCTGGAATAAGTGCAAAGATGCTTTTATCTGTAAGTATTTTCCTCCTACTAAGATTATCTCTCTTAGAAACGATATTATGAATTTTAAGCAACTAGATCATGAGCATGTTGCACAAGCTTGGGAGAGTATGAAATTAATGATACGTAATTGTCCCACACATGGTTTGAACTTATGGATGATTATACAAAACTTTTATGCTGGCTTGAATTTTGCTTCTAGAAATCTTTTAGATTCGGCCGCAGGAGGCACTTTCATGGAAACTACCTTAGGAGAAGCTACCAAACTCCTAGATAATATTATGGTTAATTAATTTCAATGGCACACTGAAAGATCTACTAGTAAAAAACTGCATGCTATCGAAGAGATTAGTCTTTTGAGTGGAAAGATGGATGAACTTATGAAATTAATTGCTACTAAGAGTGCTTCTTCTGATCCTTATGATATGCCTTTATCCACGTTGATTGAAAATAATAATGAATCTTTGGATGTGAATTTTGTTGGTAGGAATAATTTTGGTAACAATGCTTATAGAGGAAACTTTAATCCTAGGCCTTTTCCTAGTAATTCCTCTAATAATTCTGGTAATTCCTACAATAACTCTTATGGAAAGATGCCTTCTGAATTTGAAACTAGTGTTAAAGAGTTTATGAATTCGCAAAAGAATTTAAATGCCTTGCTTGAAGAAAAATTGCTTAAGATTGATGAATTGGCTAGAAGCATGGATAGAATTACTCTTGATGTCGATTCCTTGAAACTTAGATCTATTCCACCTAAGCATGATATCAATGAGTCTCTCAAAGCCATGAGAATTACCATTGGTGAATGCAAAGAAAGAACCACTTGGATGCATGCTAAAAAGAGTGCTTTATAAAAGCGTGTTCTTCTAGTTATCATGAAAATAAAGATGAAGATCTAAAAGTTATTGATGTGTCTCCTATTATATCCTTGCTTTCTAGTATGAATCTTGATAAAGATGGGACTGGAGATGAGTCTACTTTAATTAAAAGGCGTCCTAATGATTTGGAGTTTTTAGATCTTGATGCTAAAATTGTTAAAAGTGGGATTGAAGAGATTAAAACTTTGCATAGTGATGAACCCACTACTTTGGATTTCAAGGGATTAAATTATGATAATTGCTCTTTGATTGATTGTATTTCCTTGTTGCAATCTGTACTAAATTCTCCGCATGCTTATAGTCAAAATAAAGCTTTTACCAAACACATAGTTGATACTTTGATGCAATCTTATGAAGAAAAACTTGAACTAGAAGATTCTATCCCTAGAAATCTTTATGATGAATGGGAACCTACTATTAAAATTAAAATTAAGGATCATGAATGCTTTGCCTTGTGTGATTTGGGTGCAAGTGTTTCCACTATCCCAAAAACTTTGTGTGATTTGTTAGGTTTCCATGAGCTTGATGATTGTTCTTTAAATATGCATCTTGCGGATTCTACTATTAAGAAACCTATGGGAAGGATTAATGATGTTCTTATTGTTGCCAATAGGAATTATGTGCATGTAGATTTCATTGTTCTTGATATAGATTGCAATCCTTCATGTCCTATTATTCTTGGTAGACCTTTCCTTAGAACGATTGGTGCAATTATTGATATGAAGGAAGGAAATATTAGATTCCAATTTCTATTAAGGAAAGGCATGGAACACTTTCCTAGAAATAAAATTAAATTACCATATGAATCTATTATGAGAGCCACTTATGGATTGCCTTCCAAAGATGGCAATACCTAGATCTATCCTTGTATCGTGCCTAGCTAGGGGCGTTAAACGATAGCGCTTGTTGGGAGGCAACCCAATTTTATTTTCTTTGTTTTTGCTTCTGTTTATGAATAAATATTTCATCTAGCTTCTGTTTAGATGTGGTTTTGTGTTTTAATTAGTGTTTGTGCCAAGTAGAACCTTTGGAAAGACTTGTGTGAAGTTTATATGATCTTGCTGTAAAAAACAGAAACGTTAGCGCTCACGAGAATAGTCACCAGATTTTACTAGAGAGTGCTATTTAGTTGATTATTTTTGCAGATGATTAATAGACAAATTTCTCACGTTTACCAATTTATTTCAAATTTTTTGGAGTTACAGAAGTATCCGAAAGTTACAGATTACTACAGACTGTTCTGTTTTTGACAGATTCTGTTTTTCGTGTGTTGTTTGCTTATTTTGATGAATCTATGAGTAGTATTGGGAAGTATGAATCATAGAGAAGTTGGAATACAGTAGTTTTCACACCAATATAAAAAAATAATGAGTTCATTACAGTACCTTTGAGTGGTGGTTTGTTTTCTTATACTAACGGAGCTCACGAGATTTTTGGCTAAGTTTTGTGTTGTGAAGTCTTCAAGTTTTGAGTATGGCTTTGATGGACTATGGAACAAAGAGTGGCAAGAGCCTAAGCTTTGGGATGCCCAAGGCACCCCAAGGTAAAATTAAAGTACAACCAAAATCCTAAGCTTGGGGATGCCCCGGGAAGGCATCCCCTCTTTCGTCTTCATCTATCGATAACTATACTCGGGACTATATTTTTATTCACCACATGATATGTGTTTTACTTGGACCGTCATGTATGATTTGAGTCTTTGCTTGTTAGTTTGCCACAATCATCCTTGCCGGACACACCTTTTTGAGAGAGATAAATATGGTCTAGAATTTGTTAGAACACTCTATGTGCTTCACTTATATCTTTTGAGCTAAATAGTTTTGCTCTAGTGCTTCACTTATATCTTTTAGAGCACGGTGGTGATACGTCCAAAACGTATCTATAATTTCTGCTTGCTCCATGCCACTTTTGGGTGATATTGCTATGATATTCATACACTTCCATACACTTCTGATCATATTTGGACTAACTTACTAATCCAGTGCACCCCAGTGCCAGTTTCTGTTTTCGGCTGTTTTTGTATTTCAGTTTTTCACGTTACGAGAACTGCCCGGAAAAATCCAGAAAAATTATATAAAAAATCAGCGTTTCGGAAACAACCGTGCGTCCGAAGGACAGCCGGGGGGGGGCCACCAGGGCTCCAGGCGCCCTGGCGGCGCCCCCCCCCCCCGGGCCGCGCCGGGGGGGCGCCTGGGCCCCCCGAAGCTTCCCCAATGCCCCCCTTTGGCATATATTTAAAGCGTCCTCCGAAACCCTCAGAACAGGAACTCTTTTCGTGATCCCATCTCTGTTCCGCCGCCGCCGCCGCTTCCAAGATCGGGAGCACCAGGAGAACTCTTCCCGGCACCCTGCCAGAGGGGAGGATCACCACCAGGAGCTTCTCCACCACCATGGACGCCTCTCGGATGAGTCGTGAGTAGTCTCCCTTGGACCATGAGTCCATGACCAGTAGCTATGTGATGTTCTCCTCCCGTTCTTATGCTTCACTAATTACTCCTCGTGAGTTGCCCTACATGATCAAGGCACATATGTAATCCTTATGTTGTTGCTATGTTGAGTTTGCTGGGATCCGATGGATTATGAGATTATGTTCAGATTGGTCTTGAGTAATATATTTGATCTACCTCTTTTATATTTATGTTCATAAGTAATTCTTGCATGTTCTCCGTTGTTATTTATTGCTTTGGCCAAGTAATACGTAGTGACTCCAAGAGGGAACGTTATGCTCGATTGTGGGTTCATGCCCCTCGATGACTAGCTTGAGTGACAGAAACATGAGTCTAGGGGATGTGTTGTTGCCACAAGGGGGAAAACAACGGTGCTTGTGCCCGCGGGTGCAAGGATTGTTTACTTTACGCAAAGTTCTTTTAATGCAGTTGTCTGTTGCATTGAGTTTACACTATGGGTGGGACTCGCAATTTAATACCAGCGAGATGTTCTGGATAGATATCTCAAGGTGGATGATTAGTAGTAGATATTGATGGATTTCGGTCTACTTACTTTGGCGTACCGCCCATGCTTTGAACCTCAACCTTTCTTGCAATGTAATCAGCATTGGTTTGCGCTCGTAGGTCCTGTCAATTTCCCAGCTGTAATTCGTTTACCTCACATAGCTGTTTTATCGTCTTTTGGGAGAGAGACATCACTAGTGAACATCATGAGACTCCGGTCCATATTACCATCATTGATCACATCCGCTATTTACTTTTCGCTTTTACTTACTATTGCAAAACACTATCTATCACTACTATCATTGCTTTTAATCCTTTGTGAACTACAAGGCCGGAGGGATTGACAACCTCTCTGTACTCGTTGGGAGCAAAGTTATTTGTATCTGTGTGCAGGTCCACGTTGATTGCTAATCCGCGCCGTTAGCAGTTGACACCTACTTGTTGAACCTAGGAGTCTCTGGGGATTCGATCCTTGGCATCTTTGCTAAGGGAAAACACTTCCACAACACTGCATCTTACACCTTCCACTTGGGGTAACCAACGAGGGGTTCGAGGCCCATCAGGTGGTGATTTTATTTTGTAGAAATTGTTGATCTCTCATGCTTAACTTATATCCTTTTGAGAGTCTTTTAGAACAGCATGGTAATGTGCTTTGGTTATAAAACTAGTCCTAATATGATAGGCATCCAAGATGAATGTAGTAAAAACTTTCATACAAAGTGCATCGAATATGATGAGAAGTTTGATACTTGATGATTGTTTTGAGATATGGGGATAGTGATATTAGAGTCATGCAAGTCGAGTTATTATGAATTTGAGAAATACTTGTGTTAAAGTTTGTGATTCCCGTAGCATGCACGTATGGTGAACCGCTATGTGACGAAGCTAGGGCATGAGGTATTTGTAGAGTGTCATCCTTTGTGTGGAGGTCGGGGGCGCGCGATGGTTAACTCCTACCAACCTCCCCCCTAGGAGCATGCGTTGATTGCTTTGTTTTGATGACTTGTAAATTTTTGCAATAAGTATATGAGTTCTTTATGACTAATGTTCAGTCCATGGATTATACGCACTCTCATGCTTCCACCATTGCTAGCCTCTCTTGTACCACGCAACTTTCGCCGGTACCATACACCCACTATATACCTTCCTTAAAACAGCCACCATAGTCCTTCCTCTAAACAGCCACCATACCTACCTATCATGGCATTTCCATAGCCATTCCGAGATATATTTCCATGCAACTTTCCACCGTTCCATTCATATGACACGCTTCATATTGTCATATTGACATGCATGATCATGTAGTTGACATCGTATTTGTGGCTAGGCCACCATGCATAATTTTTCATACATGTCACTCTTGATTCATTGCACATCCATGTACACCGCCAGAGGCATTCATATAGAGTCATGCTTTGTTCTAGTATCGAGTTGTAATGTCGAGTTGTAAATCAATATAAGTGTGATGATCATCATTATTAGAGCATTGTCCCAAAGAAAAAAAAAGAAAAAAAAAAGAAAGGCCAAGCAAAAGAAAGGCCCAAAAAAGAAAAAGAAAAGAAAAGAAAAGAAAAGAAAAGGGACAATGCTACTATCTTTTTTCCGCACTTGTGCTTCAAAGTAGCACCATGTTCTTCATGATAGAGAGTCTCATACTTAGTCACTTTCATATACTAGTGGGAATTTTTATTATAGAACTTGGATTGTATATTCCAACAATGGGCTTCCTCAAATGCCTAGGTCTTCGTGAGCAAGCAAGTTGGATGCACACCCACTTAGTTTCTTTTGTTGAGCTTTCATACATTTTTAGCTCTAGTGCATCCGTTGCATGGTAATCCCTACTCACTCACATTGATATCTATTGATGGGCATCTCCATAGACCATCGGTACGCCTAGTTGATGTGAGACTATCTTCCTCCTTTTTGTCTTCTCCACAACCACCACTCTATTCCACCTATAGTGCTATATCCATGCCCCACGCTCATGTATTGCGTGAAAGTTGAAAGGTTTGAAAAAATTGAGTATGAAAACAAGTGCTTGGCTGAAACAGGGTTGTGCATGATATGAATATTTTGTGTGATGAAGAGGGAGCATAGCCAGAATATATGATTTTGTAGGGATAACTTTCTTTGGCCATGTTATTTTGAGAAGACATGATTGCTTTGTTAGTATGCTTGAAGTATTATTATTTCTTATGTCAATATAGACTTTTATCTTGAATCTTTCGAATCTGAACATTCATGCCACAATAAAGAGAATTACATTGAAAATTATGTTGGTTAGCATTCCACATCAAAAATTCTGTTTTTATCATTTACCTACTCGAGGACGAGCAAGAATTAAGCTTGGGGATGCTTGATACGTCTCCAAGGTATATATATTTTTTTAGTGTTCCATGCTATTATATATGATGTTTTGGATGTTTAATGGGCTTTATTATACACTTTTATATTATTTTTGGGACTAACCTATTAACCCAAAGGCCCAGTCCAGATTGTTGTTGTTTTTGCCTATTTCATTGTTTCGCAAAAAAGGAATATCAAACGGAGTCCAAACATAATGAAACCTTCGGGAGAGTTATTTTTGGAACGATATCTTCACGAGAGACTTGAGAACCATGGCAGAGGGGACACGTGGTGCCCACGAGGGTCCAGGGCGTGCCCCCTCCCCCTGGGCGCGCCCCCACCCTCGTGGGCCCCACGTTGCTCCACCGACGTACTCCTTCCTCCTATATATACCCATGTACCCTGAAAACATCAAAGCAATAGAGAAAATCCTAATTCCACCACCGCAACCTTCTGTTCCCGTGAGATCCCATCTTGGGGCCTGTTCCGGAGCTCCACCGGAGGGGGGATCTTCCACGGAGTGCTTCTAAATCAACACCATCGCCTCACCATGAGTTGTGAGTAGTTTACCATAGACCTTCAGGTCCATAGTTAGTACCTAAATGGCGTCTTCTCTCTTTTTGGATCTCAATACTAAGTTCTCCTCGGTCTTCGAGGAGATATACTCGATGTAATCTTTTTGTGATGTCCCATTCCTCTTCGAGGAAGAAAGGGTGATGTAGCACAGTAGCGTAAGGCGGTGTACAGGGATGTGCAATGAATCAAGAGTGACATGTATGAAAAATTATGCATGGTGGCCTAGCCACAAATACGATGTCAACTACATGATCATGCATGGCAATATGACAATATGATGTGTGTCATATGAATGGAATGGTGGAAAGTTGCATGCCAATATATCTCGGAATGGCTATGGAAATGCCATGATATGTTGGTATGGTGGCTGTTTTGAGGAATATATATATGGTGGCTGTTTTGAGGAAGGATATATAGTGGGTGTATGGTACCAGCGAAAGTTGTGCGGTACAAGAGAGGCTAGCAATGGTGGAAGGGTGAGAGTGTGTATAATCCATGGACTCAACATTAGTCATAAGAACTCATATACTTATTGCAAAAATCTATGAGTCATCAAAACAAAGCAATCAACGCATGCTCCTAGGGGGGAGGTTGGTAGGAGTTAACCATCGCGCGCCCCCGACCTCCACACAAAGGTTGACACTTTACAAATACCTCATGCTCTAACTTCGTCACATAGCGGTTCACCATACGTGCATGCTACGGGAATCACTAACCTTAACACAAGCATTTCTCAATTTCATAATAACTCCACTAGCATGTCTCTAATATCACTATCCTCATATCTCAAAACAATTAGCAAGCATCCAATTTCTCATCATATTCAATGCACTTAGTGTGAAAGTTTTTACTACAATGATAGTGGATGTCTATCATGTGAAGACTAGTTTTATAGCCTAAACACATTACCATGTTGTTTTAATAGACTCTCAAAAGGATATGAGTGAAGCATGAGAGTTCAAAAATTTCTTCAAAATATTATCACCACTGTGCTCTAAAAGATATAAGTGAAGCACTAGAGCAAAAACTATTCAACTCAAAAGATATAAGTGAAGCACATAGAGTGTTCTAACAATTCCTAGGCCATATTTAACTCTCTCAAATAGGTATGTCCATCAAGGATAATTGTGGCAAACTAACAAGCAAAGACTCAAATTATACAAGACGCTCCAAGTAAAACACATATCATGTGGTGAATGAAAATATAGCTCCGAGTATAGTTACCGATGGATGAAGACGAAAGAGGGGATGCCTTCACGGGGCATCCCCAAGCTTAGGCTTTTGGTTGTCCTTGAATTTTACTTGGGGTTCCATGGGCATCCCCAAGCTTAGGCCCTTGCTACTCTTTGTTCCATAGTCCATCAAAGCAAAACTCAAAACTTGAAAACTTCACAACACAAAACTTAGACAAAAATCTCGTGAGCTCCGTTAGTATAAGAAAGAAAACCACTACTCAAAGGTACTGCAATGAATTCATTCTTTGTTTATATTGGTGTTAAACCTACTGTATTCCAACTTCTCTATGGTTCATACTTCCCAATATTACTCATAGATGCATTGAAATAAGCAAACAACACACGAAAAACAGAATCTGTCAAAAACAGAATAGTCTGTAGTAATCTGCAGGTTTCGCATACTTCTGTAACTCCAAAAAAATTCAAACTAAATCGGTAAACGTGAGGAATTTGTCTATTAATCGTCTGCAAAAAGAATCAACTAAATAGCACGCTCCAGTAAAATCTGATGACCATTCTAGCGAGCGCTAACGATTCTGTTTTTCACAGCAAGATCACATAAACTTCACACAAGTCTTCCCAAAGGTTCTACTTGGCACAAACACTAAACAAAACACAAAACCACATCTAAGGATAAGCTAGATGCAATATTTATTCCTAAAAAGAAGCAAAAAAATATTGGGTTGCCTCCCAACAAGCTCTTTCTTTATAGCCATTAAGATAGGCTTGAGAATTCAATGATGCTCACATGAAACATAAGAATTGAAGCACAAAGAGAGCATCATAAAACATGTGACAAAAACATCTAAGTCTAACATACTTCCTATGCATAGGCATTTTATAAGCAAACAAATTATCATGGCAAGCAAGATCTAGCGTATGCAAGGAAGAAGAAAGAAACAAGATCAATCTCAACATGAAGAGAGGTAATTTAGTAACATGAAGATTTCTACAACCATATTTTCCTCTCTCATAATAATTGCATGTAGGATCATAAGAAAACTCAACAATATAGCTATCACAAAACATATTCTCAACACGATCCACATGCATGCAAAGTTGACACTCTTCCAAAATAGTGGGATTAATATTAACTAAACTCATGACCTCTCCAAACCCACTTTTATCAAAAATTTCATAAGATTGAACATACTCCAAATATGTGGGATCTAAAGTTGACACTCTTCCAAACCCACTTTCAATATTATTGCAAACATTATTGTCAATCTCATATTCATCATGGTGTTCAAATAAAATTTCAAGATCATAAGAAGCATCAACCCAAGCATGATCATTGCAACAAGTAGTGGACATAGCAATACTAGCATCCCCAAGCTTAGGGTTTTGCATATCATTAACACAATTGATATTAATAGAATTTATAGTAACATAATTGCAATCATGCTTTTTATTTAAGGAGCTAACATGAATCACTTTTTCTTTTAACAATTCCTCGCAATTTTCAGATTCATGAATTTCAAGCAAAACCTCATAAAGATAATCTAGTGCACGCAGCTCACTAGCAATAGGTTCAACATAATTGGATCTCTTAAAGAGATTAGCAAGTGGATGAGGACCCATACTTTAGCAAGTAAAGATGCAAGCTAATTGAGGGCACATAGCAACACAAGCAAACGAGAGGCAAGCGAACGATAAACACACGGCAGAAGAAGGGCAAATAAAACGGCAAGGGTGAAGTGGGGGAGAGGAAAACGAGAGGCAAAAAATGTAATGCGAAGGATAAGGGTTTGTGATAGGTACTTGGTATATGACTTTTGCGTAAGTCTCCCCAGCAACGGCGCCAGAAATTATTCTTGCTACTTCTCGAGCTTGCGTTGTATTCCCTCGAAGAGGAAAGGGAGATGCAGCACTGTAGCGTAAGTATTTCCCTTAGTTTTTGAGAACCAAGGTATCAATCCAGTAGGAGACCACGCGCGAGTCCCTCGCACCTGCACAAACAAATAAGAACTTCGCAGCCAACGCGATAAGGGGTTGTCAATCCCTTTACGGTCACTTATGAAAGTGAGATCTGATAGAGATGATAGTTTATATTTTTGGTATTTTTGTTTATAAGAACAGAAAGTAAAAGCGGAAAAAGTAAAGTAGGTGTAGATTGATATGTTGAGAATAGACCCGGGGGCCATAGTGTTCTCTAGTGGCTTCTCTCATGATAGCGATATTCTACGGCGGGTAAACAAATTACTGTCGAGCAATTGATAGAAAAGCGAATAATTATGAGACTATCTAGGCATGATCATTATATATAGGCATCACGTCCGAGACAAGTAGACCGAAACGATTATGCATCTACTACTATTACTCCACACATCGACCGCTATCCAGCATGCATCTAGTGTATTGAGTTCATAAGAACAGAGTAACGCCTTAAGCAAGATGACATGATGTAGAGGGATAAACTCAAGCAATATGATATAAACCCCATCTTTTTATCCTCGATGGCAACAATACAATACGTGCCTTGCTGCCCCTACTGTCACTGGGAAAGGACACCGCAAGATTGAACCCAAAGCCAAGCACTTCTCCCATTGCAGGAACTATAGATCTAGTAGGCCAAACCAAACCAATAATTCGAAGAGACTTGCAAGGATATTATAATCATACATAAAGAGTTCAGAGAAGAACCAAATATTTCTCAAAGATAATCTTGATCATAAACCCAGAATTCATCGGATCTCGACAAACACACCACAAAAAGAGATTACATCCAATAGATCTCCTTGAAGACCGAGGAGAACTTTGTATTGAGATCCAAAGAGAGAGAAGAAGCCATCTAGATACTAGCTATGGACCCGAAGGTCTGTGGTAAACTACTCACAACTCATGGTGAAGCGATGATGATGATGTAGAAGCACTCCGTGGAAGATCCCCCCTCCGGCGGAGCTCTGGAACAGGCCCCAAGATGGGATCTCACGGGAACAGAAGGTTACGGCGGTGGAACTAGGGTTTTCTCTGTTGCTCTGATGGTTTCGGGGTACGTAGGCTTATATAGGAGGAAGGAGGGCACCGGGGGCCTTACGTGGGACCCACGAGGCAGGGGAGCGCGCCCCCCACCCTCGTGGGCACCACGTGCCCCCTACTCCGTGGTTCTCAAGTCTCCCGTGCGTGATTTTCTCCAAAAATATCTCTCCCGAAGGTTTCATTCCGTTTGGACTCCGTTTGATATCCCTTTTCTGTTAAACCCTGAAATAGGCAAAAAACAGCAATCTGGACTGGGCCTTTGGGTTAGTAGGTTAGTCCCAAAAATAATATAAAAGTGTATGACAAAGCCCATTAAACATCCAAAACATCATAAATAATAGCATGGAACAATCAAAAATTATAGATACGTTGGAGACGTATCAATGTGTATTACCGAGAGGGCCCAGCGATACCTCTCCGATACTCGGAGTGACGAATCCCAATCTCGATCCATGCCAACTCAACAAAAACCTTCGGAGATACCTGTAACGCATATTTATGATCACCCATTTACGTTGTGATGTTTGATAGCAGACAAGGTATTCCTTCGGTATCCGGGAGTTGCATGATCTCATAGTCGAAGGAATATGTATTTGACATTAAGAAAGCAATAGCAATAAAATGTACGATCAAATGCTAAGCTAACGGATGGGTCTCATCCATCACATCATTCTCCTAATGATGTCATCGCATTATCAAGTGACAACTCATGTCTATGGTTAGGAAACCTTAACCGTCTTTGATCAACGAGCAAGTCTAGTAGAGACTCACTAGGGATACGGTATTTGTTTATGTATTCACACATGTATTCAAGTTTCCGGTCAATACAATTCTAGCATGAATAATAAAACTTTATCATGATAAAGGAAATATAATAACCATTTTATTATTGCCTCTAGGGCATATTTGCATCAGTCTCCCACTTGCAATAGAGTCAATAATCTAGTTCGCATCGCCATGTGATTAACACACATAGTTTACATCGCCATGTGACTAACACCCAAAGAGTGTACTAGAGTCAATAATCTAGTTCGCATCGCCATGTGAATAACACCCAAAGATTACTAAGGTGTGATCGCATTTTGCTTGTGAGAGAGGTTTAGTCAACGGGTCTGCCACATTCAGATATGTGTGTACTTTGCAAATTTCTATGTCTACAATTCTCTGCATAGAGCTACTCTAGCTAATTGCTCCTACGCTCAATACGCATCCAGATTGATATTCGGGGTCTTCTGGATTAGTGTCAAAGCTTGCATCAGTTTAACCCTTTACAACGAACTCTTTATCACCTCCATAACCGAGAAACATTTCCTTATTCCTATAAGGATAATTTTGACTGATGTACAGTGATCCACTCCTCGATCACTCTTGTACCCCCTTGCCAGACACGTCTCAAGGCACACATTAGGTCTGGTACATAGCATGGCATGCTTTATAGAACCTATGGCTAAGGCATAGGGAATGACTTTCATTCTATGATAGCCTGGCTTAATAGGGGGGATAGATTACTCATATCAGTAAGGAATTCCTTCTTTTCCAGAAGCCCATTCGGATAGAACTCCAAAGTTAAGCGTGCTCAGCTTGGAGTAATTTCAAGATGGGTGACCGACCGGGAAGTTTCTCTCGGGTGCGCACGAGTGAGGACAAAGTGCGCAGAAAAGACTAGTATTGATCTGTGTGGCCAGTCTAGATCCCGCCAGGAGTAACGACCACCGGTGGGTCTGTCCGGGGCTTTACAAGTTGGTATCAGAGCCGACCCTCGTGGCTACACGGATGTTTGCGGATAGGTGCTCGGTCATGTTGTTCATGACGTTTGTGACCCGTCCTGGCACACGGCATGGCACATGTATCGGACTCGTGGCTACACGGATGTTTGTGGACAGGTGCTCGGTCATGTTGTTCATGATGTTTGTGACCCGTCCTGGCACACGGCATGGCACATGTATCGGACTGGATGCACATATGTTTGTGACAAGAGGGAACGTTCATGTGGCCCGACGAGGACGTTGGTTCCTCTCAGTGGGGGTGTATGTGATAGCATGGCTTAATAGGGAGGATAGATTACTCATATCAATAAGGAATTCCTTCTTTTCCGGAAGCCCATTCAGACATAACTCCAAAGTTAAGTGTGCTCAGCTTGGAGTAATTTCAGGATGGGTGACCGACCGGGAAGTTGCTCCCGGGTGCGCACGAGTGAGGACAAAGTGCGCAGAAAAGACTAGTATTGATCTGTGGGGCCAGTCTAGATCCCGCCAGGAGTAACAACCACCGATGGGTGTGTCCGGGGTGTTACACATCCTCTCTCTATTTTTCTGCCATGGTCGGGCTTTGAGTCTTACTCAACTTCATACCTTACAACTCAGGCAACAACTCCTTCTTTGATTGATCCATTCTGAACTTCTTCAAAACTTTATCAAGGTATGTGTTTTGTGAAAGTCCTATTAAGCGTCTTGATATATCCCTATAGATCTTGATGCCCAATATATAAGCAGCTTCACCGAGGTCTTCCATTGAAAAAGTCCTTTCAAACAACCATTATGCTTTCCAAAAAAATCTACATCATTTCCGATCAACAATATGTCATCCACATATACTTATTAAAAATGTTGTAGTGCTCCCTCTCACTTTCTCGTAAATACAAGCTTCACCGTAAGTCTGTATAAAACCATATGCTTTGATCACCTTATCAAAGCGTATATTCCTACTCCGAGATGCTTGCACCAGTCCATAGATGGATTGCTGGAGTTTGCACACTTTGTTAGCACACTTTGTTTGCACTCTTTCAACTTGTCGAAAACCTTTTTGCGACAAGTCGAGCTTTGTAGATAGTAACATTACCATCCTCGTCCATCTTCCTCTTGGAGATCAATTTATTCTCTAAGGCTTGTCGATCATCGGGCAAGTCCACCAAAGTCCACACTTTGTTATCATACATGGATCATATCTCTGATTTCATGGCCTCAAGCCATTTTTCGGAATCTGGGCTCATCATAGCTTCTTCATAGTTCGAAGGTTCGTCGTTGTCTAACAACATGACTTCCAGGACAGGTTTAATGTACCACTCTGGTGCGGTACATGTTCTGGTCGACCTTCGAGGTTCAGTAGTAACTTGATCCAAAGTTTCATGATCATCATCATTAGCTTCTTCTCTAGTTGGTGTAGGCATCACGGGAACGGTTTTCTCTGATGAGCTACTTTCCAATTTGAGAGAAGGTACAATAACCTGATCAAGTTATACTTTCCTCCCACTCACTCCTTTCGAGAGAAACTCCTTCTCTAGGAAGGACCCATTCTTAGCAACAAAAATCTTGCCTTTGGATCTATGGTAGAAGGTGTACCCAATAGTTTCTTTTGGGTATCCTATGAAGACGCACTTCTCCTATTTGGGTTTGAGCTTATGAGGCTGAAGCCTTTTGACATGCGTGTTGCAACCCCAAACTTTAAGAAACGACAACTTTGGTTTCTAGCGTAACCATAGTTCATACATTGTCGTCTCAACGGATTTAGACGGTGCCCTATTTAACGTGAATGCAGCTGTCCCTAATGCATAACCCCAAAACGATAAAGTCAAATCGGTAAGAGACATCATAGAACGCACCATATCCAATAGAGTACAGTTACGACGTTCGGACACACCATTACGCTGTGGTGTTCCAGGTGACGTGTGTTGTGAAACTATTCCACATTGCTTTAAATGATGGCCAAACTCGTAACTCAAATATTCGCTTCCGCGATCAGATCGTTGGAACTTTATTTTCTTATTATGATGATTCTCTACTTCACTCTGAAATTCTTTGAACTTTTCAAATGTTTCAGACTTGTGTTTCATCAAGTAGATATACCCATACCTACTTAAATCATCTGTGAAGGTGAGAAAATAATGATACCCGCCGCGAGCTTCAACACTCATCGGACCGCATACATCGGTATGTATTATTTCCAACAAGTCATTAGCTCGCTCCATTGTTCCAGAGAACGGAGTGCTAGTCATCTTGCCCATGAGGCATGGTTGGCAAGTATCAAATGATTCATAATCAAGTGATTCCAAAAGTCCATCCTCATGGAGTTTCTTCATGCGCTTTACACCAATATGACCTAAACGACAGTGCCACAAGTATGTTGCACTATCATTATCAACTTTGCATCTTTTGGCATCAATATTATGAATATGTGTATCACTACGATCGAGATTCAATAAACCATTTACATTGGGTGTATGACCATAGAAGGTTTTATTCATGTAAACAAAACAACAATTATTCTCTGACTTAAACGAATAATTGTATTGCAATAAACATGATCCAATCTTCTTCATGCTCAACGCAAACACCAAATAAAATTTATCTAGGTTCAACACTAATCCCGAAAATATAGGGAGTGTGCGATGATGATCATATCAATCTTGGAATCACTTCCAACACACATCGTCACCTCACCCTTAAGTAGTCTTCGTTTATTCAGCAACTCATGTTTTGAGTTACTAGTCTTAGCAACTAAACGATATCAAATATCCAGGGGCTACTACGAATACTAGTAAGGTACACATCAATAACATGTATATCAAATATACCTTTGTTCACTTTGCCATCCTTCTTATCCGCCAAGTATTTTTGGGGCGGTTCCGCTTCTAGTGACCATTCCCTTTGCATAGAAGCACTCGGTTTCAGGCTTAGGTCCAGCTTTGGGCTTCTTCACGGGTGTGACAACTTGCTTGCCATTCTTCTTGAAGTTCCCTTTCTTTCCCTTGCCCTTTTTCTTGAAACTAATGGTCTTGTTAACCATCAAAACTCGATGCTCTTTCTTGATTTCTACCTTCGTCGATTTCAGCATCATGAAGAGCTCAGGAATTGTTTTCATCATCCCTTGCATATTATAGTTCATCACGAAGTTATAGTAGCTTGGTGATAGTGATTATATAACTCTATCAATCACTATCTTATCTGGAAGATTAAATCCCACTTGATTCAAGTGATTGTAGTACCCAGACATTCTGAGCACATGCTCACTAGCTGAGCTATTCTCCTCCATCTTGTAGGCAAAGTACTTGTCAGAGGTCTCATACCTCTCAACAAGGGCATGAGCCTGAAATACCAATTTCAGCTCTTGGAACATCTCACATGTTTCATGGCGTTCAAAACGTTTTTAAGCCTCGATTCTAAGGCGTAAAGCATGGCGCACTAAACTATCAAGTAGTCATTAGATCGAGCTTGTTAAACATTCATAACGTCAGCATCAGCCCCTGCAACAGTCGTGTCACCTAGCGGTGCATCAAGGACATAAATCTTCTGTGCAGCAACGAGGATAATCCTCAGATCATGGACCTAGTCCGCATTATTGCTACTGTCATCTTTCAACTTAGTTTTCTCTAGGAACATATCAAAAAATAGGGGAGCTAAGTCGCGAGCTATTGATCTACAACATAGATATGCAAAAACTATTAAGACTAAGTTCATGATAAATTAAGTTCAATTGATCAAATTACTAATGAACTCCCACTTAAATTAACATCCCTCAAGTTATCTAAGTGATACATGATTCAAACCAACTAACCCATGTCCGACCATCACGTGAGATGGGGTAGTCATCAATGGTGAACATCTCTATGCTGATTATATCTACTATATGACTCATGTTCGACCTTTTGGTCTCCAATGTTCCGAGGCCATGTCTGTACATGCTAGGCTCGTCATGTTTAACCCAAGTATTTCGCGTGTGTAAATCTGGCTTAAACCCGTTGTATGTGAACGTAGAGTCTATCACACCCGATCATCACGTGGTGCCTCGAAATGATGAACTGTGGCAACGGTGCATACTCAGGGAGAACACTTTTATCTTGAAATTAAGTGAAGGGATCATCTTATAATTCTACCGCCATTCTAAGCAAAATAAGATGCATAAAGGATAAACATCACATGCAATCAAAATATGTGACATGATATGGCCATCATCATCTTGTGCTTTTGATCTCCATCTCCAAAGCATCGTCAAGATCTCCATCATCACCGGCTCGACACCTTGATATCCATCGTTGTGTCGTGGTCATCTCGCCAACTATTGCTTATACAACTATTGCTAACTCGTAGTGATAAAGTAAAGCAATTGCATGGCGCTTGCATTTCATACAATAACTAAGAGACAACCATAAGGCTCCTGCCGATTGTCGATATTACAAAACATGATCATCTCATACAATAACGTATAACTCATCACGTCTTGACCATATCACATCACAACATGCCCTGCAAAAACAAGTTAGACATCCTCTACTTTGTTGTTGTAAGTTTTACGTGGCTGCTACGGGCTTCTAGCAAGAACCGTTCTTACCTACGGCAAAAACCACAACGGTGATTTATCAAGTTTGTTGTTCTAATCTTCTTCAAGGACCGGTCGCAGTCAAATTCGATTCAACTAAAGTAGGAGAAACAGACATCCGTCAGCCACCTTTATACAAAACAAGATGCATGTATGTCGGTGGAACCGGTCTCATGTACGTGGACATGTAAGGTTGGTCCGGGCCGCTTCATCTTACAATACCGCCGAATCAATATAAGACGTTAGTGGTAACTAGTATGACCATCACCGCCCACAACTCTTTGTGTTCTACTCGTGCATATCATCTACGCATAGAAATGGCTCACGATGCCACTGTTGGGAAATGTAGCATGGAAAACAAAAAAAACTACGCACATGCAATATCTATCCATGGAGATGCATAGAAACGAGAGGGGAGAGTTGTCTACGTACCCACGTAGACCGTAAACGGAAGCGTTTATCAACGGGTTGATGAAGTCGAACTTCTTCATGATCCAACCGATCAAGTACCGAACATACGGCACCTTCGCGTTCAACGCATGTTCAGCTTGGTGACGTCCACGCCTTCTTGATCCAGCAAGACGGTGAAGTAGTGGATGAGTTACGGCAGCACGACGGTGTGGTGATAGTGATGGTGAAGCAATCTCCGCAAGGCTTCGACTAAGAACTGCAAAAATATGACCAAGGGTGTAAACGGTGGACCGAGGCGCCGCACACAGCCAAGATAATGTTCTGGTTGTCGTAGGGGCCCCCCTCCCACATATATATAGGCGGGGGAGAGGAGGCAGCCCCTAGGGCGCCCCAAGGGACCTGGCGGTAGCCCTAGGGCTGTTGCCTTGCCCTGAGCCCCCCCCCCCCTTCCTTATTTCGAGTGCGGGAGAAGGAGGAGGTGGCGCTGATGGGCCTCTAACCCCTCGTTGGTTACCCCAAGTGGAAGGTGTGAGATGCAGTGTTGTGGAAGTTTTTCCCTTAGCAAAGATGCCAAGGATCGAATCCCCAGAGACTCCTAGGTTCAACAAGTAGGTGTCAACTGCTAACGGCGCCAGATATTAGCAATCAACGTGGACCTGCACACAGATACAAATAACTTTGCTCCCAACGAGTACAGAGAGGTTGTCAATCCCTCCGGCCTTGTAGTTCACAAAGGATTAAACGCAAATGATAGTAGTGATAGATAATGTTTGCAATAGTAAATAATAGCGAAAAGTAAACAGCGGATGTGATCAATGATGGTAATATGGACCGGAGTCTCATGATGTTCACTAGTGATGTCTCTCTCCCAAAAGACGATAAAACAGCTATGTGAGGTAAACGAATTACAGCTGGGCAATTGACAGGACCACGAACACAAACCAATGCTGACTACATTGCAAGAAAGGTTGAGGTTCAAAGCATGGGCGGTACGCCAAAGTAAGTAGACCGAAATCCATCAATATCTACTACTAATCATCCACCTTGAGATATCTATCCAGAACATCTCGCTGGTATTAAGTTGCGAGCCCCACCCATAGTGTAAACTCAAAGCAACAGACAACTGCATTAAAAGAACTTTGCGTAAAGTAAACAATCCTTGCACCCGCGGGCACAAGCACCGTTGTTTTCCCCCTTGTGGCAACAGCACATCCCCTAGACTCATGTTTCTGTCACTCAAGCTAGTCATCGAGGGGCATGAACCCACAATCAAGCATAACGTTCCCTCTTGGAGTCACTACGTATTACTTGGCCAAAGCAATAAATAACAACGGAGAACATGCAAGAATTACTTATGAACATCAATATAAAAGAGGTAGATCAAATATATTACTCAATCACAATCTGAACATAATCTCATAATCCATCGGATCCCAGCAAACTCATCATAGCAACAGCATAAGGATTACATATGTGCCTCGATCATGTAGGGCAGCTCACGAGGACTAATTAGTGAAGCACAAGAACGGGAGGAGAACATCACATAGCTACTGGTCATGGACTCATGGTCCAAGGGAGACTACTCACAACTCATCCGGGAGGCGTCCATGGTGGTGGAGAGGCTCCCGATGGTGATCCTCCCCTCCGGCAGGGTGCCGGGAAGAGTTCTCCTGGTGCTCCCGATCTTGGAAGCGGCGGCGGCGGCGGAACAGAGATGAGATCGCGAAAAAGAGTTCCCGTCCCGAGGGTTTCGAAGGACGCTCTAAATATATGCCAAAGGGGGGCACCAGACAGGGCTCGGGGGGCCCAGGCGCCCGCCCGACGCGGCCCAGGGGGGGGGGGGGCGCCGCCAGGGCGCCCGGGGCCCTGGTGCCCCCCCCCGGCTGTACTTCGGGCGCAAGGTAGGTTCTGGAACGCTGATTTTTTACATAATTTTTCTGGATTTTTCCTGACAGTTCTCGTAATGTGAAAACCTGAAATACAAAAACAGCCGAAAACAGAAACTGGCACTAGGGTGCACTGGATTAGTAGGTTAGTCCAAATATGATCAAAAGTGTATGGAAGTGTATGAATATCATAGCAATATCACCCAAAAGTGGCATGGAGCAAGCAGAAATTATAGATACGTTTTGGACGTATCAACATCCCCAAGCTTAATTCCTGCTCGTCCTCGAGTAGGTAAATTATAACAAGAATAATTTCTGTGGTGACATGCTATTAACCATATAGGACTTTTTATAGTCATATGACAAAAGCTTACTGAGACAAAGATTCTATAGTAATTAAGTTGCCTCATGAGAAAATCACAAAGGACTGAAAGTTTTACAATATGACATTGAAGCATCAAATAGATTTGCAATGAACATGATGTGCAAATATGATAAAGTGATATCTAGCTTGCCCCCTTTAGTGAAGCAAAACATAAATGCAGGGGCACCTTCAAGGTTTAAGTGATGACTAGATACAATGATTTCAAAATAAACGATATCACAATCATGCAAAAGACAATGCTACTTTGGAACAATGCACATTACACTTAGAATGACAATCATGCTCTCAGTAGTTGGTGCTTGAAGAAAGAAGGTGGAGACTCAAAAAGTAAAAGAATGGTTATGTGCTAGAGCTTTTTATTTTGAAAACATAGAAGCAATTTTGTCAACGGTAGTAGTACTTCATATGTGTCATGCATAAGACATCCTATAAGTTGCAAGCCTCATGCATCGAATACCAATAGTGCTCACACCTTGTCCTAATTAGCTCGGATTTCCATGGGTTATCATTGCATTACATATGTTTCAACCAAGTGTCACAAAGGGGTACCTCTATGCCACCTGTACAAAGGTCCAAGGAGATAAATCGCATTTGATTTCTCGTTTTTGATAGATCTCAACTTGAGGACATCCATACCGGGACAACATAGAAAATAGATGATGGACTCCTCTTAAATGCATAAGCATATTCTCATAAGAGATTGAGGATTAACGTCCAAGCTAAAACTTCCACCATGATACATGGCTTTGGTTGGCGGCCCAATGTTCTTCTCTAACAATATGCATACTCATTCAACCCACGGCAAATCACCCTTACTTCAGACAAGACGAACATGCATAGCAACTCACATGATATTCAACAAAAGCCAGATCTTGGAAGCGGCGGCGGCGGCGGAACAGAGATGGGATCGCGAAAAAAGTTCCTGTTCCGAGGGTTTCGGAGGATGCTTTAAATATATGCCAAAGGGGAGCATCGGGGAAGCTTCGGGGGGCCCAGGCACCCCCCCGGCGCGGCCCAGGGGGGGCGCTCCGCCAGGTCGCCTAGAGCCCTGGTGCCCCCCCCCCCCGGCTGCCCTTCGGACGCACGGAAGTTTCCGGAACGCTGATTTTTTATATAATTTTTCTGGATTTTTCCTGGCAGTTCTCGTAACGTGAAAACCTGAAATACAAAAACAGCCGAAAACAGAAACTGGCACTGGGGTGCACTGGATTAGTAAGTTAGTCCAAATATGATCAAAAGTGTATGGAAGTGTATGAATATCATAGCAATATCACCCAAAAGTGGCATGGAGCAAGCAGAAATTATAGATACGTTTTGGACGTATCAACATCCCCAAGCTTAATTCCTGCTCGTCCTCGAGTAGGTAAATGATAACAAGAATAATTTCTGTGGTGACATGCTATTAACCATATAGGACTTTTTCATAGTCATAT
Source organism: Secale cereale (assembly GCA_902687465.1). NCBI lineage: Eukaryota > Viridiplantae > Streptophyta > Magnoliopsida > Poales > Poaceae > Secale > Secale cereale. The sequence continues at coordinate 658,648,952 of LR738712.1, forward strand.
GACAAAAGCTTACTGAGACAATGATTCTATAGTAGTTAAATTGCCTCATGAGAAAATCACAAATGACTGAAAGTTTTACAACATGAAACTGAAACATCAAAAAGATTTGCAATGAACATGATGTGCAAATATGATAAAGTGATATCTAGCTTGCCCCCTTTAGTGAAGCAAAACATAAATGCAGGGGCACCTTCAAGGTTTAAGTGATGGCTAGATACAATGATTTCAAAATAAACGATATCACAATCATTCCAAAGACAATGCTACTTTGGGACAATGCATATTACACTCAGAATGACAATCATGCTCTCAGTAGTTGGTGCTTTTTAAAAGAAGGTGGAGACTTAACATAAAAGTAAAAGAATGGTTATGTGCTAGAACTTTTTATTTTGAAAACATGGAAGCAATTTTGTCAACGGTAGTTGTACTTCATATGTGTCATGCATAAGACATCCTATAAGTTGCAAGCCTCATGCATCGAATACCAATAGTGCTCGCACCTTGTCCTAATTAGCTCGGATTTCCATGGGTTATCATTGCATTACATATGTTTCAACCAAGTGTCACAAAGGGGTACCTCTATGCCACCTGTACAAAGGTCCAAGGAGATAAATCGCATTTGATTTCTCGTTTTTGATAGATCTCAACTTGAGGACATCCATACCGGGACAACATAGAAAATAGATGATGGACTCCTCTTTAATGCTTAAGCATATTCTCATAAGAGATTGAGGATTAATGTCCAAGCTAAAACTTCCACCATGATACATGGCTTTGGTTGGCGGCCCAATGTTCTTCTCTAACAATATGCATACTCATTCAACCCATGGCAAATCACCCTTACTTCAGACAAGACGAACATGCATAGCAACTCACATGATATTCAATCAAAAGTGTGACAGTTGATGGCGTCCCCAGAAACATGGTTACCGCTCAGCAAGCAACTTATAAGAAATAAGATACATAGGCAACATATTCTTTACCACAATAGTTTTTAAGCTACTTTCCCATGAGCTATGTATTGCAAAGTTAGTCTGCTTAGTACAGGTGGAGGTTAGCAAAAGACTGGGAGCGACCAACTAAGAGAGCAATGACGGTCATAATCATGCAGAGCGACAAAGCAACATTGAATCAGGCATGGTAGTTATATCGCTACTCAGAAATAAAAGATCATCAAGGCTTGACAGACTTTCTTTACAGTCTTAAATATGCGTGAGCATACGCCAAGTCAATCAAAATAAATTCTCGAAGGAAGATATTACTAAACCATACCACATCATAGGCAAACAAATCAAGTTGGTACTCCAATAACACATTGGGAATCCCCCAGCTATTTGAGACTAACCATAAGAAAACCTGAACTACTAAGCGCCATTATGCACGTAGCATCCTTATCATAGACATATCAACCAATGCAATGGAAGCAAACTCTCTTAATACGATAAGCATGATAACTAAAGAGAGTTCAAGCAACCAACTAAACAAAAGCTCTTTGAAAAGATAAGCATGAATACTAAGAGCAGAGCATGATAGTAGCTATTAAAAGACAAAGAACACACACAGCAAAGATAGACATGAAAATTCTATGTTATGTTCTAGGTAGAAGTGGAGCGTGTTTCTCTCCCACATAAAGAAATATGAGTTCCGACTCGTTATGAAAAACTAAAAGCAAGACGCTCCAAGCATAGCACTTAACACATGAAGTGATAAAAATATAGCGGAACGAAAGACGAACTGATAATGTTGATGGAGAAGGGGATGCACGGGGGCATCCCCAAGCTTAGACGCTTGAGTCTCCTTGAATATTTCTTGGGGGTGCACGGGGGCATCCCCAAGCTTGAGCGCTTGACACTCCTGAATCTTTTTATCATCTTCCCTCGCACACTTGAAAACTCCCTTCATACATAACTCATCATAATCTGATTAGCGAGGTTAGTACCCTTAATAAAATAATTGTTCCTTGCTGGAAATAAAGATATTATTGAAGGTCTACTGTTTCTCAAGATTGCCAAAAGTTTTTTGCAAAGAAAAAGCAAGCTCTTGGTTAGCAAAATGAAGGAAAGGCAAAACAGGACAGAATCTGTGAAAAACAGAACAGCAGGTAGTAAATGATTTGTTCGGGGTACTTCTGCAACTCAAATCAAAAAACTCAGCACAGACGCACGAAATATAATTATATAGAGAACGCTGTCGAAAAAAATCAGACCAAAAAGATGATCTGGTGATTTTATACGAATTTTTCTATCCAAGGACAGAATCTGTTTCCTGGACAGCACCTCACAACTTTTGAACTTTCTAGCAATCAGAGGCTATACTTGGCACAAATATGAAAAGCAAAGATACAATGATGATGCTACTGTAGTAAACAACATCAAGACACAACAAAAGCAAAATATAAAAATTTATTCATGTGGGCTGCCTCCCAAAAGCGCTTTCTTTTATGCCTTTAAGCTAGGCATAATGCATATAGATCAAGTTTTATCAAGAGTAAAAGAATAGCTAGCCCGTACAACGGACTCAAAAGGTAACTTGATCTTCTTACGAGGGAAGTGTTCCATCCCTTTCTTGAGAGGAAACTGAAATTTTATATTGCCCTCTTTCATGTCAATGATAGCACCAACGGTGCGTAAAAAGGGACGTCCCAAAATAATTGGACATGAAGGATCACATTCAATATCCATAATAGTGAAATCAATGGGAACATAATTATCATTAACAACGATAAGAACATCGTCGATCCTCCCCAAAGGTTTCTTTATGGAAGAATCAACGAGACGAACACCAAAAGAACAAGAATCATAAGGTTTCAATTTAAGCATATCATATATTCTTTTGGGCATAACAGAGGTACTAGCTCCAACATCACATAATGCATAGCAAGAGAAGTCATTCAACTTAATTTTTATCATAGGATCCCAACCATCTTCTAGCTTTCTAGGTATGGAGGCTTCTACTCTAAGTTTCTCCTCCCTAGCTTTGATGAGAGCATTAGTGATATGCTCTGTAAAGGCAAGGTTAAGCGTGCTAGTGCGGGGGTCTCTAGACATCTTGTGAAGGAAATCAATAACTTCGGTAAGAGTGCAATTATCAAAATCAAGGTCACGAGCATCAAGTAAAGTGGTAGTAGTGTCCTTTAGGTTCACTTGTTTGGTAGTTTCTATAGTCATAGCATCACCATTAATAGGTCCATTGGGACCAGGAGTACATTGGGTGCTAAGAGTTTGGATATCCTCAACAACTTGGATAGTAGCAACAGTGTGGTGGGTAGGAAGGCTCTTAATTCTATCTTCTTCCTCCCTTTCTCTAGCCCATCTTTCTTGAAGTTTAGCCATCATCCTAATATTTTCATTAATTTGCACTTGAGTAGCATTAATGGGAGTGACTTCCCTCTCCTCAAGAGGAGAATTTTTAATTTTTAGCAATTTTACCTCATTGGCTAAATGGTCTACCTTAAAAGAAAGATCATCTAGTTTATGTAGTTTTTCTTCTACACTCTTATTAAAGGCTTTTTGGGTAGTGATGAAATCTTTAAGCATAGTCTCTAGTTCAGTAGTGGAGTTCTTGGTGATAGGATAAGCATTGTTGTTCCCATAAGAATTAGAGGGGAACGGTCTAGGATTGCTACCAAAGTTACTCCTATAAGCATTGTTGTTAAAATTGTTTCTAGAGATAAAGTTCACATCTACTTGTTCTTGAGCAATCAAAGAATTTAAAGGAACATCGCGAGGATCAACAGAAGATTGCTTCGAAAGTAGAGACATGATCAAGTCAACTTTTTCATTTAAAGAGGAAATCTCCTCGACAGAGTTTACCTTCCTACCTGTTGGAGCGTGTTCGGTGTGCCATTGGGAATAGTTGGTCATCATCTCATCGAGAAGCTTTGTGGCAGCACCAAGTGTAGTTGACATAAAAGTTCCTCCCGCGGCCGAATCTAACAAGTTCCGCGAGGTAAAGTTCAAGCCTGCATAAAAAGTTTGGATAACCATCCAAGTAGTCAAACCATGAATAGGGCAGTTCTTGATAAGAGATTTCATACGTTCCCAAGCTTGGGCAACGTGTTCATTATCCAATTGTTTAAAATTCATTATGTTACTTCTCAGTTGGATAATTTTAGCAGGTGGATAGTATTTTCCGATAAAAGCATCTTTGCACTTGTCCCATGAATCTATGCTATTTCTAGGCAAAGACTGAAACCAAATTTTAGCTCCTCCTCTCAAGGAGAAAGGAAAAAGCTTAAGCTTAACAATATTACCATCTATTTCATGGTACTTTTGCATATCACAAAGTTCAACAAAGTTGTTTAAGTGTAAAGCAGCATCATCTCCAGCACCGGAGAATTGATCTTTCATGACTAAGTTCAGTAAAGCAGGTTTAATTTCATATGAAGGTGCTGAAGTGGCAGGTGTAGTGATAGGTGTGCTGATAAAGTCATCATTGTTGTGACTAGTGAAGTCACACAACTTGGTGTTCTCGGTGGAACCCATTGTAGCAAGCAAGCAAGATAACTATTTTTGTGATTTTCGATAAAAGATACTAAAGCAAAA
>LR738712.1:658653573-658694633 GCA_902687465.1 Secale cereale
CCCCCCCCCCCCCACCGGCTGTACTTCGGGCGCAAGGTAGGTTCTGGAACGCTGATTTTTTATATAATTTTTCTGGATTTTTCCTGACAGTTCTCATAACGTGAAAACCTGAAATACAAAAACAGCCGAAAACAGAAACTGGCACTGGGGTGCACTGGATTAGTAGGTTAGTCCAAATATGATCAAAAGTGTATGGAAGTGTATAAATATCATAGCAATATCACCCAAAAGTGGCATGGAGCAAGCAGAAATTATAGATACGTTTTGGACGTATCAGGCGCCCCCCCCCCTTCCTTTCTCCCCTGAGGAGGGAAATGCAGGAGGGGCCACCCCTCCCCTTTCCTTGCCCTAGGGACGACCAGCCAATGGATGGGGTGTAGCAGCCCCCTAGTGGGTTGGTATGTCCCCTCCTTTGGCCCATAAGGCCCATACACTTGCTGAGGGTGCCCTGAACCCTTTCCCATGACCCGATGAGTACCCGGTGCACTCCGAAACTATTCTGGTGTCCGAATACCATTGTTCTATATATCAGTCTTTACCTCTCGGCCATTTTGAGACTCCTCGTCATGTCCGTGATCTCATCCGGGACTCCGAACAACATTCGGTCACCAAATCGTACAACTCACACAACACTATATCGTCAACGAACGTTAAGCGTGTGGACCCTACGGGTTCGAGAACTATGTAGACATGACCGAGACACCTCTCCGGTCAATAAACAATAGCGGAACCTGGATGCCCATATTGGCTCCTACATATTCTACGAAGATATTTATCGGTCGAACCATTATGATAACATGCGGAATTCCCTTTGTCCATTGGTATGTTACTTGCCCGAGATTCGATCGTTGGTATCTCCATACCTAGTTCAATCTCGTTAATGGTCAAGTCTCTTTACTCGTTCCGTAATACATCATCTCGTAACTAACTCATTATTCATTTGCTTGCAAGGCTTCTTATGATGTGTATTACCGAGAGGGCCCAGAGATACCTCTCCGATACTCGGAGTGACAAATCCCATTCTCGATCCATGCCAACTCAACAAACACCTTCGGAGATACCTGTAGAGCATATTTATGATCACCCATTTACGTTGTGACGTTTGATAGCACACAAGGTGTTCCTCCAGTATCCGAGAGTTGCATGATCTCATAGTCGAAGGAATATGTATTTGACATTAAGAAAGCAATAGAAATAAACTATACTATTAAACGCTAAGCTAACGAATGGGTCTTGTCCATCACATGATTCTCCTAATGATGTGATCTCGTTATCAAGTGACAACTCATGTCTACGGTTAGGAAACGTTAATCATCTTAGATCAGCGAGCTAGTCTAGTAGAGGCTCACTAGGGACACTGTATTTGTTTATGTATTCACACATGTATTTAAGTTTACGGTCAATACAATTCTAGCATCAATAATAAACCTTTATCATGATTAAGGAAATATAATAACCATTTTATTATTGCCTCTAGGGCATATTTCCATCAACATCTGCATCATCTCCTGCAACAGGTTTGTCACCTAGCGGTGCATCCAGGACATAATTCTTCTGTGTAGCAATGAGGATAATCCTCAAGTTAAGGACCCAACCATGTATGATCATCACGTAAGATGGAGTAGTATTCAATGGTGGACATCTACATGTTGATCATATCTACTATATGACTCATGTTCGACCTTTCGGTCTCCAGTGTTCTGAGACCATGTTTTTACATGCTAGGCTCGTCAAGTTTAACCCAGGTATTCTGCGTGTGTAAAACTGGCTTACACCCGTTGTATGTGAACGTAGAGTCTATCACACCCAATCATCACGAGGTGTCTTGAATCGACGAACTGTAGCAATGGTGCATACTCAGGGAGAACACTTTTATCTTGAAATTAAGTGAAGGGATCATCTTATAATGCTACCGTCATTCTAAGCAAAATAAGATGCATAATGGATAAACATCACATGCAATCAAAATATGTGACATGATATGGCCATCATAATCTTGTGCTTTTGATCTCCATCTCCAAAACAACATCATGATCTCCATTGTTACTGGCTTGACACCTTGTTCTCCATCGTTGTGTCGGGGTCGTCTCGCCAACTATTTCTTCTACAACTATTGCTAACGCATAGCAATAAAGTAAAGCAATTACATGGCATTGCATTTCATACAATAATTAAGAGACAACCCTAAGGCTCATGCCGATTGCTGATATTACAAAACATGATCATCTCATACAAGAACGTATATCACATCATGTCTTGACCATATCACATCAGATCATATCCTGCAAAAACAAGTTAGACGTCCTCTACTTTGTTGTTGCAAGTTTTACGTGGCTGCTATGGGCAACTAGCAAGATCCGTTCTTACCTACGCAAAACCACACAATGGTGATTTATCAAGGTTGCTTTTTTAACCTTCTTCAAGGACCGGCCATAGTCAAATTCAATTCAACTAAAGTAGGAAAAACAGACACCCGCCAGCCACCTTTATGCAAAAGAAGTTGCATGTCATTCGTGGAACCGGTCTCATGTACATGGACATGAAAGGTTGGTCCGGGCTGCTTCATCGCACAATGCCACCGAATCAAAATAAGACGTTGGTGGTAAGTAGTATGAACATCATCGTCCACAACTTTTTTGTGTTCTACTCGTGCATATAATCTACGCATAGACCTGGCTCATGATGCCAATGTTGGGTAACGTTGCATGGAAAACAAAAACATCTATGCACACGCAAGATCTATCCATGGAGATGCATAGCTACGAGAGGGCAGAGTGTGTCTACGTATCCTCGTAGACTGTTAAGCGGAAGCGTTTATCAACGCGGTTGATGTAGTCGTACAACTTCACAATACGTCCGATCAAGTACCGAACGCACGACACCTCCAGCTCGATGACGTCCTCGCCTACTTTATCCAGCAAGACGGGCCAAGTAGTAGATGATTTCAAGTAGCACGATGGTGTGATGACGGTGGTGATGCAACTATCTCTGTAGTGCTTCGCCAAGCACTACGAAAATATGACCGAGGATGAACTAGAGGGAGAGGGGCGACGCACATGGCGTGTGGATCGTTGTGTGTTGTGCCCCTCTCCCTCCTCACATATATATAGGTGGGGGAGGAGGGGAAGCAGCCTAGGGCGCCCCAAGGGGGCCTGCGGCCGCCCTGGGCTCCTGCCATGGATGCCCCCCCTTCCTTCTTAGGCGCGTGGGAGGAAGGCCGGAGGGGTGGCGCCCCCCCCCCCCCTTCCTTTTTCTCATGAGGAGGAGAAAGCAGGAGGGGATAGCCCTCCCCCTTTCCTTACCTAGGGCCGGCGGTCTAGAGGTGGGGCGCGCCAGCACCTTGGGGGCTGGTGTGCTCCCCTCGTTTGGCCCATATGGCCCAATAAGCTACCGGGGCCTCCCGGAACCCCTTCCGGTGATCCGATGAATACTCGATACATTCCAAAACCTTTTCGGACACCTAATAGCATCGTTCTATATATCAATCTTTACCTTCAGACCATTCCGGAGCTCCTCTTCATGTCAGTGATCTCATCCGGGACTCCCAACGACATTCCGTCACCAATTCACATAACTCATATTATACTCTATTGTCAACGAACGTTAAGCGTGCGGACCCTATGGGTTCGAGAATGATGTAGACATGATCGAGACAACTCTCTGGTCAATAACCAATAGCGGGTTGGTTCCTACATATTCTACGAAGATCTTTACAGGTTGAACCTTTATGATAACATACGTAATTCCCTTTGTCTGTCGGTATGTTACTTGCCCGAGATTCGATCGTTAGTATCTCCATACCTAATTGAATCTCGTTACCGGCAAGTCTCTTTACTCGTTCGGTAATACATCATCTTGTAACTAACTCCTTAGCCACTTTGCTTGCAAGCTTCTTGTGATGTTGTATTACCTAGAGGGCCCAGAGATACCTCTCCGTGACACGGAGTGACAAATCCCAGTCTCAATCCATGCCAATGCAACAGACACCATCGGATATACCTATAGAGCATCTTTATGATCACCCAGTTACGTTGTGACGTTTGATAGCACACAAGGTATTCCTCCGGTATCTGGGAGTTGCATGATCTCATGGTGTCGGTGTACTAAAGTAGGGGTACCTTAGTATCCCGACTTGTGCACGGGCAGTAGCAGCGTCCCATGGTCTGGCTCGCCACGCGCCCGCCAAAGCCCACTCTGGACCCCTTGAAGCCATTCAAGAACAAAGTATTCAAGTTAAGAGACAAGACCCCGGCAAGAGGAGCTTGCCGGGAAGGCCGCACCAGGCTCAAAGTTATCATTCCAGCACAAGACCCTGGCAAGAGGAGCTTGCCAGGAAGGCCAAAAGAATGGCACCTCAAGAAGGTATATCGCGGCGCATCATGCGCCCCGGCAGGGCTCGGAGAGCGGCAAGCTTCCGGGCCCGGCAAGGTTGCGACCCCGGCAAGGTGCTTGCCGGGGAAGCCTGTGCTGTGTGCCTGCGCTCCAGCTCATCTGGCCACGCGTCGCCCGGGGGCCCTTCCAGGGGCACGTGGCAGACGGCTGTGCAGCCTGGGGTACACGGTGGCAAGCCGCGGTGACGAGGCTATCGCCGTGGCGAACGGAGACGCATGGACGGATGCTTTTTCGGCGACGGCGATGGGCATTCAATGCCCTTGTCCCCCACCGTCAGAGTTAGGTGAAGACCACAGTTCATATACTGTTCATGCACTGTTACAACTACCACTGATTTTACACTTTTACCCTCCTCTACGTTGACACCTGTCGGTGACCCCTTTGAGCTATAAAAGGAGGCCCATGCACAACGTAGAGGGGGTTCGACCCGAGAAACTCGCTCACTCCCTTGCTCGGTGCAGCTGGTACTGTAGATCTTCAAGCTCCCGAGCCCAAGAACTCAATATAACCAAAGCAGGAGTAGGGTTTTACGCGTCCGCGCGGCCCGAACCTGGGTAAACCGCCCGCGTGTGCTCCTCGATCTGCTCTCCGTGCTCCCTCCGCTCCCTTACCACAACGTAGAAGGGGCTCCGGTCCCATAGGTGTTCGTGGGCGGTCAGTTTCCCCGACATCTTTGGCGCGCCAGGTAGGGGGCGTCGAGGTTGTGCGAACCTGATCCGGCGCTCACGCGGGCGCAACCTTCAGCAACCTCTCCAGCTTCATCAACCTCATCGACTACGTCAACATGCCTCCGAAGAAGAAGGCTTCGGAGGTCGGAGGCCCGTCTGCGTCGATCCCGCCACCACCAGAACCAACGGTTGGTGGGGTAGACGCTGGCGGAGGGGCGGACGCCGGCGAGGACACTCGCGGCGCCGCCAAGTCTAAAGACAAGACGGACGACCGGGCGAACTCCAAGACCTCGGCGTCCGTGCACGCACCACGTCCCTCTCAGGAGGTGCCGGACCAGCAGCGACGTGGTACCGGGGGTACCATACGCTTGCTGGGACGGGGACAAGCCGGTGGGTCGCGGGATGCTCAAGGCCAGCGCGCTGGTACGAGCAAGGCGCGGTCGCCGGGGCGAGACCATGCTCCTTCTAACCCCGTTAGAAGCCCGAGCATATCTCGCTCCTCGCACCGCTCGCCGCCGCTTCCCTCCTCTCCAGCAGAAGCTCTAGCAAGAGCCCAGCTGCTCCTCGACTTCCCTCCAGTGGCAGACAAGGCCGAAGACTGGAGGGCTACAATCCAGAGCCTCATCGCCTTCGCCAACAACGACACGCCGCAGCAGCCGGCAACATCACGGCCGCAGCAAGTCGACCAAGCGAAGGCCGGTGGAGACAAGACCACCGGGGGTGCAACTACCGTGCACTCCCCGCCGCGGAAGCAGAAATCGCCACCTCGCCGGATCAACGTCGACGACGACTCCACGGCGTCGTCGGATCCGCGGGCTCGCCGCGATCAGCGCCAAGTCCTTGACGACAGGCGACAAGAGGACGCTCGAACCCGCATCGAGCGTCGAAGAGAAGCCCGAAGATAGTCCGACCAGCGCGCTGGGACTGCTGTCGACATGCACACGCTCGGTGAACCGGGCGACTTGCCGTACGCGGCAGGTTGCCCTGCGTTCACCCGAGAGCTGCGGCAAGTCCAGTGGCCCAGCATGAAGAACTTCAAGCCCGACGTACCCGAGAAGTACGACGGCAAGACACACCCCTCGGAGTTCCTCAGCATCTACACCATTGCGGTGCAGGCTGCCGGGGGACGCGACGAGAAGATCTTAGCAAACTACTTCCCGCTCGTGCTCAAGCCAAATGTCAGATCCTGGCTCATGCACTTGCCGGAGAACTCCATATCTTCTTGGGCGGATTTGTGCCACCAGTTTGTTGGCGCCTTCACGGGCGGTCACAAACCCCACGGCCAGGAGAGCGATCTCCACATCCTTGCCCAGAAGGAGGGAGAATCCCTGCGAAAGTATATCCAAAGGTTCAGCCGCGTTCAGCACAACATCCCCGATGTCCACCATGCCGCGGTTATCAGCGCGTTCCACCAGAACGTGCGTAACCGCCGGATGAGGGAGGAGATGGCGATGACCAAGATCCGGGATGTCAGCGAGCTTTACGCTCTGGCTGACAAGTGTGCACGTGCTGAAGAAGGGAGGAGACTCCCCGGAGAGGATACTGGAGCAGGAGGAACAGACAGCGAGGATGCCGCCCCGGCAAAGAAAAACCGGCGGCGGAATAACAGGAAGAAGAAGAACAAGGAGGTACTAGTTGCCGAGCAGTCCGGCAAGGAAGCTCCCGCCAAGAAGACACAGGCTGGTGGCTCCGGCAAGGAATCCGCCCCTGTAGAGGCAGCCGACAAGCAGGACGGCTCCGACAAGCAGTACTGCAAGATCCACCGCACCAAGGGCCACGATCTCCAGAACTGCAAGAGGGTAGAGTACCTCGTAGAGCAGCAGAAGGCTGAATACAAGCGTCGCGACAAGGAGAAGGCCCAAGGAGGCGGGGGACAGCCCAGCAAGAAGCGGCCATTCAATGGCCGGGGAGGACGCCGCGGCAAGGCTAAGCAGCGGCAAGGAGACAGACCTCCCCGGGGCCGCGACAAGGATGAAGACGAAGACGACGATGAAGACATGGATGAAGGAGACAACAGCGAGCAGGAGTTCTAGAAGGCCACAGAGGTTCTGTGCGTCGACGGAGGTGCCTCTCTGCACACTTCCCACCGCCAACTCAAGCAGTGGGTGCGGGAAGTGAATGCAGCTGAGCCACCCGTCGAGTCGCGCAGGCTGCTGAAATGGTCCGGCACGCCCATCATCTTCGACCTTGAGGACCACCCTGACCGCACAACTGCGGTCGGGTGTTTGCCGATGTTGGTATCACCAACTATCCGCAACCTCAAGGTCACCAAGATGTTGGTTGACGGCGGGGCCGGCCTCAACTTGATCTACTCTGCTGTGATCAAGAAGCTGCAGATCCCCGACAGCGAGCTCGAGGAAACCGGGACGTTCCAAGGAAACAACCCGGGAAGGAGTAAACCGAAGGGGAAGATCACGCTGCCGGTGACCTTTGGCGGAGAGCTCAACTTCAGGACGGAGAGGATCACCTTCGATGTTGCCGATATCCCATTGCCGTACAATGGGATACTTGGCCGTCCTGCGCTCGCCAAGTTCATGGCAGCCTCCCACTACGCGTACAACATGCTCAAGATGCCGGGGCCGATAAGCGTCATCTCTGTCCCCGACGACAAGAAGGATGCGCTTATCTGCGCCGACAAGATCTACCGGGATGCAGCAGCCGCGGCAGACAGCGAGGCGCTTGCCGCTGAAGCTCCCGGGGGGAAGACCAAGACCAAGTCCGGCAAGAGCTCTGGGGCCCACTCCGGCAAACGCACCTCTTCGGAGTGCTGCGCTGCCGTCGAGGACGCACCATCGAGCTCCACCGGCAAGTGCAAGAAAGGAATGGCAGCTCCACCAGCAACCAAGAGGGTGTCCGCCAAGGAGAACGGCACTGGTGGTACCTTCACCATCAGTGCTACGCTCGACCCCAAATAGGAAAGCGCGCTCGTTGCCTTCCTGCGGGCGAATGTCGACGTGTTCGCATGGCAACCGTCTGACATCCCCGGTGTTCCCAGGAAGGTAATTGAGCACAAGCTTGCTGTTTGTCCTCGCGCGCGGCCCGTCAAGCAGAAGGTCAGGAAGCAAGCGGTGGAGCGCCAAGAGTTCATAGCTGAGGAGATCAAGAAGTTGGAAGCAGCAGGCCTGGTTAGAGGTATACTCCATCCTACATGGTTGGCCAATCCGGTTGTCGTGCGAAAGGCTAATGGGAAATGGAGACTTTGTATAGACTTCACCGATGTGAATAAAGCTTGTCCCAAGGATCCTTTTCCATTGCCGCGCATCGACCAGATTGTTGACTCCACGGCTGGATGTGAGTTGCTTTCATTTCTCGATGCATACTCAGGATACCACCAGATATTCATGGCTGAGGAAGATGAAGAGAAGACTGCATTCATTACTCCATGTGGCACATATTGCTTCATACGCATGCCCTTTGGATTGAAGAATGCAGGCTCAACATTTGCAAGGGTGGTGCACACTGCTTTTGAGCCACAGATACACAGAAATGTAGAAGCCTACTTGGATGATATAGTGGTCAAGAGCAAGAGCAAAGATACCCTGATTCAAGACCTAGGAGAGACCTTTGAGAATCAGCGCAAGATACAACTTAAGTTGAACCCCGAGAAGTGCGTTTTCGGAGTCCCCTCCGGCAAGCTTCTCGGGTTCTTTGTGTCCCAGAGGGGGATTGAAGCCAATCCCGACAAGATAAAAGCCATCGAGCAGATTGAAGCCCCGAAGCACGTCAAGGACGTAAGGAGACTTGCTGGTTGTGTGGCTGCCCTCAGCAGGTTCATTTCAAAGTCTGCAGAACGCGCCCTGCCTTTCTTCAAAATCTTGAAAAAGGCAGGTCCTATGAAATGGACTCCGGAAGCGGAGGCGGCGCTACAAGACTTGAAAGGATACCTATCCTCCACTCCAATACTTGTCGCACCTAGGCCACAAGAGAAGTTGCTGCTGTACTTAGCGGCAACCAATCAAGTGGTTAGTGCTGCGTTAGTAGCGGAGAGGGAGGTGGATGAGGAACCCACGTCCCCGGCAAGCGCATCCAGCGACAAGCAGGGGGTTTCCCCGACAAGCTCTGGCCCCGACAAGGACAAGTCTGCGCAGGAACAAGGAGAAGTGCGAAAGAAGATGGTGCAGCGCCCGGTTTATTTTGTAAGTTCCCTCTTGCAGGGGGCTAGATCAAGATACTCTGGAGTGCAGAAGTTGCTTTTCGGCCTCTTCATGGCCTCAAGAAAGTTGCGCCATTACTTCCAAGCACACGAGATAACAGTGGTCAGTCGCTTTCCGTTGAAGAGGATATTGCAAAATCCAGAAGCAACAGGCAGGATCATCGAGTGGGCACTGGAGCTGTCAAGCTTTGGTCTCAAGTTTGAGAGTACTTCAACCATACAGAGCAGAGCTTTGGCAGAGTTCATAGCGGAATGGACCCCAACACCAGATGGAGAAGTCCCAGAGACAAGCATCCCCGCCCAAGAAGCAAGCAAAGAGTGGATAATGTACTTCGATGGTGCTTTCTCGCTGCAAGGCGCCGGTGCGGGCGTCTTGCTCATAGCGCCCACCGGAGAACACCTCAAGTATGTTGTCCAAATGCACTTTCCCAAGGAGCAAGCAACAAATAATACTGCTGAGTATGAAGGTTTGCTCGCCGGCCTCAGAATTGCGGCCGAACTTGGGATCAAGAAGCTGATTGTGCGGGGAGACTCACAGTTGGTGGTCCGACAAGTAAACAAGAGTTACTAGAGTCCCTTGATGGAAGCTTATGTCGATGAGGTGAGGAAGCTTGAGGAACACTTTGAAGGCCTACAGATGGAGCATGTCCCAAGAGCTCAAAATGATATTGCTGACGGCCTGTCGAAGTGTGCTGCAATGAAGTTACCTGTGGAACCAGGAACCTTCATGCTCAAGCTAACTCAACCATCCGTTACACCATCAGTTGGGCAAAGTAAGAAGAGAAAGTTGGTCTCCGGCGACTACTTGCCGGCGGATCTTCCCGAAGCCGTCGCCAAAATCCCCAAGATCAACGACCAAGATGCTGAGGAACAGTCTGCTCCTGCGGACCCAAAGGTCTGTACAGTTGAAGCAGGCATTCCCGACAAGCCTTGCCCCGGCAGGCTTGCCGGGGAACCCTCAGCTCCGGCAGAGCCGCAGGTTCTTGCCGTGGAAGCTGAGGTTCCCGCAGCAGCCCTGATGCCTTTAGTCCTTGTTGCTGAGCCTCAAGCTCCAGCATGGGCACAGCAAATCGTCCGCTTTCTTCAAACTGGAGAACTTCCCGAAGAACCAGAAGAGATAGAGAGGATAACCAGACAGTCAAGTATGTACCAGTTCGTTGGCAATGAACTGTACAGAAGAAGACTCAATGGTGTCAGGTTGAAGTGCATTTCCCGGGAAGATGGACAGAAGCTGTTGGCAGAGATACACGGAGGCATATGTGGCCACCACATTGGCGCAAGAGCACTTGCCGGGAAGGCGTTCCGGCAAGGGTTCTTTTGGCCAGAAGCCCTCCAAGATGCAACTGCACAAGTAACCAAATGTGAAGCGTGCCAGTTCCATGCCAAGCAGATTCACCAGCCAGCTCAAGCTCTCCAGACGATCCCTTTGTCCTGGCCCTTCTCGGTCTGGGGGCTCGATATCCTCGGCCCCTTTCCCCGTGCTGTCGGGGGCTTTGAGTACTTGTACGTTGCGATAGACAAGTTCACAAAGTGGCCAGAAGTGGAACCAGTGAGAAAGGTGACAGCACAGTCTGCAGTCAGGTTCTTCAGGTCAATTGTTTGCCGTTTCGAAATCCCTAACAGGATCATCACCAACAACGGCACACAGTTCACAAGCCGCACCTTCATGCAGTACATCCAAGACCTTGGCGCCAAGGTCTGCTTTGCTTCTGTTGCTCACCCGAGGAGCAATGGTCAAGCAGAGAGGGCAAATGCTGAAGTGCTGCGCGGACTCAAGACAAGAACCTTCGACAGGCTGCACAAGTGCGGAAGAAACTGGATAGAGGAGTTGCCGGCGGCTCTTTGGTCAATCAGGACGACACCAAATCGAGCCACCGGACAGACACCCTTTGCTCTTGTCTATGGAGCAGAGGCAGTTCTCCCCACGGAACTCGTATACGGGTCTCCTCGAGTGCTCGCTTACGACGAGCTCGAGCAAGAGCAACTGCGGCAAGATGATGCATTGCTCCTCGAGGAGGACCGTCTCTAGGCTGCTGTACGAGCTGCTCGATACCAGCAAGCCTTGCGTCGCTATCATAGCCGCAAGGTCAAGGCCAGGAGTCTCGAGGAAGGCGACCTTGTTCTTCGGCGTGTTCAGTCCGCCAAGGGCTCCAACAAGTTGACGCCGAAGTGGGAAGGCCCTTATCGGGTGAGGCAAGTCACAAGGCCCGGTGCTGTCCGCCTTGAGACTGAAGAAGGCTTACCGGTGAGCAACTCTTGGAACATAGAGCATCTTCGCAAGTTTCACCCATAAGGCGCGGTTGCCGTGATCCGCTCCGGCAACCACCTTTTGTACAAGTCTTGCCGCTGTTGCATGTAAACCTTTGTACAAAGCCGGGCGCAGACCCCGTGCTTCAGTAAAACTTTTGTGCTATGCACTGTTTGTCATTTCATGCTTTTCTTTTTTTTACTTGCATGTCACATCTGACATTTCGTGCAGCACGCATCCCCGGTAAGCAATAACAAGCCGCAAGGCTCCATACTTGTGTTTCCTCCTCCTTTCCTTTTTCTCTTAAAACAGAAGAAGTGTTCCTCGCGCACAAGTTTGCCGGGGGGGAAGGAGATAGAGGTACGAACCAAGTGCTGTTCAAGAAAGGGAGAGATAGAGGTACGAATCAAGTGCTGTTCAAGAAAGGGAAGCCTTGCCGGGAAGCAAACAATCCATGAAAGCTAAGTTTCCAAAGTTTGAGTAATTCAAATTTTTAAAAAATTTAGTTGCCTTCCTTGAATAACCGCACTTTGTATGGAAAACCTGTGCGCGGAGGAGCCTACCCGTGGCTAGCCGCACCCTTACTTTGTTTCGAGCACGCTCAACGGCTTAAGTGAGCTGCGACAAGTGTCGTGCCCTTACTTCGTTTTCGAGTTCGCTCAACAATCTAAGTGTGCTGCGACTAGCTGCGGCAAGGTTTCTTGCCGACAAGGGCATTGCTAGCAGGCTGCTAAGAGTCCAGTACTCAGCGCTCGCGGCAAGGGTCCCTTTGCCGGCGAGTTCCCTAAAAAGCGTAGGGTGGAAAGCATACAAAGTGAAGGGACTAAAGCAAGGGAGATAACACTGCATTGATTACCCAAAATAGAAGTATATATTATAGAGATAACTTGTCGCTGTTCTAACCAATTACTACCCATGACTTAATCGACAGCGGCAAGGAAAGCGGGAAGAAGGAAGCCTAGTCTCTACGGTCTCCATCGACCCTTTGGATCTTTCCTGCCTTGGCCACGATGTGGGCAACTTGCGCCTTCAACGCCTCCTGGTCAGCTTCGGGCGGCAGGGTCCGGAGGACGTTGACGAGGTTGATCCCTGGGTTGCGGTAGACGATCTTCGAAAACACCCGCTCCATAGTACCCATGCAAAGCCGGCGCGCCTCGTTAGCCAGCTGCGTGGGGATCTTCTCCCGTAGCCGCGCGAGCGCCGGCGCCACTCCTCTGAAGAATAGGCTCAGCTTGGCGCTGTGGGGGAGGCTCTCGTCGGGGGAGTACGCGAGGTGCTCTGCCCTCAACGCCACCATCTCCATGTCAATGTTGGCGGCGGAGGCGACGAGCTCCTCGGTCCACTGCTCCACCGTCCTCTGAAAGTGGTTTTGCGAGACGGCGGCGCTTTCCAGCAAGGCCCTCTCAGTACGGAGATCGTCCTTCAGCTTCGTCTCATGATCCCGGGCAGCGTCGAGTGAGTCAGTAAGGGTGGAAACCTTCAGCTCCAAGTCAGCGATGGAGTCCCTGGCGTCAGTGAGCTCTTTGCCCTTCTTGGAGAGGCGGATTTGCAAATCAGAGTTGGTGTGGGCGTCCTTCTCCCGTGCCACGTTGAGCGCGGCAACCCTGTCCTCGCTCGCCTTCAGGTTCGTCTCCAACTGCGCCACCCTGGCCTCCAGATCCCTCTTGGCGGTCTCTGCGGCAGCTGCGGCATCCCTCGCCTCCTGCAGAGCCCCGCCAATGGCCTGCTCGCGAGCGGTGAGGTCGTCCTCGTGGCTATCGAGGTCGACCTTCCGCTGGTTGAGCTCTCCTTCCCGCCGAGACAGCTCCTCGGCGGCCAGACGCTGCTGCTCCTCCACCTCGGCCTTCTCGAGGAGGAATGCCTGGTGTGCTCCGGCAAGCTCTTCACGCTCCTCCGCCAAGTTTCGGAGGGCCGCCTGGTTGGCGGCATGCTTCTCCAAGTCAACGCCGGCCTTGGCAGCCAGAGCCTCTCGGGACTCCAGCTTGGCTTGCCTGGCCCGGTACAAACCCAGGAGTCGACGCAGGAGTTGCTCCTCTTCGGGCTCGTCGCTGCTGCCGGGCGCGTCGACAACCTTCAACCCGGCAGAGGCGAGAACTTCTCCGTCGATGGTCTCCCCCTCCGCTGGTGCCCTCGATGAGGACGCCCACGGGACTTGGATGAAGACCCCATTGGCGGCCTCCAGATAGACGCCCGACCCAGGTGCGGAGGCGGAGGGGTCGGCGGCCGGTGCAGCGTCCGGCGCTCCCGCGGCCTCCGGGCCTGCGGTGTGGTCGTCGGTCCCTTCCCCAGCTGCGGCGTCGGCGGTTGGGGCAGTCTCCTCGGCGGCTGGCTCGTCGGCGCCGGCCATTCCTTCCGCGGCGGTGCCGTCGCCAGTTTCGCCGCGCACCTCCTCCTCGGCGATGGTTTCCTTCTCCATCGGCTCCGGGGCGGGCGGGTCTGACAATAGAAGAAAAAGAAAAAGAAAGATTTGTCAAGCAAATATCCAAAAAAAAAAGAATCCAAGAAGAAGAAAGTACAAGGGTTTACCTGCACGGGCCTCTTCGTTGACGGGGTCCCTCGCCGGGGAGCTCTCCCTTGGCGGCGTAGTAGTGGCCCCTGCTGGCGGAGGGCCGCTTGCGCCCTCCCTTGGCGGGGTGCTCACCCTTGTCGGGCTGCTCGCCCTTGGCGGGGTACTCGCCCTCGGCGGAGTACCCGTCCTTGGCGGAGCGTTGTCCCTTGCCAGGGAGCTCATCCTTGGCGGGGAGGATGGAACAAGCGGCTCGTCGGGGGCGACCTCCTGGCGCTCCTGCGGCTGCGGCTCCACTTCTGCACAAGACAACAAGCAAGCAAAACATTGGTAAGGATAACAACCTCAAGCGCGCCCGTCAAGCAGAAAAGTAACCACAAGGACTTACGTTGGGGGCTGCGCTGGGGGCTGCTCTCCGGAGCAGCAGGCTGGTCCGGCAAGCTTGTCGCTGGCGCGTCTCCCGTCGCCGCGACGGGCTCGTCGTCCTCGATGTCAACCACAGGGATCTTGGCCCTCTTCGCCATCCTCTGGGTCAAGGTCCTGGAAGCCAAACAAGATCAGAATCAAGCAAAAGAAATCAAGGCAAAAGCAATGCAAATCAAAGGAAATGAAAATTGCAAGCACTTACTCTTCCTCCTCTTCGTCGTCGGAGCTGAGGGCGGAGAAGTCAAACTGCGCCTCACGTGCTCCCGCGCGAGGAGCTGGATGAGAAGGCTCCCTCGGGCGCTTGGCGGGCTCCGGAGCTGCGGGTTGTGAAGACCCCGTGCCGGTCGTCCCCGAGGACCGAGGGGCAGAAGGAGCACCAGAACCACTCCGGGAAGATCCCCCTCCGCTTGTCGCTCGAGCACGGGGCGCCTCCTTGACGACCTTGCTCGTCGTGGTGGCGCGCGTCGCACGACGCTTCGGCTGTTGTCGGGGCGCATGTGGCCTCGTCGTCTCAGCGGCCTTGCGGAGGCGTTTCTTCTGTTGTGGCGGAGGACTCGGTGGTGGCGGAGAGTTCTCCGAGGATGAGGAAGCGTCGTCGTCGAGGTTCAGTGACCCGCCCGAGTCTTCGTCGGAATCGCCCGATTCGGCGTCCTCCTCGGCGGGCTCACTGGACTCAGAGCCTTGCCCGGCAGCCTCGCCCGTCCCGGCAGGCTCCCCGGCAGGCTCCCCGGCAAACTCCTCGGGCGCAATCTTCAGCAGCTTGAGGATTTCCGCCTCCTCGGCTTGGCTCACTGCGTCCGCCGCCTCTGCTTCGTCCACGGTGTATCCAAATTCGCCTGCGGCCGCGGCCGCGGCGGCCTCCTCCATCCTGCTAGCTATGTATGCCACATCCGGTCGGTGGTCTCCCGGGTGAGGCCCTTCTTCTCCTCGGCGTTGCGTGGCTTTTCAACCAAGTTGTCGAAGAAGGCTTGCACGGTCTCCGCTGAAGGCACCAGCCAGGTGGGGACAACCCCGTGGGAGTCACACTCAGGCATCACCGCGCGGATGGCACTAAGGGCAGTATTGTTGCAAAGAGGAACTACTCCCCGGGACGGTGTGAACCACTCCTTATGCTTGGGGTCGTGTTTGAACAGTTCCCGGACCATCCCCTTCAG
Organism: Secale cereale; assembly: GCA_902687465.1. Classification (NCBI taxonomy): domain Eukaryota; kingdom Viridiplantae; phylum Streptophyta; class Magnoliopsida; order Poales; family Poaceae; genus Secale; species Secale cereale. Next base: position 658,669,121 of record LR738712.1, read on the forward strand.
TTCCAAGTCAGTGAAATTATAGTTCAGCCCGGGGCGCAGCCTCATGCGGTCTGCCGCGTTGCCGAACTCCCAAGCGGGTCTCTTCCTTTCCTGCAGAGGGGCAATGCGGCGGCGGAGGAAATCGGCCCCAACTTCACCCACAGTCAGATTGGCGGCCCGGAGGCGAAGGATCCTAGTGAGGGCGATCTGCAGCTTGTCGTCCTCCGGGGCCAAATCACTCCAATCCTTGCCGCGCACTATTGCAGTCCGGCACGGCGAGGTAAATGGCTCAGGTGCATCTTCCAGGACCCAGCACCAATCAGCTCTCCACTCTTCCCACTTGCCGCGTAGCTCCCCAATCAAGTACGCCTCCTTCTTGCCGAGCCTGAAGATCCAGGAGATACCGCCGGAGAGTGGGGATCCAGATTCTACTCTAGGCGTGAAGAAGTGGCGGAAGAGAGCTACGTTCGGGTGGACCCCGACATAGTTTTCGCACAGATGTGCGAAAACGGCCAAAGTGAGGACAGCATTCGGGGTAAAATCTAAGAGGTGGAGTCCATAGGTGTTCATCACATCGCAGAAAAATTCCGAATACGGAGGACAGAGACCGCAATGGAAGAATGCAGCGAAGTAGTAGTAACCTCCCGGGAACATGTCGACGGCTACGGCGGGGAGGACTCGGGTGCGAGGATGAGCCTTCGTCTCCCTCGCCCAGAACAAGTAGTACTTGTCCCGCAGCTCCCTCGCGCCGAGCCTCGGCGGGAAGACCACCCTCCTTCTCCGCATGGCTGCCAGCTTCGCCGCCTTTTCGGACTTCTCCTTCTTCGCCTAGTCGCTCTTCGCCTTGTCGCTCTTCGGCGCCATGGCGGGGACGGCGGGGAGGTCTACGGCGCTGCGGATGTTGGAGACGGCGGAGGAGAGGGTGGAGCTCGGCTCTCTGTCGACCCTTGCGGAGGCAGAGAGCGGCGGAGGTTTCTGGAGATTCAAGGCGCAATGAAGGTAATGGGGCGAAACTGCCCCTGCTTCCTCTGCTTTTAAGGGGGAAGTGGGGGACGTTCCGCATTTCCCCATTAAAGAAACAGGCCACGATCTCTCCCACGACGCCGCAATCGACGCGTGCCGTTAGGGAGGGATGCGGCGAATCTGGAGTGGGAAACGGCGCGTCGTGGGCCGCGCGTGCCCGTGCACTGTTCTGGGCCTGGCCCAACAGCGCTCGGCACCGTGTGTGGCCCAGGCCCGGGGGCTCCTGTCGGTGTACTAAAGTAGGGGTACCTTAGTATCCCGACTTGTGCACGGGCAGTAGCAGCGTCCCATGGTCTGGCTCGCCACGCGCCCGCCAAAGCCCACTCTGGACCCCTTGAAGCCATTCAAGAACAAAGTATTCAAGTTAAGAGACAAGACCCCGGCAAGAGGAGCTTGCCGGGAAGGACGCACCAGGCTCAAAGTTATCATTCCAGCACAAGACCCTGGCAAGAGGAGCTTGCCAGGAAGGCCAAAAGAATGACACCTCAAGAAGGTATATCGCGGCGCATCATGCGCCCCGGCAGGGCTCGGAGAGCGGCAAGCTTCCGGGCCCGGCAAGGTTGCGACCCCGGAAAGGTGCTTGCCGGGGAAGCCTGTGCTGTGTGCCTGCGCTCCAGCTCATCTGGTCACGCGTCGCCCGGGGACCCTTCCAGGGGCACGTGGCAGACGGCTGTGCAGCCTGGGGTACACGGTGGCAAGCCGCGGTGATGAGGCTATCACCGTGGCGAACGGAGACGCATGGACGGACGCTTTTTGGGCGACGGCGATGGGCATTCAATGCCCTTGTCCCCCACCGTCAAAGTTAGGTGAAGACCACTGTTCATATATTGTTCATGCACTGTTACAACTACCACCGATTTTACACTTTTACCCTCCTCTACGTTGACACCTGTCGGTGACCCCTTTGAGCTATAAAAGGAGGCCCATGCACAACGTAGAGGGTGTTCGACCCGAGAAACTCGCTCACTCCCTCGCTCGGTGCAGCTGGTACTGTAGATCTTCAAGCTCCCGAGCCCAAGAACTCAATATAACCAAAGCAGGAGTAGGGTTTTACGCGTCCGCGCGGCCCGAACCTGGGTAAACCGCCCGCGTGTGCTCCTCGATCTGCTCTCTGTGCTCCCTCCGCTCCCTTACCACAACGTAGAAGGGGCTCCGATCCCATAGGTGTTCGTGGGCGGTCAGTTTCCCCGACACATGGTCGAAGAAACATGTATTTGACATTTAAAAAAAGCAGTAGCAATAAACTAAACGATCATATGCTATGCTAACAGATGGGTTTTGTCCATCACATCATTCTTCTAATGATGTGATCCCGTTATGAAATGACAACTCATGTCTATGGCTAGGAAATCGTAACCATCTTTGATCAACAAGCTAGTCTAGTAGAGGCACACTAGGGACACGGTATTTGTTTATATATTCACAGATGTATTTAAGTTTCCGGTCAATAAAATTCTAGCATGAATAATAAACATTCATCATGAATAAGGAAATATAAAATAATAATAACTTTATTATTGCCTCTAGGGCATATTTCCGCCAGAATCTATGTTTCTACATTTTTAATAGTTAAGATTCTATGATTTACAATCCTATCACCGGACCTCTGATCTGATTCGAAGTCACGAATGAATAAGGGTCACCATGCAAAATATTTCTATGGTTGCATGTTCGTGTGGATATAATTTGTATTCTGAACCTTAAAGAAAATTTAATAGCACAAATAATCCAGTATGACTAAAGGCATCTTTGGTTTGAAGGAATTTTGTAGGAATTTCATAGGGTAGAATTTTTATAGGAAAAAAAATCATATAGAGCCCTTTGGTTTGTACGAATGGAATCTTATTCATATGTAGGAAATCTTCCTATCCTCCATATTTCATAGGAAATTAAACATTAGCATGCATAGACTCAATGGAAAAAAAATCCTATGATGTGAAACAAAGCGCATCTCCTTTCCTATTCCTACTCATAGGATTTGAGATGCATGTCATCTCATTTCTTATGACTTTTCTATTCCTATGATTTTCCTACCCTATGAACCAAAGGAGCCCTAAATGTGCTTATTTATTTGAATTTTCGTGCATGTTTAGTTCGTTGTTTTATCTTAAAAATTATATGTTCATGAAATTCATACTGATCCAAAATATAACTATGTTCTAGAAAAGTATATATTTATGGAATACATGCTGAATTTCTATTGCACAAATAAACCTTCTAAATTTCTTTTATTTCCAATTTTATATGTAAAAATTACTAATTATGTGGTTCCACATCAATATAGACATTTTTGGAATACATGTTGAAATTATTTATACCGAAAAATCTAAAAAAAATATTCCCATTTTATATAAAATATAATAATTATCCCAAATGATAAGTGCCACGTGTGTGGCACGAAGCAATCCGACCCGAACGTTTTTTACAACTAAAATTGCCATCTGAAAAGAAAAATAGAAAAAAAATGAATCTTGTCATCTAAAAAGAAAGTTGCCATGCTTGACAACTAAAGTTGCCATTCTCGCGTTACTAAATTTGCCATAAAAATGTTTGGAGTTGTCATCTGTCCGTGCCACACGTGTGACGATCCTGATAAATGCCACATGTATGGCACAAACATGTGGCAACTCCGAACATTTTTATGGAAAGTTTACTGATGCGAGGATGGCAACTTTAGTTATCAAGCATGGCAACTTCCTTTTCGGATGTCAAGTTTCAATTTTTTGGGGGGTTTTGTTTTTCTTTTCTTTTCGGATGGTAACTTTAGTTGTAAAAAACGCCAGGACGGAATTGCTTCATGCCACACACATGGCAACTTTGAATGTTTTTATCGCAAATTTAGTGATGGGAGGATCATAACTTTAGTTATCAAGTATAGCAACTTTTTTTTGTATGGCAAGTTCCAGTTGTTGCTTTTTGGGTTTGTTTTTCCTTTTCAGATGGCAAATTTAGTTGTAAGAAAATGCCAAGGCGGGATTACTCCGTGTCACACATATGGCACTTGTCATTTCGGGATATCTCAAATGATAAGTACCACACGTGTGGCACGAAGAAATCTGGTCCTGACGTTTTTTACAACTAAAGTTGCCATTCGAAAAAAATAAAAAATAAATTTAAACTTGTCGTCCAAAAATAAAGTGACCATGCTTGATAATTTATGTTTCCATCCTTGCTTCACTAAACTTGTCATAATAAACATTCGGAGTTGCCATGTGTTCATGCCACACGTGTGACACTTATCAGGGTCATAATTATTTGGTTGCACCTCAGAGGCTCAGACTGTTCTACTCCCTAAAATTCATCTCGGCTCTAAAAGACGCAAACCAAACGGTATAGCTCCACGATGTCCCACTCCATAAAAAACTAGAATGTGAGATACAACTCCTTGTTTTTCATGAAGCTTTTCATGCGGTGATCTAAACCATTTTTAAAGCTGGAGCTAGCTACAAGCCAAACATGGTAAACTGCTCTTTGGTGAAGCGGCAACTCCTAGGTAAAACTGCTTCAAGTGAATTTGGTGGAGTGGAGTTGATTTTGATGGAGTTGAGGAGTCCCAAACCGACAGTGTAGGGAATATGTAATTAAGTACTCGCTCGGTTTTCTATAGAAGCTCACTCCAATGAATTGAATGCCACAAAAAGTATGCCATTGGATGCACATTTTAAAGAAGTTTTTGATGGTATATATTTGGTGACATATAACCCATATTTTGTTGACCAGAATTATATAAGTCAAAGTTTGATATAAAAATGAAAAGTAGATTTATATACAAAAACGGAGGGAGTGTCAATTATCACTTGGATATTAAAAAGGAAGAACGTCAAGATCGTCTTAAAAACGATGTGGTACATTGGATGTGTCATTTCCAGCAGTTGGGAATTCACCATTTGATCTTCCTTGTCATTGAAGCAGTATTTCAGAACCAAAAGACAAATGAAATTTTCATTCTCCGCATGTATTATTAAAGATTTTGCTAAATTTCAGTCGTCTAGATTTTTCTTACGTCAAAGTCGATGCCGTGAGTGTCTGACGTCTCTTCGTTGAAATTTGTGCATGCCACTTCATAAAAAATAACGAAACACTAAAAATCAGGTTTTTAGGCATGACAAAATCTGACGTTTTTCATAGCAATTTATATTGGTGCGATGATGGCAAATTTAGTTTGCAAGTACGGCAATTTTCTAATAAAAAATAAATTAAGACGGATTTGTCATGCTCGTCAACTAAACTTGCCATCCTCGATAAACATAAATCTGATGTCAGATTTACATTAGCGTCAAAAAGTAAAAATGTACACATCCTCGATATGATTCATTCAAAATTTGACAAATTTATGTTTTATCAAAAAAATAGGAAACATTTTATACAATGAGTGACACTTGTGTATAGTTGATCTGCAAAGTTTCAAGGTCAAACGTTCTCTTGTTCGGAAAGAAAAAAAGAAGAGAAATTTCTATATAAGGATAGCAAGAATCCTGACGCAAACTAAATGGTCTAGATAGAGGGTATACTGGTATTGGGGTGCAAAAAATATGCACTCGTTACAACAAACATTCGTTGGTGAGTCTTTCTTTACACAAAATGCCCAACACATATAAAAGTAATGAACCATTTCATCGACCCTCTATATCAGTAAGAGTTAAAGTATTCACAGAATTCTGAATATTGTTTCTGAGTTGCTCCAGTTCAGTGCTCCATCCTGCAAAGTATGCAGGCCGGTTGGGAGTTGGAAGTGTAGTGCTCCCCTTCTCTAGTGCCAACACAACTGATGACATGTGTGGTCTGTCTTTTGGGTTTTCTTGGACACACAAGAGGGCTACATGAATGCAAAGCAACACCTCATCTGGTAAGCATGTGTCCATGATAGATGGGTCAGCCAACTCCTCTGCCTTCCCGTCCTTCCACATATTCCATGACTGAAACAAACAAAAACGTCATCTCTTTTGTGTTACATGACTATTTTCTTTTAAATATATCGGCCAACTTTTTAGAGAGTTGGGAACTTGAAAACATGTTGTACGTACGTGAGCTATGAGGCTAGGGAAGCCCGTGGTGTGACTACTGGAGCTCCTCTTCATACCGGTTACAAGCTCCAATAGCAACACGCCAAAACTATAGATGTCGGACTTGGTAGAGATTACACCTTCCATTGCATACTCAGGAGCCATGTAGCCGCTGCTTGATTATTTGACTTGCAAGAGTTACTTGAAATGGGGTTTGGATATAATTGCAGTTCAAGTAGAGTTATTGGTTCAAACAGTTACTCACTATGTTCCGACAACACGTTGGGTGTTTGCGTTTTCCTGGTTATCACCGAAGATCCTCGCCATACCAAAATCTGCTATCTTGGGCTTCATCTGTGCATCTAGCAAAACATTTCCGGCTTTGAGATCTCTGTGAATTATAGTCGGCCTTGAATCTTGGTGGAGATAAAGAAGCCCCCTGGCGACACCTTTGATTATATTTAAACGTGTTCCCCAATCCAGCAACAATTTCCTTGAATCATCTTTAGACAAAAGCAAATGTTAGAAAACAAAATTTTGACATGTTTTAAAAACTGGTGTGTTGCTAGAATATACCGAAAAGGGTGGCATCTAAGCTTCTATTAGACAAATACTCATAAATCAACAACTTTTCATCTCCCTCGTCACAACATCCAAGAAGTCGAACCAAATTTCTGTGTTGAAGTTTGGCAATAAGTATTACTTCATTTCTGAATTCATGTGTTCCTTGTTTAGAATCTTTATTTAGCCGTTTGACAGCAATTTCCTGGTCGCCTAGTGTTCCCTGTTTGATTTTAAGGGAAAATGTAGATTTGAGTTTGTCATGTGAAATTGTGAATAGATCAGTTAGAATAAAAACAATGTTGTGCTGAATAATTACCTTGTAAACTTTGCCAAAGCCTCCCCGTCCAATCATACATGTTTCAGAGAAATTATGTGTTGCTAGGGCAATCTCCTCAAATCTTACAAATGGGAATTCAAGATCACTTGAACCATCCAATAGCGCCTTCTTGTGCTTTCCCTGGGTCCTGTTCTTGCCTTCTTCAAACAAAATAGCATGATCATTTCTTCTCCAGTAAATATAACATAGTACTATGCAATTAGCCCCCGAACTTGTCCCTTAGTTGAACACTCAAGTCATCACTCACAGAACTCAACCATGTCTTATCTATTGATGAATTGCCACCACCGCATTACCAGCATGGATTTGCATCTTCATGGGGTTTATAAGAATTTCGTGGAATGGGGGTACAATAGATAGACAAACTTGAATGTTTCGGGAAGGTAAGGAATGGAAACTAAACGCACCTTTGGATTTCAACCATGCAAGGGAAATGCACATGAGTATCAGGACACTCCTTCCTAAAACTGGCAGTACAATCTTCACTGCAGTGCTCCTTCTTGTCCTTTTACCTGTGCAGCGCAGATAAAAACAAAGTATTATACAGAGCCAAGGGCGTCCCCGAGTTGCGCTGTGTCTTGTCTATCTAAAACAAAAAGAGAGTTAGTGTAGACAAGTATATACTTCCTCCGTTCCTAAATATTTGTCTTTCTAGCATTTTAAATAAACTACAATATACGGATGTATGTAGACATATTTTAGGGTGTAGATTCACTCATTTTGCTTTGTATGTAGTCACTTGTTGAAATTTTTAGAAAGACAAATATTTAGGAACGGAGGGAGTATAAGGTAATAAAGTGGTACCAGCTACTGCATCCAAGCCTGCAAGCCGCAGATAGAGCGTATCGCTCACGGAGTCTGCGTCTAACTTCCCGGTGTCAACCAACTCACCGACCCACAACAAGCACCTTGGCATACCTCCGCTGGCCATGCCACTGCTCAGGTTGGCATACGCGTACGCCACGCATGAGCAGTTGCGGCGGCATGCCGCCGCACACTCCTCCAACGGCGTGTCTCCGACGAACATGAACTTGTCCGGTGGCTTCATTCCCGGCAAGGCCAAGAAACCATCGCCGCAACGCAGTGGCTCTTTCCGTCGACACCCCTTCGAGAACTTGCCCTTGTTCCACTCCTCTGTGCTCATCGGCTGAAAACCATCGAGGCACTTGCACGTCGGGACGGGCAACACCGTCTCGTCACAGTAGCCGTAAGGGCCGCAGCAGCCGTAGTGGTTGCATCCGTGGTGTGGCCACTGCCCAAAGACTACCCATGCAGAGGAGCTGCTGTTCCAGCCATGGAACTGGAGCGTGCCTGTTGAGTATGTTATTTGTGCATGTATATTGACTAGGCCCACCTCTTTAGTTTATTGTATAGATTGAGGTAGAGGCCTCATCTTGTACTTATATATACCGTGCACATTGCACCGAATCAATACATCGTGCAATTCCCACAACATACATGGTATCAGTTTTTTCGGTTTCGTTCCTCGCTTCCGCTCCGCCGCCGCTCGTCTACCTGCGCCGCCGCCGCCGCCCGCGTCCTCCTAAGCGATCGGCCGCCGCTGCTTCACCTCTCCGTGCGCTGCCTCCGCGATCCCATCGCGCCAGCCAACCCGTGCAGCCCGATCCGAGCCGCTGCTGCCGCTGCTCGCTACCGATCGCGCACGCTAGCTGCCAACACCCAGCCCCGATCACCCCCGTGATTGCTAGCCACCAACACCAGATCACCAGCCACCAGATCGAGTATTTAAACAAAAACTACCACATTTCGTGGAACCGTGCGCACAAACTACCACTTTACGAATTTGTGCCGAAAACTACCACTTTTTTGCTAATCTATGACTAAAAACTACCATGTCTGTAAATCAAGCGATTTGTCCATTTTAAATACGTTTATGACAGGCTTGGCCCGCATGTAAGTTCTGACATGGCATCGTAAGTCAACGCCGGCAACTAGCTCGCCCGGCTGCACGGAGGCCAGCACTCGCCTGGCGCGGCAGGAGGAGCTTAGTCGCGCGAGCGCGGAGCTGCCCAGGTTGCCGCACAGCCGGTCCAGCGGCGAACAGGGCGCGACGCCGGAGCTGGACGCGTCGTGGACGCCGGCCGCCGAGAAGAGGACGAGGAGGAGGAGAGCGCGGAGAGTGGGAGAGGAGGTGCCCATGGGAGGCGGGGGCGAGCACTGAGGGCGCAGGAAGATGTCTTTGGCATGGACAGACCACTCCAGCGACGGGCTGGGTGGATGCGACGGTGCAGGAGCGGCGACGCCCTGCCCGACCATGGGATGCTGCTCCAGATGGTGGTGTAGGGGAGCACCCCGCCAATAGCCGTGGTGCCGCTCGCGGCCGCGCCCATGGCCGCACCTGACATGCGTGCTCGAACAACATCACCAGTCACTCCTTTTGTCGGATGATGCACATGAAGTGTTTGTTACAATGTCAGACATGGAAAAAGGGGGAAGAAGAAGAATGACATGTGGGCCTCAACATGTCATAATCAAGTTTAATTTTTGCTAGTCAGTCATTAAGTCGATGTGGTAGTTTTTAGTCATAGATTAGCAAAAAAGTGGTAGTTTTCGGCACAAGTTCGTAAAGTGATAGTTTGCGGGCACGGTTCCACGAAATGTGGTAGTTTTTGGTTAAATACTCCACCAGATCGCTAGTTCACATCGCCGCAGCGCCCGGCCGCCCGCAATCGCCGACTCCGAGCCCGCTTGCGTCATCCGCTGCTGCCGCGCTACTGCTACTGCCTGCCCGGCCGCCAGCCGCATCACTGAAGCCACCGCAAATCTCACCCGACCCGTTCGCGCCGCCCGCTCCGTCCCGTCCTCGCTATGTCGTCCGGCACCTCCTCCGCGTCCACCAACGGGTCCAACCCGTTTGCCGACGCCAACCCTCCCGACTTCAACGACATCCGTAAGCTCAACATCTTCGAGCGGGTGCCGGTTCGTCTTTCTCAGACGGACTCCTCCTACCACTCGTGGAAGACGTATTTCTCCCTCGTGTTCCGGGAGTATCATCTCATGGACCACGTGGACGGCACCGTCGACTCCAGTCGCGTTCCCGAGTTTCATGACTGGTCCACCATCGACACCACGATCATTCGCTGGTTCTTCCTCACCATCACGCCCGACCTCTTCCAGACGGTCGTGACGGACAGTGATGATGCCTGCGCCGTGTGGACCAAGCTGAACGGGCTCTTCACCGACAACAAGCTCCAGCGTCGCGTTTTTCTGCAGCAAGAGTTCTTTGGGTGTCATCAGGACAACACCTCCATCGACGACTATTGTCGCCGCCTTAAGACTCTCGCTGACGAGCTTCGTGATATCTGTGCCAAGGTCGATGATGACCTCCTCAGCACGCTCACCGCCGGGCTCAACGAGGATTTCGGCAACGCCGCGGGAAACCTCAGCCTCATCCCCAACCCGTCCTTCGCCAAGTTCGTTGCGTACCTCCGCTTGGAGGAGCGACGGATGAAGCAGGTGAAGACGCGCGCCATCCACACCGCCCTCGCCGCCGGCACCATCCGCGGCGGGCCTTCGGCGCCTTCCGCTGCCCCGGCACCCCAGCAGCGTCATCAGGCGCCTTTCCCAGCACCCCAGCAGCCGGGCCTCCTGCCATTGCCGTACGGCCCGCCCGCGCCCCCCGCTCCTTATGCTGAAAAGCGCCGCGGGGGCCGGCGCGGTGGCCGCCGCCACAGTCAGCAGCAACAGCAACAGTTTCAGGCGCCGCAGTAGCTCCAGGTGCCGCCCCCATGGGCCTCCGGCTACAACCCATGGACCAGTGTCTTCCATGCGTACACCATGCCGGTTCCACGGGCTCCTGCACCGACGCTTCCCGTACCGCGCCCACCGGCGCACCAGGCGTACTACGTGGCTCCACAGCCGTACGGAGGATACCCACCGCCGCAAATGAGCGGCGCCTACGGTCTCCCTGCGGCCCCGCCGCCGCCCTCGCCGGCCCTGCCGCCGGCGCCTTGGGATCCGGCGCTCCTCGCCGCGCTGCACGCTGCGCCTACGCCGAACAACTACACTGGAGGCGATGATTGGTACATGGACACCGGGGCTATGGCTCACATGTTTGCTCATCCTGGTAATCTTGCCTCTTTCACTCCTATCACCACCGACCGCCGCATCATTGTCGGCGACGGTTCCACACTACCTATCACACATGTCGGGCACACTTCTTTTCCTTCTACTTCTATGCCTATTACTTTGTCTAACATACTTGTGTCACCTCATCTTATTAAGAATCTTGTTTCCGTTCATTGTTTAACTCGTGAAAATCCTGTTACTGTTGAATTTGACGAGCTTGGTTTTTGTGTCAAGGACGCTCGAACCAGGATGGTACTTCACCGATGTATCAGCCTCGACGAGCTCTATCCGGTGCATCCGCCGTCCACCTCCACCACCGCACCGGTTGCTCTCTTCGCCAGCGTTGATCTCTGGCACGCTCGTTTGGGTCATCCCAACCCCGTCACACTTCGTCATATTCTTAGGAGTTTCAGTTTCAGTTGTAATAAGATAGAGGATCACACATGTCATGCCTGTTGTATCGGCAAACATGTTCGTCTACCGTTTAATAACTCCACCACCATAGCTTCTTTTCCTTTTCAATTGATTCATAGCGATGTGTGGACCTCTCCGGTTCCTAGTAATTCGGACTATTTATATTATCTGGTTATTCTTGATGATTATTCTCACTATATGTGGACGTTTCCTTTACGACGAAAGTCGGATGCACTCTCCACTTTGTCGGCTTTTTACTCCTATGTCAACACGCAGTTTGAGCGACCCATCCTTGCTCTTCAGACTGACAATGGAAAAGAGTTCGACAATCTTGCTTTTCGCACTTTTCTGTCGCACCACGGCACAGTTTTTCGTCTCACATGCCCGTATACTTCACAGCAGAACGGTCGAGCCGAACACGTCCTTCGCACTCTGAATGATTGCGTTTGGACGCTCCTGTTCCACGCTAATGTGCCGCCTCGTTTCTGGCCGGATGCACTCGCTACTGCTTCACTTCTCCTTAACCTTCGCCCTTGCCGCCCACGGTGGAACTATGCACCTCACCATCTTCTCTTTGGTACGCCCCCATCTTATGATGACTTGCGTATTTTCGGGTGCCTTTGCTATCCTAGCACTGCGGACTCCACTCCTCACAAACTCGCACCTCATTCTGTCGCTTGCATCTTCATCGGCTACCCTTCCAACTCCAAGGGATATCGGTGCCACGATCCCGTCTCCCACCGTGTGTTCACTTCCCGGCACGTTTACTTTGATGAGCATGTGTTTCCGCTTCAGCAGGTACCTCCGGCTGTTCCTCCCGCCACCGGTGACGTGGGCTCCTCGACGCCGCTCCCAGGGTGCTCGCGCGCCTCTCTTGGCCCGCCCCCTGGATTTGAGCCGCACCCCCCGCCTGCGGCGCCTCCTACAGTCGCGGCACTGGACCCCCGGCGCCCGCGGCCCCCGCGCCCCCCCCCCTCCTCCCGGCGCCCGCGGCCCCCGTGGCCCCCTCGGTGCCCCGGCCCCCGCGCCTCCGGCACCTGTGGCCGGTCCGGTCATCCGCGCCTGTACGGCCGTTTTTCGCCCGAGCTCGCGCTACGCCGCAGATGACAACGTCCATGCGGCGTCCACCTCTGAGCCGTCGCCATTGCCATCCTCTGTTTGAGCCGCTCTTCGTGACCCGCTCTAGATGGCTGCGATGCAAGAGGAGTTTGACGCCATGTTGCGCAACCAGACGTGGCAACTTGTTCCCCGTCCCCGGCACGCCAACGTGATTACCGGGAAGTGGATCTTCCAACACAAGCTCCGTCCTGATGGTACTCTTGATCGCTATAAAGCGCGCTGGGTCGTTCGGGGCTTCAGACAGCGTGCTGGCATCGACTTCACCTACACCTTCACTCCGGTCGTCAAGCCCGACACGATTCGCACGGTTCTTCACCTTGCAGTCTTCCGTGCTTGGCCGGTGCACCAGATGGACGTCTCCAACGCCTTTCTCCATGGTCACCTCGAGGAGCAGGTTTTCTGCCAGCAGCCCATCGGGTTTGTTGACCCGACGCTTCCCGACCACGTGTGCCTGCTCTCGCGGTCCTTGTATGGACTCAAGCAGGCTCCGCGCGCTTGGTACCAGCGCATCGCGGCGTTTCTCCAACAGCTTGGGTTTCGCTCTACCCGCTCGGACGCCTCGCTCTTCGTCTATCATCAGGGCTCCGACACGGCGTACTTGCTACTCTATGTCGACGACATCATCCTGACGGCATGTACGGCTGGTCTCCTCAGTCAGCTCACGGCTCGTCTTCGCGCTGAGTTTGCTATCAAGGACTTGGGTCCTTCGCACTACTTCCTCGGTGTCGAGGTGGTGCGCCGTCCGGATGGCCTCTTCCTTCATCAGCGGAAGTACGCTCACGAGCTCCTAGAGCGCGCCGGCATGCTTAACTGCAAGCCCGCCGCTACACCTGTTGATACGAAGGCCAAGCTTTCTGCCACGGATGGTTCTCCTGCTTCGGATGCTGCTTTCTATCGGTCTATCGTTGGTGCTCTTCAGTACCTCACCCTGACCCGACCGGAGATCCAGTATGCCGTGCAGCAGGTGTGTCTTCATATGCATGCTCCTCGAGACGTCCACTGGGCTGCCGTCAAGCGGATTCTCCGCTATGTCTGTGGCACTATGGATCTTGGCGTCACGCTTCACGCCTCCGCCGACACCGCCCTCACCGCCTACTCCGACGCAGACTGGGCGGGCTGTCCTGACACTCGTCGCTCCACTTCGGGCTATTGTGTCTACCTTGGACCCTCACTTATCTCGTGGTCGTCCAAGCGGCAGCCTACGGTCTCTCGTTCCAGTGCTGAGGCTGAGTATCGTGCGGTGGCCAACGCCGTCACTGAGTGTTCGTGGCTTCGCCAGCTGCTTCAGGAGCTTTCCTGCCCTGTTGACTGTGCCACGGTGGTCTACTGCGACAATGTCTCGGCGGTCTACCTCTCTGCTAACACGGTACATCATCGTCGGACCAAGCATATTGAGTTGGATATTCACTTTGTTCGGGAACAGGTGGCTCTTGGTCATATTCGTGTTTTACACGTCCCTACTTCCCAACAATTTGCAGATATCATGACCAAGGGCTTGCCTACAACGTCTTTTGAGGAGTTCCGGTCCAGTCTTTGCGTCAGTCGCGGTACCGCTTCGACTGCGGGGGGTGTTGAGTATGTTATTTGTGCATGTATATTGACTAGGCCCATCTCTCTAGTTTGTTGTATAGATTGAGGAAGAGGCCCCACCTTGTACTTATATATATACCGTGCACATTGCACCGAATCAATACATCGTGCAATTCCCACAACATACAGTGCCGGAGTAGGTCAGCACGAGCCTGGTGTGACGCCCGAAGACCGACGTCCCAGAAGATTCCAGATGTTCCGGGTTCTCCCGTGTGTTTCATTTGTGCTTGTGTTATTTATTTTGCATTGCATCATGTCATCATGACATCATGACTTTAATTCTGCAACTCAACCAAATAAGTCGTGTGGACCTTCGGTCCATTTAAATCGAGGGAAGGATGACTTCTCTTTATAACATATATATATCCTCCTAATATTTATGGAGCTATTATAAAATATTCCATTGTTGAAAGCAACCATAACACACTTGCATAATATTCCCCATGTCTTGTTCACTTCAAGTTTTGACTCCCACAACCTTGCTTGATCATCTTCTTCTCCTTCTTCGTTAGTCCATTTAAATTGTGGCATTCTTTTTCCTGCACCAATTTAATGTTCCTTCTTTTCCTATCAATTCTCAACCATGCCTTCAACATCCTTGCCAATTTTTAGTTCCTTTGGACTTGTTTTGGTTGGGTTCAAAAATGGCTCAAGTTTGAATTTAATTCAAACTTGAATTATTTTTATATCCTTAAAAATGTCCAAACTAGTTTATTAAAATTGTGCATAATTCTTACTTCCTTCGCTTTCTTCATGTAACTCCTTGTCCTTTTTCCTTTGCATCATCGGGTTGTGAGACTGCATTTGTTTTTTTTAGGGGAGAGGGCCTCATTGCGCTGCTTTGGGCCTCCCTCCTTGCTCCTCCAGCCGTTCCGGCCCACCAGCAGCCAAGCCGGCCTGCTCCCCTAGGCCATCTGGCTCAAGGCCCGTCGGCCCACCTCCCCAACCCTAAGTCCCTTCTCTCCCTCGATCCACCCCGCTCCCTTTCCCACGCCGCCGCAGCGTCCCCATCTCTGCTCCCGTTTTTTCCCTCGCATCGAGCCAGCGCAGGCTCCCCTCCTCGATCTCCCTCGCTCGCCCTGATCCTTCATGCCCCGCCTCCTTCTTCCTCCCTCCGCCGCTGGAGCTCCCTGCCACGACGCCCTTCCGCGACCATGCCGCTGCTCCACCTCCGTCGTCGTCGCTTCGGCCTCGCAAGGCCCCTGGTCGCGCCCGCGCCAGACCTCCAGCCGCGCGGCCGTCCCCACGACCGGCGCGTCCCGTCCGCCGGCCCGGCGAGCCGGACCTCTCCGTTGCCTCGCGCCGTCCCTCCAGCGCCGTCCCTCCCAGCGCCGTCCCTCCATCGCCGCCCCGCGCGAGCTCGCCTGAGGGGAGGAGCCCCTCGAGCAGCCTCCAGCGCCGCGCCTCCGGCCTCGTCAGCGCCTCCTTCCCCCGTTCAGCACGCCGTCGCAGGCCGCTGCCTTGCATCGTCGGCCGCGTGCCCCTGCCTCGTGTGCCATCTTGCTGCTGCACTAGAACCTGCCAAGTACCCCGATGCTCTTCGCCGTGCACGACTACAAGAGGACCAACTACCACTGATGCCCCAAAGGACCATGAGTACGACTACACGGCGTTGCGTCAAGTACCTCTACCGTGTCTCCGGAATCGTCAAGACCGTCCCGGATCTCGCCAAGTACCATGACGATACGTGTACGTCTACCGCCGCCGTGGAATCGCCAAGATGACAAGTACCCCTACGACGCGACAAGTACCTCGACGCTCGACGCCCGAACGACTACCTTCGGTGAAGAAACGTGTATGACTACCCTCGAAGACCCGTGGATGCGCCAAGTACCCCTTCGGACCGAGACGCCAAGTACCACTACGTGCATGTACCACTACCGTTGCCGAAGACCGCTTGTACCTCTCCGAACGTGAACGACTACTTCCTCTCCAAACGTGAACCACTACTTCCCTCGACGATCTCGATCCTCCCCGAAACGAACGTTACGAAGGTATAACCCCGAGATGATGACCCGTGGACTGCATGTGTTGTATGAGATGAATTGGATGTTTGCATCGTGTCCGTTGTGACCCTCGTTTGCCCTGTCGTTGTCAAGTGGGAACCGGGTAACCGGGAGCACCCCACCGTCATTGCATTCACGCTCACGCCACCTTTCTTTTGCACCGGTCTCTCCACGAGTTACCGGTACCGATATGTTGTGTGGCATCATTTTCAGATTCGTCGCCGTGGCCCCTTGCGTTCCACCACGGCGACAAATAGTTCATATCTCTTCATGTTCACTTTTGCTAAAATTGCATAAAACTTGATCATGTCATCCGCATCATAATAACAACCTTTGAATGTTAAATTGTTGTTGCTTCCTACATAGACTTGTCATGCATCATACCTTGCGATGTATTGCATCATATATAGACTTGTGTTGTTTTTCTGTGCTTCCTACCTTGCCATGTTTTGCTTCCTGTACAGACTTGTTGTGCATCATACGTAGACTTGTTTTGCATCATACTTGATTGAGCATATTGTCATGTCTCGTGTGGTGTGTTTACCGTGTTGCTTGTTTCTTTCCGGTTTGCTTCCCTCGTTAGCTTCGGGTTCGTTCCGGAGTTGTGAGGTTCTGTTCGACTACTTCATGGATCCGTTCTTCTTCCTTGCGGGATCCCAGGCAAGATGATCATACCCTTGGATACCTTTACTATCATTGCCTTTGCTTAGTTGTCTCGATGCTATCGTTACATGTCGCGCTACCCATCTTATTGTCAGCCCCTCTCCTTGTTGCCATGAAACCTCTAACCTTTGACACCTTCCTAGCAAACCATTGTTTGGCTATGTTACCCGCTTGCTCAACCCCTCTTATAGCGTTGTTAGTTGCAGGTGAAGATGAAGATTGTTCCATGTTGGAACTTGATGCTTTGGGAATATCACAATATCTATTATTATTATTAACACACCTATATAGTGGGCATGGGTGGAAGGCTTGGCCTTTTGCTCGGCGTTTTGTTCCACTCATGCCACCTTAGGCGCCGATAAACCGGCATTATGTTCCTTGATTTTGCGTTCCTTACACGGTTGGGTATATGGGGACCCCTTGACAGTTCGTCTTTGAATAAAACTCCTCCAGCAAGGCCCAACATTGGTTTTAATTTACCTCATAATAATAACTTAATTAATTAATTAAATTTGCATAGGGGGTCGCGTCCCCGAGTATTCTTTCTACATAGCAGGGGGGCCAGTGCTGATGGTGTTGGTCCCAAACTAGAGCCACTTGCGGTGCCACCCAGTTATCTGGAGTCTTCGGTTGCTGTACGTAGTGCTCATCCGGACGTGGCCTGAGACGAGATGTGCGCGGCTACTATCAGGGTGTCAGCACGCCGGGAGGTCTTGCTGGACTTGTTTTACCATTGTCGAAATGTCTTGTGCACCGGGATGCCGAGCCTGATCGGATTTCCCTAAGATAAGGGGTGATGATATTATATTTATCACTTCAGCTGATCGTGAGAGCTTGTGATGGGCTAAGTTGGGACACCCCTGCAGGGTTATGATCTTTCGAAAGCCGTGCCCGCGGTTATGTGGCAGATTGGAATTTGTTAATGTCCGGTTGTAGAAAACTTGACAGAGGATCCAAAGTAAAACACACAACTATGTGAGTAACCGTGACTGTCTCTTTTCACTTTGAGAAGAGAACACGGTGGGATTATGTTTGACTCGTAGGTAGTTCAGGATCTTTAGCGATCACTACTAGTTTGCGACCGTTTGCGTAGATGCTCATCTTATTCTTGTACTCGTAAGCTAGCCACCATATTATGCTTAGCCGCTGCTGCAACCTCACCACTTTACCTCTTCCTACCCATAAAGCTTTGCTAGTCTTGATACCCATGGTTATGGGATTGCTGAGTCCTCGTGGCTCACAGATACTACAACACCAGATGCAGGTTCAGCCGAGATTGACGCAGGAGATGGGTCAGAACTTCTGGGAGTTCCATGAAGAGCGTGGCCGTATGTTTGTGACGTTTTCGACGATCAGTAGTGGTTTCTACTAGGGGCGATTCGGACCTGTGGCTTTATGTACTTGGTATCTTTCTTTTGGATCTTCGCCCGTAGTCGGGTTGTGATGTTTTGAATGATGTTTTGCTTATGTAATGTATTGTGTGACGTGGCGAGTGTAAGCCAACTATCCTTTTGCAATTTCATCCCTATTTTTACATGAGTCGTGCAAAGAAACCGAACTTAAGATCATTCCAGAATGGGCTTATACCTTTAAGTCGTGCCTCGACACGTAGGAGGTATAGTCCCATCCTGGGCATTACAAGTTGGTATTTAGAGCCTTCTCCGACCTAAGAGCCCCCACTGATTGATCGAATCGTTGACGGTTGATTCTAGGCACACACTTGAAATGTTTTGAGTCCTATATATATATCGGAGAGTAGGATTTGTGTTGCTCCTCATCTCTTTTTCACTCTGGTGAGGACTCCTGACGATTACTCTTGCCTCTTCTACTCTCAAAAATTCACCAAAAATTTTTTAGGATCACGCGGGTATTGTTTGGATTGTTTCGATGTCTTTGTGACGAGAACATTGTTCTCGATGCCTCCTGTCATTTAGGGGTTGTGGCAGTGTCCCGGGGAGTTGAGCTCCGAGGTGTTGTCGTCACAAATATACCGCAGCAGTTCTGGAATACTTAAGACGGCCGACATCGAAAACTCTCCTATGCGGTTAGTGGCAAGATAACTCCGACATCACCCAGTACTGGGGAGGTAGTTCGGGAGTATTGCCATAGCTTGTATAGCAGATGCATTTCGAAGGTCCGAGGTAGACGGTTTCCGGAAATAACTGGTTATGTGTTGAAGGATGGATACAGCTGGATGTAGGATTAGAGTTGAGTGCGCGGTGCTTCCCCTGTATCCCCAACACCTGATTGCATAACTGGAAACTTTCGGAAATTAATAGGTGGGTTCATCCAGTAGTTCGTAGGCATTCTTCCAACGAATGCATGATATGGAGTTCGGGGTTCTACATTGAGTGAAGTGGTTTTATGGGTGTTGTTCCAATCGGGAGTTGCATCTTAAAGGGTCCTTGGCTATGCTGATCCGGGGATTGCAAAACCCTTTTGTAACACGTTCCATAAGCTTTCAGCACGGATATGTGGAATGAAGCTTCTATCTTGTATTTGTTCTATCTGCTCCTTGTTGCTTTTATTTACCTTTTGTTCTCCCAAGTGGCTTCTCGACAAGTTGATGTACCTACGGAATTCATTCGTTCAATTCTCCGTTCGAATGATATTGTGAAGATCATGTTGCAACTTATCTATCCGTTGTTTTTGTGTTGATTCTGGTATTCGAGTTGCTTCGATGTCAAATGTTGATTCCATACCTTTCTTAAGCGGTGTTCTCATATTTCTATGAGAGTGGTAGTCCTTCTTAATCATCAAGATGGTCATGTTAAATTCTTTTTCAACCGGTGTCCATTTTGTTCGTCTCAAGTTGTCTTTGTTTTCCCCACCCTCCCACCCTTTTCTTTATGGAGCCAGCAATTCTCAAATGAAATATCCATTTTATTCATGTGTTGGTTCTTCATTCATTTCCTTCAATGTTCTTATCCGGTGATTTATCGTGAAAATGCTCAAGAGTTTCAAGTTCATCATTCTTAATTCCAATATTCTTCTCCAGTGGACTAAATCCAAGCTTCCGTATTGATCATATCTGTGCCTCTTCTTTCACATGTTTTCCAATGTGGGGATTTCTTATCCGAAGGCTCTCTTATTTCTTCACATCTCTTTATTCATATCCGGAGTGTTGAAGATATCTCAGAAGATTCATAATTCCATTCTTAATCCGTTCAAACTATTTTGAGTTTGCTATCTTATTCAAGCCATTTAATTTAACAGGTGCAATATCTCTTAAGCAATCTTTTTCAACGGTGATTTCTTTGAGTGGGCCCTAACCCACAGGTTTTTTTCCAGGATCTTACCTGACTCTTTTAATTTTTCTGGAGTTATACTCAAATTCTTTTCAAAGTGTGACGTAAGTATGGATTCCATCAGTCATATGCCTTCTCCAAGATCGTTTTCAAATTATTTTCATGTTTGGTTAAACCTTCCATCTTTTTTTTATTCTTCCGGAGCATCTCACAATTCTTCAAGGTGTTTCTCCTTGTCATTCTCAATATTTGAAGACCGGAGAAGAGTTTCTCTTAAATCTTGGCCCGTTCTCTTGTAGATTCGTGGTTCTAGCTTCATTCCATCCTCATTATTGTTCCGATTGTGAGGAATTCTTTTTATACCCATCCGAAGCATTTCATAAATTCTTTCCATTATGATCCTCCGAAGGCCATCATTTCAGAAGATTCTTCATTCTCAGTTTTCAACTTCGTCCTCCAACTATTCTTAATTGATGTCTCTTCGTTCGTCTCCATATTTTTTACGGTGGTTTTTTCAAGATTACCCTTCCGTTGTTATCGTATTAATTCATTTGTTCTTTTCATAATCCTACCGGTGAGTTGTTCAAGATTATTCTCAAGTTTGACTATATCTCTCTCCAATCCTTTTCAAGAAGAATAAGTAGTAGGCCAAATCCGTTGCTTGTCATCAATTTAATTTGATGAAGGATAAGCATACAGTAAATCTTACTCTTATTTTTCCTTGAAGTGATTAATCTCTTTTCCGGAGCTTGTTCATCATATCATATTCTCGGTTCTAAATTCTTCATCTTGTTTTCCGGAGCTCCAAGTTATTTCAATTATATCATTTCAAACCTCCATCTAATTCATCGCAGGCCTTGAATCTTATTCTTGTCATCTTTCACTTCTCATGCTTTCATTACCGGAGTTCTTCATGGTGGTTCATCATCATTTAATTCATCCTCGAAGTGTTCTTCAAGATTCTTGTTGGACCTCAAGCATTCTTCATCATGCTTTCCAAGTGCAATTCTTGCTCCCTTATCTGTTGAGGTGGTGTTATGTCATTCTTGATAATTTTCCTTCATGTTTCATGATTCACAAGTTATCAAGAATGAGATATTTAAAACCATCATTTTCTTTGTTCAGGAGATCTTTTCCAACTCTTCAATTTATTCGTTGAAGCAATCTTGGGTTGTACCTCACCTAAAAGCTATCCTTAAGGTTTGTTGCTATTATGGTGCTTATAAATGACCCAAGTTCTTCATTTATCATTCCGACGAAATAAGTTTTTTGTCTCCTTGTTGATCTCAATCCAATTAAATGTTTTCGTTAGTGGCCGGTTGTCACCTTATAGTTTTGAGATGTTTTCCATAAGCCCACAACAAGCTTATTCTTTTGTTGTTGATTATTTTCAACAACTCCGTTCAACCCTTCTTCGTAAGGATGTTTTTCAAATTCATTTGTGGGAGAAGTTGCCATTTTCTTATCCGTTCTTGTCTTTCCAATGTTTTAGCATCTATTCTTTCGTTCCTGAGGCTTTGTGATATTGCTCTCTTCGAACCATCATCGTCCATTTAGCTGGAGTGTTGTGTCCTCGTTCAAGTCCTCTCATCTTATCAAGTTTTGCCTCTCTTTTAAACCGGTGTGCCGTCTGAAATCTTTCTCATCCCCTTGTGCCATTCTTTCAATTGTTTCAGAGGCAGTGTGTTGTTGATTTCATCAAGTATCATTCCATCTCCTCAAGCTCATGATAATTCCTTCAATTTACAGTCGGAATGCTGTCCAAATTATTCCGTTCTTATTCCTTCTCCATCTTGTTTTAATCGGAGTGGTTTTGAAATGTTGTTCGTCATCCTTGAGCTCTTCGTTCATGTCTTTCAACCTACAAGGTTCTCGTAATGCTCCTTGTTCCTCTTTTCTAATGGAGTGTTTTTCTTATTCGTTCATCTCCGTTGTATTCTTATTTCAATTTGGTCAACCTCTCAGGTTCGTGGTTTCACTCATTTGTCGAAGAAGCAACTTTGTTTTACCTCTTCCTCTTCCGTTTTTATCCGATGCCATCTCTAGGATCTCGGGTCGAGATCCTCTGTTAGTGTGGGAGAGTTGTGACGCCCGAAGACCGACGTCCCAGAAGATTCCAGATGTTCCGGGTTCTCCCGTGTGTTTCATTTGTGCTTGTGTTATTTATTTTGCATTGCATCATGTCATCATGCCATCATGACTTTAATTCTGCAACTCAACCAAATAAGTCGTGTGGACCTTCGGTCCATTTAAATCGAGGGAAGGATGACTTCTCTTTATAACATATATATATCCTCCTAATATTTATGGAGCTAATATAAAATATTCCATTGTTGGAAGCAACCATAACACACTTACATAATATTCCCCATGTCTTGTTCACTTCAAGTTTTGACTCCCACAACCTTGCTTGATCATCTTCTCCTCCTTCTTCGTTAGTCCATTTAAATTGTGGCATTCTTTTTCCTGCACCAATTTAATGTTCCTTCTTTTCCTATCAATTCTCAACCATGCCTTCAACATCCTTGCCAATTTTTAGTTCCTTTGGACTTGTTTTGGTTGGGTTCAAAAATGGCTCAAGTTTGAATTTAATTCAAACTTGAATTATTTTTATATCCTTAAAAATGTCCAAACTAGTTTATTAAAATTGTGCATAAATCTAGGAGTTTAAGTATATTCTTACTTCCTCCGCTTTCTTCATATAACTCCCTGTCCTTTTTCCTTTGCATCATCGGGTTGTGAGACTGCATTTGTTTTTTTAGGGGAGAGGGCCTCATTGCGCTGCTTTGGGCCTCCCTCCTTGCTCCTCCAGCCGTTCCGGCCCACCAGCAGCCAAGCCGGCCTGCTCCCCTAGGCCATCTGGCTCAAGGCACGTCGGCCCACCTCCCCAACCCTAAGTCCCTTCTCTCCCTCGATCCACCCCGCTCCCTTTCCCACGCCGCCGCAGCGTCCCCATCTTTGCTCCCGTTTTCCCCTCGCATCGAGCCAGCGCAGGCTCCCCTCTTCGATCTCCCTCGCTCGCCCCGATCCTTCAGACCCCGCCTCCTTCTTCCTCCCTCCGCCGCTGGAGCTCCCTGCCACGACGCCCTTCCGCGACCATGCCGCTGCTCCACCTCCGTCGTCGTCGCTTCGGCCTCGCAAGGCCCCTGGTCGCGCCCGCGCCAGACCTCCAGCCGCGCGGTCGTCCCCACGACCGGCGCGTCCCATCCGCCGGCCCGGCGAGCCGGACCTCTCCGTTGCCTCGCGCCGTCCCTCCAGCGCCGTCCCCCCCCCAGCGCCGTTCCTCCATCGCCGCCCCGCGCGAGCTCGCCTGAGGGGAGGAGCCCCTCGAGCAGCCTCCGGCCTCGTCAGCGCCTCCTTCCCCCGTTCAGCACGCCGTCGCATGCCGCTGCCTTGCATCATCGGTCTCGTGCCCCTGCCTCGTGTGCCATCTTGCTGTTGCACTGGAACCCGCCAAGTACCCCGATGCTCTTCGCCGTGCACGACTACAAGACGACCAACTAACACTGATGCCCCAAAGGACCATGAGTACGACTACACGGCGTTGCGTCAAGTACCTCTACCGTGTCTCCGGAATCGTCAAGACCGTCCCGGATCTCGCCAAGTACCATGACTATACGTGTACGTCTACCGCCGCCGTGGAACCGCCAAGACGACAAGTACCCCTACGACGCGACAAGTACCTCGACGCTCGACGCCCGAACGACTACCTTCGGTGAAGAAACATGTACGACTACCCTCGAAGACCCGTGGATGCGCCAAGTACCCCTTCGGACCGAGACGCCAAGTACCACTACGTGCATGTACCACTACCATTGCCGAAGACCGCTTGTACCTCTCCGAACGTGAACGACTACTTCCTCTCCAAACGTGAACCACTACTTCCCTCGACGATATCGATCCTCCCCGAAACGAACGTTACGAAGGTATAACCCCGAGACGATGACCCGTGGACTACATGTGTTGTATGAGATGAATCGGATGTTTGCATCGTGTCCGTTGTGACCCTCGTTTGCCCTGTCGTTGTCAAGTGGGAACCGGGTAACCGGGAGCACCCCACCGTCATTGCATTCACGCTCACGCCACCTTTCTTTTGCACCGGTCTCTCCACGAGTTACCGGTACCGATATGTTGCGTGGCATCATTTTTGGATTCGTCACCGTGGCCCCTTTCGTTCCACCACGGCGAAAAATACTTCATATCTCTTCATGTTCACTTTTGCTAAAATTGCATAAAACTTGATCATGTCATCCGCATCATAATAACAACCTTTGAATGTTAAATTGTTGTTGCTTCCTACATAGACTTGTCATGCATCATACCTTGCCATGTATTGCATCATATATAGACTTGTGTTGTTTTTCTGTGCTTCCTACCTTGCCATGTTTTGCTTCCTGTACAGAATTGTTGTGCATCATACGTAGACTTGTTTTGCATCATACTTGATTGAGCATATTGTCATGTATCGTGTGGTGTGTTTACCGTGTTGCTTGTTTCTTTCCGGTTTGCTTCCCTCGTTAGCTTCGGGTTCGTTCCGGAGTTGTGAGGTTCTGTTCGACTACTTCATGGATCCGTTCTTCTTCCTTGCGGGATCTCATGCAAGATGATCATACCCTTGGATACCTTTACTATCATTGCCTTTGCTTAGTTGTCTCGATGCTATCGTTACATGTCGCGCTACCCATCTTATTGTCAGCCCCTCTCCTTGTTGCCATGAAACCTCTAACCTTTGACACCTTCCTAGCAAACCATTGTTTGGCTATGTTACCCGCTTGCTCAGCCCCTCTTATAACGTTGTTAGTTGCAGGTGAAGATGAAGATTGTTCCATGTTGGAACTTGATGCTTTGGGAATATCACAATATCTATTATTATTATTAACACACCTATATACTGGGCATGGGTGGAAGGCTTGGCCTTTTGCTCGGTGTTTTGTTCCACTCATGCCACCTTAGGCGCCGATAAACCGGCATTATGTTCCTTGATTTTGCGTTCCTTACACGGTTGGGTATATGGGGACCCCATGACAGTTCGTCTTTGAATAAAACTCCTCCAGCAAGGCCCAACATTGGTTTTAATTTGCCTCATAATAATAACTTAATTAATTAATTAAATTTGCATAGGGGGTCGCGTCCCCGAGTATTCTTTCTACATAGCAGGGGGGCCAGTGCTGATGGTGTTGGTCCCAAACTAGAGCCACTTGCGGTGCCACCCAGTTATCTGGGGTCTTCGGTTGCTGTACGTAGTGCTCATCCGGACGTGGCCTGAGATGAGATGCGCGCGGCTACTATCAGGGTTTCGGCACGCCGGGAGGTCTTGCTGGACTTGTTTTACCATTGTCGAAATGTCTTGTGCACCGGGATGCCGAGCCTGATCGGATTTCCCTAAGATAAGGGGTGATGATATTATATTTATCACTTCAGCTGATCGTGAGAGCTTGTGATGGGCTAAGTTGGGACACCCCTGCAGGGTTATGATCT
>LR738712.1:658697318-658710704 GCA_902687465.1 Secale cereale
CCCTTTTCTTTATGGAGCCAGCAATTCTCAAATGAAATATCCATTTTATTCATGTGTTGGTTCTTCATTCATTTCCTTCAATGTTCTTATCCGGTGATTTATCGTGAAAATGCTCAAGAGTTGCAAGTTCATCATTCTTAATTCCAATATTCTTCTCCGGTGGACTAAATCCAAGCTTCCGTATTGATCATATTTGTGCCTCTTCTTTCACATGTTTTCCAATGTGGGAATTTCTTATCCGAAGGCTCTCTTATTTCTTCACATCTCTTTATTCATATCTGGAGTGTTGAAGATATCTCAGAAGA
This sequence comes from Secale cereale, assembly GCA_902687465.1. Lineage (NCBI taxonomy): Eukaryota > Viridiplantae > Streptophyta > Magnoliopsida > Poales > Poaceae > Secale > Secale cereale. Next base: position 658,697,624 of record LR738712.1, read on the forward strand.
TTCATAATTCCATTCTTAATCCGTTCAAACTATTTTGAGTTTGCTATCTTATTCAAGCCATTTAATTTAACCGGTGCAATATCTCTTCAGCAATCTTTTTCAACGGTGATTTCTTTGAGTGGGCCCTAACCCACAGGTCTTTTTCCCAGGATCTTACCTGACTCTTTTAATTTTTCTGGAGTTATACTCAAATTCTTTTCAAAGTGTGACGTAAGTATGGATTCCATCAGTCATATGCCTTCTCCAAGATCGTTTTCAAATTCTTTTCATGTTTGGTTAAACCTTCCTTTTTTTTTTATTCTTCCGGAGCATCTCGCAATTCTTCAAGGTGTTTCTCCTTGTCATTCTCAATATTTGAAGACCGGAGAAGAGTTTCTCTTAAATCTTGGCCCGTTCTCTTGTAGATTCATGGTTCTAGCTTCATGCCATCCTCATTATTGTTCCGATTGTGAGGAATTCTTTTTATACCCATCCGAAGCATTTCATAAATTCTTTCCATTATGATCCTCCGAAGGCCATCATTTTAGAAGATTCTTCGTTCTCAGTTTTCAACTTCGTCCTCCAACTATTCTTAATTGATGTCTCTTCGTTCGTCTCCATATTTTTTACGGTGGTTTTTTCAAGATTACCCTTCCGTTGTTATCGTATTAATTCATTTGTTCTTTTCATAATCCTACCGGTGAGTTGTTCAAGATTATTCTCAAGTTTGACTATATCTCTCTCCAATCCTTTTCAAGAAGAATAAGTAGTAGGCCAAATCCGTTGCTTGTCATCAATTTAATTTGATGAAGGATAAGCATACAGTAAATCTTATTCTTATTTTTCCTCGAAGTGATTAATCTCTTTTCCGGAGCTTGTTCATCATATCATATTCTCGGTTCTAAATTCTTCATCTTGTTTTCCGGAGCTCCAAGTTATTTCAATTATATCATTTCAAACCTCCATCTAATTCATCGCAGGCCTTGAATCTTATTCTTGTCATCTTTCACTTCTCATGCTTTCATTACCGGAGTTCTTCATGGTGGTTCATCATCATTTAATTCATCCTCGAAGTGTTCTTCAAGATTCTTGTTGGACCTCAAGCATTCTTCATCATGCTTTCCAAGTGCAATTCTTGCTCCCTTATCTGTTGAGGTGGTGTTATGTCATTCTTGATAATTTTCCTTCATGTTTCATGATTCACAAGTTATCAAGAATGAGATATTTAAAACCATCATTTTCTTTGTTCAGGAGATCTTTTCCAACTCTTCAATTTATTCGTTGAAGCAATCTTGGGTTGTACCTCACCTAAAAGCTATCCTTAAGGTTTGTTGCTATTATGGTGCTTATAAATGACCCAAGTTCTTCATTTATCATTCCGACGAAATAAGTTTTTCGTCTCCTTGTTGATCTCAATCCAATTAAATGTTTTCGTCAGTGGCCGGTTGTCACCTTATAGTTTTGAGATGTTTTCCATAAGCCCACAACAAGCTTATTCTTTTGTTGATTATTTTCAACAACTTCGTTCAACCCTTCTTCGTAAGGATGTTTTTCAAATTCATTTTGTGGGAGAAGTTGCCATTTTCTTATCCGTTCTTGTCTTTCCAATGTTTTAGCATCTATTCTTTCGTTCCGGAGGCTTTGTGATATTGCTCTCTTCGAACCATCATCTCGTTTTATCAAGATCATGCTCTTGTCCTTTCTAGTCCATTTAACTGGAGTGTTGTGTCCTCGTTCAAGTCCTCTCATCTTATCAAGTTTTGCCTCTCTTTTAAACCGGTGTGCTGTCTAAAATCTTTCTCATCCCCTTGTGCCATTCTTTCAATTGTTTCAGAGGCAGTGTGTTGTTGATTTCATCAAGTATCATTCCATCTCCTCAAGCTCATGATAATTCCTTCAATTTACAGTCGGAATGCTGTCCAAATTATTCCGTTCTTATTCCTTCTCCATCTTGTTTTAACCGGAGTGGTTTTGAAATTTTGTTCGTCATCCTTGAGCTCTTCGTTCATGTCTTTCAACCTACAAGGTTCTCGTAATGCTCCTTGTTCCTCTTTTCTAATGGAGTGTTTTTCTTATTCGTTCATCTCCGTTGTATTCTTATTTCAATTTGGTCAACCTCTCAGGTTCGTGGTTTCACTCGTTTGTCGAAGAAGCAACTTTGTTTTACCTCTTCCTCTTCCGTTTTTATCCGATGCCATCTCTAGGATCTCGGGTCGAGATCCTCTGTTAGTGTGGGAGAGTTGTGACGCCCGAAGACCGACGTCCCAGAAGATTCCAGATGTTTCGGGTTCTCCCGTGTGTTTCATTTGTGCTTGTGTTATTTATTTTGCATTGCATCATGTCATCATGCCATCATGACTTTAATTCTGCAACTCAACCAAATAAGTCGTGTGGACCTTCGGTCCATTTAAATCGAGGGAAGGATGACTTCTCTTTATAACATATATATATCCTCCTAATATTTATGGAGCTATTATAAAATATTCCATTGTTGGAAGCAACCATAACACACTTGCATAATATTCCCCATGTCTTGTTCACTTCAAGTTTTGACTCCCACAACCTTGCTTGATCATCTTCTCCTCCTTCTTCGTTAGTCCATTTAAATTGTGGCATTCTTTTTCCTGCACCAATTTAATGTTCCTTCTTTTCCTATCAATTCTCAACCATGCCTTCAACATCCTTGCCAATTTTTAGTTCCTTTGGACTTGTTTTGGTTGGGTTCAAAAATGGCTCAAGTTTGAATTTAAATCAAACTTGAATTATTTTTATATCCTTAAAAATGTCCAAACTAGTTTATTAAAATTTTGCATAAATCTAGGAGTTTAAGTATATTCTTACTTCCTCCGCTTTCTTCATATAACTCCCTGTCCTTTTTCCTTTGCATCATCGGGTTGTGAGACTGCATTTGTTTTTTTAGGGGAGAGGGCCTCATTGCGCTGCTTTGGGCCTCCCTCCTTGCTCCTCCAGCCGTTCCGGCCCACCAGCAGCCAAGCCGGCTTGCTCCCCTAGGCCATCTGGCTCAAGGCCCGTCGGCCCACCTCCCCAACCCTAAGTCCCTTCTTTCCCTCGATCCACCCCGCTCCTTTTCCCACACCGCCGCAGCGTCCCCATCTCTGCTCCCGTTTTTCCCCTCGCATCGAGCCAGCGCAGGCTCCCCTCCTCGATCTCCCTCGCTCGCCCCGATCCTTCACGCCTCGCCTCCTTCTTCCTCCCTCCGCCGCTGGAGCTCCCTGCCACGACGCCCTTCCGCGACCATGCCGCTGCTCCACCTCCGTCGTCGTTGCTTCGGCCTCGCAAGGCCCCTGGTCGCGCCCGTGCCAGACCTCCAGCCGCGCGGCCGTCCCCACGACCGGCGCGTCCCGTCCGCCGGCCCGTCGAGCCGGACCTCTCCGTTGCCTCGCGCCGTCCCTCCAGCGCCGTCCCCCCCAGCGCCGTCCCTCCATCGCCGCCCCGCGCGAGCTCGCCTGAGGGGAGGAGCCCCTCGAGCAGCCTCCGGCCTCGTCAGCGCCTCCTTCCCCCGTTCAGCACGCCGTCGCAGGCCGCTGCCTTGCATCGTCGGCCTCGTGCCCCTGCCTCGTGTGCCATCTTGCTGCTGCACTGGAACCTGCCAAGTACCCCGATGCTCTTCGCCATGCACGACTACAAGAGGACCAACTACCACTGATGCCCCAAAGGACCATGAGTACGACTACACGGCGTTGCGTCAAGTACCTCTACCGTGTCTCCGAAATCGTCAAGACCGTCCCGGATCTCGCCAAGTACCATGACGATACGTGTACGTCTACCGCCGCCGTGGAATCGCCAAGACGACAAGTACCCCTACGACGCGACAAGTACCTCGACGCTCGACGCCCGAACGACTACCTTCGGTGAAGAAACGTGTACGACTACCCTCGAAGACCCGTGGATGCGCCAAGTACCCCTTCGGACCGAGACGCCAAGTACCACTACGTGCATGTACCACTACCGTTGCCGAAGACCGCTTGTACCTCTCCGAACGTGAACGACTACTTCCTCTCCAAACGTGAACCACTACTTCCCTCGACGATCTCGATCCTCCCCGAAACGAACGTTACGAAGGTATAACCCCGAGACGATGACCCGTGGACTGCATGTGTTGTATGAGATGAATCGGATGTTTGCATCGTGTCTGTTGTGACCCTCGTTTGCCCTGTCGTTGTCAAGTGGGAACCGGGTAACCGGGAGCACCCCACCGTCATTGCATTCATGCTCACGCCACCTTTCTTTTGCACCGGTCTCTCCACGAGTTACCGGTACCGATATGTTGCGTGGCATCATTTTCGGATTCGTCGCCGTGGCCCCTTTCGTTCCACCACGGCGACAAATACTTCATATCTCTTCATGTTCACTTTTGCTAAAATTGCATAAAACTTGATCATGTCATCCGCATCATAATAACAACCTTTGAATGTTAAATTGTTGTTGCTTCCTACATAGACTTGTCATGCATCATACCTTGCCATGTATTGCATCATATATAGACTTGTGTTGTTTTTCTATGCTTCCTACCTTGCCATGTTTTGCTTCCTGTACAGACTTGCTGTGCATCATACGTAGACTTGTTTTGCGTCATACTTGATTGAGCATATTCTCATGTCTCGTGTGGTGTGTTTACCGTGTTGCTTGTTTCTTTCCGGTTTGCTTCCCTCGTTAGCTTCGGGTTCGTTTCGGAGTTGTGAGGTTCTGTTCGACTACTTCATGGATCCGTTCTTCTTCCTTGCGGGATCTCAGGCAAGATGATCATACCCTTGGATACCTTTACTATCATTGCCTTTGCTTAGTTGTCTCGATGCTATCGTTACATGTCGCGCTACCCATATTATTGTCAGCCCCTCTCCTTGTTGCCATGAAACCTCTAACCTTTGACACCTTCCTAGCAAACCATTGTTTGGCTATGTTACCCGCTTGCTCAGCCCCTCTTATAGCGTTGTTAGTTGCAGGTGAAGATGAAGATTGTTCCATGTTGGAACTTGATGCTTTGGGAATATCACAATATCTATTATTATTATTAACACACCTATATACTGGGCATGGGTGGAAGGCTTGGCCTTTTGCTCGGTGTTTTGTTCCACTCATGCCACCTTAGGCGCCGATAAACCGGCATTATGTTCCTTGATTTTGCGTTCCTTACACGGTTGGGTATATGGGGACCCCTTGACAGTTCGTCTTTGAATAAAACTCCTCCAGCAAGGCCCAACATTGGTTTTAATTTGCCTCATAATAATAACTTAATTAATTAATTAAATTTGCATAGGGGATCGCGTCCCCGAGTATTCTTTCTACATAGCAGGGGGGGCCAGTGCTGATGGTGTTGGTCCCAAACTAGAGCCACTTGCGGTGCCACCCAGTTATCTGGGGTCTTCGGTTGCTGTACGTAGTGCTCATCCGGACGTGGCCTGAGACGAGATGCGCGCGGCTACTATCAGGGTGTCGGCACGCCGGGAGGTCTTGCTGGACTTGTTTTACCATTGTCGAAATGTCTTGTGCACCGGGATGCCGAGCCTGATCGGATTTCCCTAAGATATGGGGTGATGATATTATATTTATCACTTCAGCTGATCGTGAGAGCTTGTGATGGGCTAAGTTGGGACACCCCTGCAGGGTTATGATCTTTCGAAAGCCGTGCCCGCGGTTATGTGGCAGATTGGAATTTGTTAATGTCCGGTTGTAGAAAACTTGACAGAGGATCCGAAGTAAAACACACAACTGTGTGAGTAACCGTGACTGTCTCTTTTCACTTTGAGAAGAGAACACGGTGGGGTTATGTTTGACTCGTAGGTAGTTCAGGATCTTTAGCGATCACTACTAGTTTGCGACCGTTTGCGTAGATGCTCATCTTATTCTTGTACTCGTAAGCTAGCCACCATATTATGATTAGCCGCTGCTGCAACCTCACCACTTTACCTCTTCCTACCCATAAAACTTTGCTAGTCTTGATACCCATGGTTATGGGATTGCTGAGTCCTCGTGGCTCACAGATACTACAACACCAGATGCAGGTTCAGCCGAGATTGACGCAGGAGATGGGTCAGAACTTCTGGGAGTTCCATGAAGAGCGTGGCCGTATGTTTGTGACGTTTTCGACGATCAGTAGTGGTTTCTACTAGGGGCGATTCGGACCTGTGGCTTTATGTACTTGGTATCTTTCTTTTGGATCTTCGTCCGTAGTCGGGTTGTGATGTTTTGAATGATGTTTTGCTTATGTAATGTATTGTGTGACGTGGCGAGTGTAAGCTAACTATCCTTTTACAATTTCATCCCTATTTTTACATGAGTCGTGCAAAGATACCGAACTTGAGATCATTCCAGAATGGGCTTAGAGCATCTCCAACAGCATGTGTAAATTTGAATGTCTATATGTTCGTATAGACAATGGTCTATAAAGATACTCTGGTATACACGTCTAGTTTTGCAGCAGAACGTCTATATACAGAACGTCTATATTCTCTCTCATATATTTTAGTATTATTTGCAACTACCAGTTTCAATGATATTTCAAATGATTTATAATTGCATTGGTTTTTAATGGCTACTTTTCAAGAGACACCTAACTTCAACATGCCATGAACTACATCATATAGCCTACGTACCTAGCAGCATCAACATCAAAGAAGATTCTCTATATAAGTATCACTGAACATATTTAGTAGTACCAGCAGAGTTTTTGAATAATTCCCATCTGAATTGATGTTCTGTTCAGTAGCATTGAATATATGCAGTTAACCTGCACGACCACATATTTCAGTTAACCTGCACTGAACATATTCAGTTCAGAGGCCATCTCCTTGCTCCTGCTCCCACGTGCACGGCCACTGCAGCTTGACGCTCGTGCGCGGCTACCCAGCGCCGGGTCCCTGGATCCAGCCTCCCGCGGCAACTCCTGCTGGATCCCCTGCACGACGACCTCAACACAGAGGCGCGAGGTGGCCCTCGAGCGCGGCGGCCGTCGCTGGATCCAGCTCTCCTCCAAGTGCGGGCTCCCCCACCCTGCACGGCGTCCCTCCTCCGAGCGGGCAACCCTCCATCTCTCTCCGGGAATCAAAGATACGTACCTCGGATCGGATGGAGTTGTGCGGCACGACGGCGTTCTGGCGACGTTGGCGCGCCTCTTCCTAGTCTTGGCGGGAGGGAGAAATCTGGCTTGCAGTTGAGCTATGGACGACCCCTTCACATCGTCCACGCGTAGACGTTGTCGAGGCTGATTTGGACGATGTGTATATTTGCACGTTCGTTTAAACGAGCTGCTGGACGTCAGTTTTTGGGCCTCGTCGTGTAAAACGCACATACACGTCCGTTTAGACGTGCTGTTGGAGATGCTCTTATACCTTGAAGTCGTGCCTCGACACGTAGGAGGTATAGTCCCATCCTGGGCATTACACCTGGTGGGCCAGGTAACGTCCGAGACGCTAAATATTGCGTAGGTCTCCTCATCATTATTGACGACAGTGAGGTATATCATGGTGGCGCTGGTGTTGGTCATCAGGTATTGGTACTCATTCATCACCTGGTACCCCGTCCATGGGGCGGTGCGGTATACCGGGCGTGACCCGTCCCAGAGGAACATCTAGATAATGGTGGCTGGGTCGCAGCCGTAGGAGAAGCTCCCTGGTGAGGGGTCTCCGGAGCCTTTCCAGGATACCAGGCGTCCACCCGCACGTGTCCCGTACCTGATCCGCATCTTCATGCCAGGTAGGAACGTGTCGGTTGGGTGGTCGAAGCTCTGCCATACCTTGGTGCCGTTGGATGACAGGATGATGAGGTTACCGGTCTTCATAAGCACTGCCTCTGAATGAATAGGAGCTCGAGGCAGCGGCCACGCCAGTCATCCAAACAACACGAGTGCCATCACCATCAGAGAGAACAAGATTGGAGGTGTTGGTGAGGGAGAGCGTGGGCGCGGAGGAGGTAGTGTTCCTGACCGGGGTTTCCCGGTTAGCAACCCACAGCACAGTAAGCTCAGAGATGCCGTTGTACCAGATGCCGAGGTACAGGTTGGACAGCGTTGAGCCAGAAGAGGGGAAGAAGCCAAATGCGAAGTCACCGCCATCCGAGACGATGGTGGTGCCGGGGGAGAGCGGCTTGCTGGAGACAAGCCGGTCGTCGGACGCACACAGCGGCAGGAACAGAATGATCAGGACAGCGATGGAGCAGGTGAGAGCTGACCAATCCATTCGACGATGCTGCGAGAAGAATTGCAGTACAGGCACGAAATGTGATTCTGGTGGTCTCACAAGACTCCTTGGCCAGACAAGCAACATTGCAATTATAGTAGGCTAGTTTCAGAGTTGACATTCCGGCTGTCTACGTCGGTCCACCTTCATTCTATGCGTTTAGTATATACAGTACTCCCTCCGTCTCATAATATAAGAGCGTTTTTGACACTACACTAGTGTAAAAAACGCTCTTATATTATGGGTCGGAGGGAGTAATTCATTACGATTGGCCTGACCTAAACGCAGATATTAAAAATCAAAGGATAATGTGTTTCCATTCTACTACCACTACGTGTACTTTGAACTGGGAAATAGCCAGTCTCAACTACCATTACGTGTACTTTGAACTGGGAAATAGCCAGTCAAGAGCATGGAACTTTGGAGTTGGAAACATGATGTGTACCTTAAGAAATCACATCTAGTCCCTCCATTGCAGAAAGGTTGTATGTCATATCTAGAGAAGAAGAATTCACCTATCTACCCTCTGGAACTTAGGATCCATGCTCCCCTTCAGGGTCTTTTCAGTTAACTCAGCTCTCCTAGTTTTGAGTTCTACCGTTACCCTTATAACATGAAAACTCTGTTCTACAGAGTGAGGAACTGGAGGCAGCCACACTTCATCAAACTTCTCCAGCCATTGCCGGTTTTGTTCCTGGGCGCTGCCATAACCTCCAGCAATGGCTAGAAAAATACTTGGTGAGAGGACTTTTAAGATTTTGGTTCACTTCCGCCATTTATATGCTTCAAGGCTCGTGCACTGACGATGTCCCAGCACCCTGGCTCAAGCAATTCTGATAGGAACCAGAAATTCCTAAACTGATCTTTGGTGAAAACAATTAGGGTCTACACAGATGGTCCCAATCGAAATCCAGTTGGTATGTACGAGTGCATTATACCCATCTGGCCATCTATGCAAACCGAAACTTCACGTCTACAAGATTAATTCCTTGTAAAAACATAAGTAGCTAAGGAAGAACTCCTCACTGGGTCCTTGCTCTCAACTTCCATAATGAACTGGATCATCGTGCCACATCTCCAAAGTAGGCAGTAATGGTATCTTTAACTGGTTCATCGTGCTGCACATAGTTGACCGACGTAGCTATCTTCACTCTACAAAAACTTGAAAGGTCTCGTCGTAGGATGATAGCTATGAAATGCTCTGAGTCATGAGAAATGGAACCATATAAATGAGGGAGAAACAGTAGCATACCTCAAAATCTAACGGATGAGAAGACAACTACGAAAGTTCCTCTGCTTGGCCTATGTCCACATTCCGTGGCAAGAACATGATGATATTAGGAGCTATCTTCTAAGCAGCCTGAAATATTGCATGCCTGCGTGAAAAACCATATGTCAACAGTGCTATTGTTTTACTATTTACAAAAGTTAATCTTGTCCATTTTTACTTCGTCTCAATATTATAACAACAAGGAGTTGTTTAGATGAGAGGTGTATTTTCTTTAGAAGCTCCGGTGTTTAGTTTAAATTTGAACTGAATACGAAGTATCTAAAGAAATATCCCCTCATCCAACACCCCCTAAGTGCCAGATATGTACAAGAGTGATGCATCAGTCCAGTCTCACTTTGAATGTGCAAGCTTCCATGACTACAGGACTGCCGAGCACTCCATCAGTATGATAACTTCCTAAAAGCGTAAACTTTTTGAAACCTGTATGAGTTTTGTATTCTACTTCATCATCCGGCAGTAAGGACAATTTGGAACACAGTGAGTAGTTGCATACCCATCTTTTGGCAGCAGCATATCAAGGGTGTACATTGGAGTCTTATTGTATAATGGCCCTCCCCATGGTGGTGAAAGGAACACCAAATCCGCCTGGTATAGTATCAGCAATCAGCAAACCATATATCACTAAATGGCTACTCAACGATAAGAAAATTGGAACTATCACTCAATCTTGCTAGTTCATCCCGGATGGTCTGTTACCCCTCATGATGTTTTATGTCACTCTCATCATACTAAAGAGGATGGTAACATCTTGAAATTAGACTTCAAGAAGGCAAGTGACAGGTTTAATTCTGAATACCTTGAGCAGTGTTGCTTGCTAAAGGGATTCATTAAAAATGGGTTGACTGGATAATGGGTGTAATAAAGGGCCAGGTCAATATTTTACTGTATGGAGAACAATAGCCTTATAGGTGTTACTATACAGCCCAGGGCCTGGGGCAGAGAGACCCTATGTATACAATGTTTTTTGGTTTATTTGCAGATGGACTGACAACAATGTTTGTTGAGTATTAATAGAAGAATACGCAGATCAGTAGTCCCAAAATGAGGTACTCAACTAAACATTCTGACTGTACTACTCTATTATTAACCAATGGTGTTGACATGATCACATGACAAGGAGTCCAAAGTTTATATTTGTAATTTTTTCAGATTATATCAGGCATCAACATCAAATTTTTAGAAGGTGGAGTGATCTACTACCTCCGTTCAAAATTATAAGATGTTTTGGATAATTCAATATGGACTACATACGGACTGAAATGAGTGAACAAACACACTAAAACACGTCTATATACATACGATTCACAAAAGGTCAGAACATCTTATAATTTGGAAGAAGGGAGTACATCACTAAATGTGTGAGGACATGCCTAGTTTTGTTGGAACTCCTGTCAGTAGTGTCAGGCTGGTGAAGGAGTTTATCTCAAAAAATAGGCTGGTGAAGGAGTACTGGTAGTAATAATATACTCCCTCTGTAAACTAATATAAAAGCGTTTAGATCACTACTCCCTCCGTCCCAAAATACTTCCACCTTCTAAAAATCTACAGTATACCTTCAAGTAAGGCGCGAGGTGGAAGAAATCGCCGACGACAAACTCGATCAAATGCTCCATGCTGTAGATCCTGGCATTCTGCCTCACCATCTCCACCTTCCAGGGATCAATCACCACCGCGTCCCTATAGCAGCCCCTGCACGAGAACGAAACGCTGGTGTTAACGGGGAAAGCAGTGTCCTTGAAACGAGAAGTGGTTGGCCTGCAGCGCGTGCCTGGCGGCAAACTGGATGGAGTTGCCACCGACCACGGTGAACGCGTCAACGACGAGACCGACGGGCACGGCGCTGGCATACTGCATGGTGGCGATGGCCTCCGGAGTGTCAGAGTACCAGCCCTCGGCGTCCATCGCAAGTTCGTGAGAAAATAAAAAAATTCATGCACACTAACACTCGGCCATCCTCTATTATGAACATATATATTTCATGGGCACGAAAGAGAATCATTCAGTAGAACAAAATCTTTACGGATCAAACCCGTGTAAATGGGATCAAACAACTTCCCTCCACCACTAAGCTACAAACAACGACCACCCGTGGATAAGCATTTCTTTACACAATGTCCAACACATGTAGAAGTAATGAAGTATTTCATCGACCCTCTACACCAGTAAGAGTTAAAGTATTCACGGAATTCTGAATATTGTTTCTGAGTTGCTCCAACTCAGTGCTGTGTCCCACAAAGTATGCAGGCCGACTGGGAGTTGGGAGTGCAGTGCTTCCATTTTCTAGGGTGAACACAACTGATGACATGTGTGGTCTGTCTTTTGGGTTTTCTTGGACACACAAGAGTGCTACATGAATGCAAAGCAACACCTCATCTAGTAGGCATGTATCTACAATAGATGAGTCAGCCAATTCCGCTGCCTTCCCCTCTTTCCACATATTCCACGACTGAAACAAACAAAAACATCTCGGGTTATACACCTATATATTTTCCTTATTGAGAACTTCGGCGAAAGCACGTATATACTCACATAGATTATGAGGCTTGGAAAGCCCATGGCGTGACTAGTGGAGCTTATCTTCATGCCAGTTACAATCTCCAGTAGTAAAACGCCAAAACCATAGATGTCGGATTTGGTAGAGATGATGCCTTGCATTGCATACTCAGGGGCCATGTAGCCACTGCTTGATTATTGACATGCAATAGTTACACAAATGGGAATTGAACATAATCATGGGGTAATATGAGCTATTGGTTCAAACAATTACTTACAATGTTCCAACGACGCGTTGGGTGTTCGCATTTTCCTGGTTATCACCGAAGATTCTTGCCATACCAAAATCTGCTATTTTAGGTTTCATCTCTGCATCTAGCAAAACGTTCCCTGCTTTGAGATCTCTGTGAATTATGGTCAGTCTTGAATCTTCATGAAGATAAAGAAGCCCCCTTGCGATACCTTTAATTATATTTAACCGTGTCCCCCAATCGAGCAAATGTTTTCTTGAATCATCTTAAGACAAAAGCACATGTAAGAAAAATATGTTGAGTTGTTACATCAAAATCTGGTGTGTTGCTAGAATATACCAAAAAGGGTGGCATCTAAGCTTTTATTAGGCAAATACTCATAGATCAATAACTTTTCATCTCCCTCGTCACAACATCCAAGAAGTCGAACCAAATTTTTGTGTTGCAATTTGGCAATAAGAATTACTTCATTCCTGAATTCATTTGTTCCTTGTTGAGAATCCCTACTTAGCCTTTTGACAGCAATGTCTTGACCACCTATTGTTCCCTGTATAATATTAAGCAATAACAATGATTTGTGTTCTTCATATGAATATATCAGTTAGATTACTGATTATAGACTGAATAAGAGGAAACTAGAGTTCAATAACTACCTTATAAACTTTGCCAAAGCCTCCATGTCCAATCATACATGCTTCGGAGAAATTGCGTGTTGCTAGGGCAATTTCCTCAAATCTTATAAATGGAAATTCAAGATCACTTGAACCATCCGATGGCAACTTCTTGTGTTTTTCCTGGTTTCTGTCTTTGCCTGCTCGCCATACAATTTCATAATCATTAACCATTTCTTAACTACTTCTTCGCAGATACCC